>QRFJ01000475.1:66778-470975 GCA_006176705.1 Cocos nucifera | reverse complement strand
TATGGATGCTTGAGAAAAATTTTTAAAATATCTCTTTTGATCCGATCAGATCTGAACGAATCTGATCCAAAAAATCAGGATTTGCACTTCAACTGATATCAAAGCCTATGGTTCAATTAAAAATTATTTAGATCTATTTTTAATTTATTTTGAATCTAGAAAATTAATGATTTTAGATATCACATGATATGTGATTAGATCTAAAATTAGAAAAAATTAAAATTAAATAATTTAGATCTAAGTTCTTCAATATGCATGACTAGTTCTAAAATAGAATAGTTCTATAGAATAGTCTTGCATGATCATGATTTTTAATTTGATTAAATTATAATTTTAGATCTATTTATTTTTTATTTTTTGATGATTATAAATTTTATAATAAGATCTAAAAAATAGCAAATAAAATTATTTAATTTTTAAGATCATATGAGATATGATGATTGCATGTCTAGACTAGTTGTAGAATAGTTCTACATAATTGTCTAGATTAGAATTTATTTTGATTAGATCAATTTAAATCTAATTTTTTAGATTAATTATGAGATAATTTAGATCTAAAAATATGCATGATTGATACATGAGATGTATGCAAAATATGTATTAAGTTAGATCAAATTTTATATATGAGATATATGATATAGATCTAACTAGTTTTGTAGATTTATATTTTCCTGATTAAGGCATTCTCCTTGGCCGTCCGATCATAAGAATAAAGTAGGATTTAAATGCCCTCTCCTTCCATTCGATGGGGTGTTCTTATGATGTGTAGGGGTGCTGTGCGTTCGTCCTTAATCAAAAATCCAAAACTTACTTTCTGCAAAACCCTAGATCCTGAAATTCCTAGGAATTTTATTTGCATATTTTATTTATGAACCTAAACTTAATTAAGAATTAAGATTATAAAATATTAATTAGGTCTAAAATTAAGAATTTTAGATCTAAGACATATTCATAAATTTGGGTTCGGGCTTGGGTAGCTCAATTAGGTCTAAGCGGTTGATCAAACCGAATCAAGAGTTGGTTAGATGGGATCAACAGTGCTTAAATTGACCAGCCTAATAGGATTAAGTCTGGGTCAAGATCGAGTCACGTAAGTGATCAATCAAGCTAAGACCTAATTAGGCTCAGTGGTTAGAGTCTGGATTGTAGGCTAACCCAATTGGTTCTGGCTCAATAATTTGGTGTCTAAGGTAAGTTTGGCAGATACGACCGACTGATTTTTAATTGGAAGCTACTCGACTCGAATGCATTCTTATGCGAGTTAATGGCATATTCCTTCCACCGGTCTCACTTACCTGGCCATATCTGTTGACACAGTTCTGATCTGAGGTGGTCAATAATCCGAGCTAACCCATGCCACTAGGTTAGTCATAATTGTTATGACTATGTCAAGTCTAGTTTAATGAGACCTGAATCAATTCTCCCTAAGAAAAGATTAAGTCTGAGGTCTTCCACCATTGTAGATGTGCGGGCCCTTTTCCGGGGTTGATTGTTCTCGGCTGGATACAGTGGCTCAGTTGCACCGGAAAAGATGCAACCATGTCTATTAGGCATTGGATGCTATGGGCTGGAGGATGAGTTGGGCTCAATATTTTGGATACGGTGAGAGACTCAATTAGGAATCCAGTCTATGCAAATGGTGGGTCTGACTTAACTAAGGAGTGGATTCAATATTCTGGATACGGTGAGATTCATGAATTAGAGACCAAGTTTGGGTGCACCATGATTAGAAAGAATCATTGAACAAGAGTTGTTCACTCATTGGCTAACCCATCACCAATAACTGTTAGGTGAGGTGATGAGTCAGTTGGTGAGACCGCACCACCCACTAGAAATCATTAATCGTGGAGATTTTTGCATCTCTACAGAGGGAAGTGTAGGGATCCGAGAAAATAGTGGAAAGCTAATTTATTTAAAAATAAAATTTTCCTAAATAAATTGGTTAAGTCTTAATTACAATATCTAACTAGAAATCTTTGACTCTCTACAGGAAAAATGTCTGTGCATCCAACCCATTAGCACGTATCCTGGACACACATAGACTGACCGGACCCAATTATAAAGATTGGCTCAGGAAACTACAAAATTATTTTGGATTTCAGAGAAGTTAACTCATGTATTGGACCAGGACCCTCCCACCTTACCAGCTCGTCCATCCACTGAACAGAGAGCATCTCTGGAAAAATGGACAAATGAAGATAACAAAGGCCAGATACTACATGTTGGGCTCGATGTCTGATGAGCTTCAGCGCCAACATGAAGATATCGGGACTGCTCGCCAAATGTTGGCTCACCTACAAGAGATGTTTGGTGAACAGAGTCGCGCAGCCAAAGTATCAAGTCACAAAATGACTTTTTAAGGCTAAGATGCGTGATGGGCAGTCAGTCCAAGATCACTGTCTGATGATGATCAAGGACATGGAAGAGCTTGAGAAGCTCGGTGTGAAGTTGGACTTGGATCTTGCAGAATGATATTAATTCTGCAATCCTTGACTGATGCATATGGGCAATTCATCATGAATTACCACATGCATAAACTTCAAAAATTCCTTGGCTGAACTTGATGAATATGCTGGTTACCGCTGAGCTTTCTATGAAAGGTTCTAAAGGCTCAGTTCTTGCTATGGAACGGACTTCTTCCAAAGAGAAAGTCTTTTGGAAAGAAGAAAAGAAGTCTGTGAAAAAGCAAAAGGATGGAAGGAGGAAAGAAGAAAAAGGCAGAAGCTGAAGAAAAAGGCCGATGACAAAGAAAGTATTTTCATTGCAACAGCGACGGCCACTGGAAAGCAGAACTGCCCTACTTACCTGGCCACCCTAAAGAACAAGAAGGAAGGTCCTTCTGGAGGTATGCTCGTTATTGAGTCTAACCTTACAATTTTTTTCTGCATCCAGTTGGGTGCTTGACTCTGGTTCTAGTGCTCACTTGTGCACTTCTATGCAGGGTCTTGAGGATAGCAGGAGGCTGAGGGATGGAGACATGATCCTACGCATCGGTAATGGAGCAAGAGTTGCTGCAGTAGCCGTGGAAACATATCCTCTTCGATTACCATCTGGTTTAGACTTAGTTTTAAAAGACTGTTATTATGTGCCTGCAGCAAGCAGGAATTTGATTTCTATTTCATGCTTAGCACAAGAAGGCTATGTGATTAGTTTTCTTAAGGACCATTGTAACATTCTTTATGAAAGAAATAAAATTGCAAAGTGGTTTCCTTATTAATGGTCTTTATCAGTTACATATTGATGTACCTATTTTTAACTATCGAGCAAAACGTGAATGCCATGAAATGACCTAGGGATAGTCCAAACGATAGGTATCTATGGCACCTAAGATTAGGTCATATAGCAGAAGATAGGATTAACAAATTGGAGAAAAATGGGCTATTGAGTCCATTGACTTTTGAGTCATATCCAACTTGTGAATCTTGTCTTCAATGGCAAAATGACTAAACTCCCTTTTGTTGGACATGGGGAAAGGGCCACAGATCTTCTTGCCCTAGTACACATACTGATGTGTGCGGCCCATTTCGATGTGCCGGCTAGAGGCAATTTTGTCTACTTCATTAACCTTTACCGATGATCTATCTAGGTATGGGATATGTGTATCTTATGAGACATAAGTCTGAAGCCTTTTGAAAAGTTCAAAGAATTCAGACATGAAGTAGAAAAAGCAAATAGAAAAACCCATTAAGGTTCTTCGATCAGATCGAGGAGGTGAATACCTTAGCCGGAAATTCCTAGAACTATCTTAAGGAAAAATGGCATAGTCTCTCAATGGACTCCACCAGGAACACCTCAACTCAACGGGGTTTCAGAACGGAGAAATCGGACTCTATTAGATATGGTCGATCCATGATGAGCTTCACAGACCTTCCTGATTTTTCTTTGGGGACATTCATTGTTAACTCGCAATCATACTTACTGAATAGGGTTCCCTCTAAAACCGTTCCTACCACACCGTATGAGATATGGCATGGTAAGAAACCAAGTCTGAGTCATCTCAGAATTTGGGGTTGTCCGGCTCATGTCAAAAGACAACAAGCGGAATAAGTTAGAGTTTAGGTCCTTTAGAGCTCGATTCATAGGATATCCTAAAGAGTCATTAGGATATTATTTCTACATTCCAGAAGACCACAATGTGATTGTGAGTCGACATGCCATCTTTCTTGAAAAATAGTTTATTCAAGATAGTAGCAGCATTGGAAAGCAGATTCAAGCTTGATGAGAAAGTCTCACAAGCAGAACGAGCTAAGGACCAAATGGAACCAAATCAGGTTGAGCCAATCCAATTCACTACCTCCTCCACCTCGTAGATCGGAAAGAATTTTTCCATCCCCCTGAAGAGATACTTAGGTACTATTTCAGAGGAAGTAGAGAAAATGTTCCTCATAGGTAATGGTTTCATGGTGATGATCCCAAAACCTACAATGAGGCGATATTGAGATATCGACTCCGAGAAATGGCTTAGAGGCAATGAAGTCAGAAATTGACTCGATGCACTCAAACCAAGTCTGGACCTTGGTAGATCCACCAGAAGGTATAGTACCTATTGGGTGTAAATGGATCTTACAAGAGAAAGATTGGTGCAGATGGAAATGTGGAGACATTCAAGGCTAGATTAGTGGCAAAAGGATTATAGTCAATGCGAAGGCATTGACTATCAGGATACCTTTTTGCCAGTAGCTATGCTAAAATCCATCCGTACATTGCTTGCTGTTGCAGCCTATTTCGATTATGAAATATGGCAAATGGACGTGAAAATGGCATTCTTAAATGGATATCTTGAGGAAGATATCTATATGGAACAGCCGCTAGGTTTCACATCTAGTGATGATGATCACAAGGTATGCAAGCTGCAAAGGTCCATATATGGACTTAAGCAAGCATCCTAGAGCTGGAACACTCATTTTAATGATGTGATCAAAATTGTTTGGATTTCATCAAAGAATGAAGGAGGAAGCCATATGTTTTCAAAAAGGATCAGTGAGAGCGCTGTTATCTTTTCCTCGTATTGTACGTGGATGACATCCTCCTTATTGAGAATGATATTCCTCATGTTGACCATAGTTAAAATATGGTTATCTAAAGAATTCTCCATAAAAGACCTAGGAGAAGCATCCTTTATTCTGAAAATTAAGGTCTATAGAGATAGACCGAATAGGATGCTAGGACTTTCACAGAAGATGTACATAGAGGAAGTGCTAAAGAGGTTTAGCATGAAAAACTCTAAGATGGGTTTGGTATCCTTCAGACATGGCATTCATCTTTCCAAGAAGATGTGCCCTAGCACACCTGAGGAAATAGAACGCATGAGCAAGATCCCTTATGCTTCAGCAATAGGGAGCCTCATGTATGCCATGTTATGTACACGATTTGATATAGTCCATGCTGTAAGTGTCATGAGCAAATATCAATTGAATTTAGATGAAGAACACTGAACTTTTGTGAAATATATCCTTAAGTACTTGAGAAGAACTAAGGATATATTGTTGGTCTTTGGTAATAGAGAACTCCAAGTCTAGGGATATACAGACTCGAATTTTATGTCCGATGTAGATAATTGAAAGTCGACATCTGGAAGTCTGTTTGTGTGCAATGGTAGAGCTGTCAGTTGAAAAAGTTTCAAGCAGATAGTGATAGCAGATTTCACCATGAAAGCAGAATACATCGCTGCATCAGAAGTTATAAAAAAGGCATTCTGATATAAAAAGTTTGCTGTAGAGATCGAAGTGATGCCATCAGATGCCATTCCTCTGTACTGCGACAATAATGGCATCATAGCCCTAGCTAAGGAGCTGAGGTCTCACTAGAAATTCAAGCACATCGAGCGGCGATACCATCTCATCCGTGATTACCTCAAGAAGGGTTACGTCGAGGTCAAGAGAGTCGACTCCGCAGATAATGCGGTAGATTCGCTTACAAAGTCGTTAGGCCAGCAGAAGATCAAAGCCCATCTTGAGAAGATGGAACTTAGATTTATAGCCAATTGGCTTTAGGTCAAGTATGAGTTTGTTAGATATGTGTGCCCTAGAAGTCAGAATTGGCTGACACTCGTAATATGCTTCTAGGGGTAAAATTATAATTTTGACTTTAAATAATAAAATAGATTATTTTCTATCATAAATGTATATTTAGTGTCTATGATACATCCCTTGAGTTAATAGTAATGATAATTCATATTTTCAAGAGTTGAAAATTTAAGACATGAATTTTCATTTATTAACTCATAAAATGCTCTTGACCGTAGGATCATCATGATGATGGTAATTGATCCAAAAGGTTGGTGTACAATCGCTTCTTCATAGTAGATGAGTCTTGAGTCTACGGTGTAGAGACACCAGAGCGAGAGTATAGGTACTCGTTAGAGAATGAGGGCACTGAGCGTGACCACCTCGAGCAGTCATAAGGAAGTCTACCTTCTCATCGATGACTGACTCGAAGCTGTAGTGGTGTGTCTGATTCTTTGACCTGAGGTGCATCGACGGTTCACCTTGAGGGTGTTATAGTTTGACTACACCATGACTCGAGTCTCCTAGCCATTTGGAATCCTGAGGTGTATGTTGGCTATAACATGTTCATTGTAGGAATTGGATTGCACCAAGAGGAAATCTATCTACCTTGGTAAAAGAGGAGCAGCCCTATGATGATCATGAGAATCAAGTCCATAAGCCCATGGCCATGGTAGAGAGTGAAATAATAGAAAGAGTTTCTATTAAGATTTTCACATTAGACTTGAATCGAATGATTAAATCATATGATAGAAATTAGGGTTTGACGAGTTCACCTTAATCCTAATCTAATCGGAGCTCAAGATAGAAGAACTTAATCATACAAGTAGCTGCACTGAGAGGTTCATTTTCAGTTTTGATGGATTACCACCATATACTGCTAGGTATCACTGGTGGATTTTGGAAGCAATTAGAATGATTTAGATGATCGATCATTCTAGTTATCTGAATCAGAAGAGTTCTGATCCATCGAAAGAAGTTTCGATGATGTCGAAGATGAAGATCATGACATATCCCATTATTATATAGAACTGAACCTAACTATGTCACATAAATAAGGATTTAGATCTGGATATCATCAATTGAACTAATTCAGTTCAATTAATTTGAATTAGATTCAATTAGGTTCAAGAAAATCGTGCTAGCACATGATTGAACCTAACGTTCTCCTTTTTATTATCATCAAAAGTTGTCTCGACTGAGCCAAATATGTTTGTGCTCACTCAGGTGCCTTTACTTGATCTGACTGAAGCTTGTCTAGATTAGAAAAAGATTGTCTTAATTTATGAGATAAATTTGAGATGACACCTACCATTTTTCATCACCTGCTAATTCTTGTCCTTTGACTTTGGTCAAATGTTGACCTTTGATCCTTGGACATCTGTCCATATATCATGCACTTATTGGAGAGCAGATAGGAGCTTGTCCCCTTACTAAAATTTGAAAAGAAGGGGGCACATGCCTAGGATGGCGTGCGCCCATGGATAGGGATGCTTGGAGTCCCATACGGATGGGACTCCATGTTGCTTTTTAGATTCTACTTAGGTGACCCTTATCTATAGACTTTGACCAGTCTTAGGCACCTCTAAGGATGAATTAGTGGAGCTCTCATCTTATTGGATCAGATGATGTCATCCCACCAATCAGATTTAGATCTGATTGTACGAGGCAATGCAATTGATTGGGATGATGTGGCACTACATGGCGCAGTAGGATCTATAAATAAACTCTATCTGCGCCCAACTTCAAGTGAGTTTCTCTTAGTCCATGCCCCAAGACTGCCCCTCTCCCTCCTCCACACCATCTTCTGATCCTCTCTCTCCTCTCTATGCCCAAGAAAAATTAGGCTTCAGTTTGGTGCGATCCAAACAAGAAAAGGCTAACGAGAAAGGAAGAAGGCAGCACTATTACAGAGATGACTGCTGATTTTTAGGAGTTTTGAAGATCCTCCAAATCAGATATAGATCTAATTTTTGGAGAGGTGATAAAGAAAGAGAAGATCTCTAGATCCAGTCCGAATGGATACTAGTAGAGGTCAGGTGCTTGTGTGGCTAGATCCAGAACCTCAGGCAATTAGTAGGATCATCAAAGGATAATCAGATTATCCACATCAAGGTATAAATTAAATTAGATTTAATTTAATTTATTTTTATTTTATTAGATCTATAAAATCAGATCTAAAATATCTCAGATCTGATATAGATGCTTAAGAGAAACTTTTGAAATATCTTTCTTGATTCGATCAGATTTGAATGAATCTGATTCAAAAAATTAGAATTTTTTCTTCACATACCACCTCCTCAATAGACCAATCTAGCTAACGATAGATTTAACCAACTTCAATAATTAATTTTGAATCAATAATAATCAATTTTGACTCAGCAAGAATCTATCACCAGGCTAGAAGCTCAAATAGAATAATTAGTTGAGTCTAACACGAGGAGAACTAGATCAACTATTGAGCCAACCAATTTTTATAAACAACCTGCCTATTATCCACCAACCATCTAGATCAAATTATCAATCTAATGTTCTACTTAAGAATCCATAATTAGAGAATGCCAAAGTAACTCTTGGACTTAAAAGTTATAAGATTCTTATGAAATTATACTAAGATCAGGTGAGACAGGCTAGTACTGATGCTAGCCAAGATAAAAATATTGAAGAAGAGATTAGTACTAAAGCTAACCACATAGAAGAACCTAAGCTTAGAACTAGTATTGATGTTGGTTTTAATTTAAATGAATCAGACAAAGAAAAAAAGAGAATAGATGATTTATCCGAGTTCTATAAACCTAAAATCATGTTTCCTTCAGTCCTAGAAGCTGGTTCTTCTTACAAAAATTAAGAGGCATGAATAAAAAGCCAATAAAATTATTTAAATAAGATCATATTAATTTATCTTCACAACTAAAGCCATCTTTAGTCATCCTTTCAGTATCCAAAGCATCAAACTTAACTCCTAATCTAAAAACTCAATATATGAGCATTTTAGATGAACAAATAGAAAAAATTCTTAATAAACATGGGACTAAGAGTGGGGTTATAAATTATATTTTTATAATTAAAAATAAATATATCAATAAAAAAATAAACTATCTTCTTGAGATTGGTAATCTAAAATTATTAAAATTTTTAATATAGGATAGATAAGCTGTCTTGTGTCTGACTGAAGATGGTAAACTTAGCACTTATTGGGAGGCAACTAAATATTTAATTTTTTTGCATCTATTTTTTTTTAGTTTATTTTTTTTAGGATATCTTGAATAAGTTGGAGGAAGAGTCAAATTTTTAAAGGCACATGCTGGACCATCAAAAATATATCGAGTAAGGTGTATTTCTTTCTTTTCTTTATTACATTCTTTTATTTTTTCTTCTTCATTGAGGAAAATATCAATTAAGTTGGATGGAAGAATAATAAAAATTTTTAAATTTTTAAAGTCCTCGAAGAAGTTAGTATTTAGCATTTAGACACTCGATTATGCTTAAAAATCAAGTTAAACTAAGCACTTTTAAAAAAAAAATGATGCACAGATTAGAGAATTTATGAGTTATTGAGTGATCAAATATTAAGAAAACTCAATAAAGAATTAAGTTTAGAATATAAATAATTTTTTTTGAGCACTTCTGATTTTTTCTATCGACATCAAAAGAAAAATTTACTTTTTATGGGCTTGTATAAGATAACTATATATTTCTTCATATAAAAAATTTTAAAAAATAAAATAATTTTCAAGGACTTCTCACTAAGTAGTCGGGCTTTTTTGCCTAAGTAAGCATTGAGTTTTATATCAAAAGATGGGAAGGATAAAGAAGCTCATTGTAAAACTAGTCTTAACTCATAGTCTGTTTGATTCGAGCTAGTAAGCCTGAGGAATATTCTATACCTAGTGTCCTAAAGTCAACTGGTTTGGGAGTCATTGGTCTAAGACTCGTTATATGGATCAAATAGAAAGCTTAAGGGATTATAACACTAAATAATGGTGCAATGTTAAAAAAAAATATATTAGTTTTCCACCGAGTAACTAGATCATGTTGCCTAAGTAAACAATGATATTCGTATAAAAAAATAGGCAATGTGAATAAAAAATTCAATAAATGAAGGGCAGAAGTAATAATACATTTGCGCATATGAAAGTTTGGATAAATTAGAGATAAAGATAGGGATAATCTAGAGAAGTTAAAAAAAATTTAATGTTCTTCACTTAATTTTTAAGATTGGTAAGTACTAATACCCCAATGATATACCTCACTTATGCTCTACTGAACATCAATGGCCATTTTGAAAATAGTTTTAGTAAAATTCAAAATTTTAAAGTTAAAAAGTATCTAAAACTAAATTCTTTCTTTACTTGAGGATGAGCAAAGCTTAAATTGGAGGGTGTGATAAGTACCATAAATTCATCAATAACAGTATTAATTTATCAATTAATTTATGTTTAATTTAAAAATTAATAAATAAATTTTATATATTTTTAAAAAATTATAAAAAATAGGCAATGATATATTCTACTAAGTAAGTAATGATATTCACATCAAAAAGTAGGTAATATGAATAAAAAAATTTAATAAATGAAGGGCGAAAGTAACAATACATTTGTCCATATGAAAGTTTAGATAAATTAGAAATAAAGATAGGGATAATCTAGAAAAAATTTAAAAAAATTTAATATTTTTTACTTAATTTTTAAGATTGGTAAGTACTAATATCTCAATGACATGCCTCACTTATGCTTTACTAAACATTAATGTCCATTTTGAAAATAGCTTCAGTGAAATTTGAAACTCTAAAGTTAAAGGATATCTAAAACTAAATTTTTTCTTTACTCAAAGATGAGCAAAGTTTAAGTTAGGAGGTGTGATAAGTATCATAAATTTATTAATAAAAATATTAATTTATCAATTAATTTATTTTTATTTTAAAAATTAATAAATATTTTTATATATTTTTTTAAAATTAATATTTTTTATTAATTAAAAAATTAATTAAAAATAAAAAAATAAAATATTATTATCAATAAAAATAGCTTATTTTTATGATCATAATAAAATAAATTTAGAGCAAAATGGAGTTAAAATGGATTCGATATGAATTTTTAAAGAAAAAAAATATAGAAAAAAATGGCTCAGTCGGCTCATCAAGCCAAGCCGACGAGCCAAGCCAAGTTATGCACCAGCAAGCCACCAAGCTAGCTAAGCCAATTCGATGCTGTTGATGTCAGGCTGACATTAGTTTTATCGTGGCTCATAATAGACCCTTAAGTGAGGGCATTTTGGTCATTTCATGCCCATGTCGCGTGCTAATTAGCTCAAGTCTGCAAAATGCCCGATCCATTATGGTCCATATGAATAGCAAAAGTACGATCTGATGGCTATGGTCACTACCGATGAAGATCCAATGGTGGGGGTCGTTTCTAGTTTTGATTTGGTTTTCCAGCTCTCCATTGTGCGATCCAACGATCAGATTTCATCCAAGCAACAATTGGATGGTTGATAACACTTTCGATGGTGATTAAGGCATCCAAAATTTGATCCAATGGCTTAGATTTTGCAGATCAAAGCAATCCAATGGCCAGACTTCACTAGAGGCATAGAACTCGATCCAAGAGCTATTTTAATCCAAATTTTGCGTGGATTTTTTCATATTTCTCAATTAAAACTCTTCTTAATCCTACATTGCTTACAAAGAAGATCTCCAGCCTTCTTAACTCTATTTGAAAAACTCTAGACTTTTAAAATCAATTATCTTTAATCATGAAAAGAAGTTTGGTAAATGTTAGAGCCATGCTTGGATTAGAGGCTATTTCAAGGCAACAGGTGCTGCGAAAAAGAGTTGGCTTCTACACCATTTCAATGCCAATGCTGATCCAAGATCAAGATCGGCTGCTTTTATTTTTTTTCTTTTTTTTAATTTTATATATTTAAATTTTGAATTAAAATTTTAAATTAATATAAATTTTAATTTTTAGCTATTTAAATTTATGCTTTTTATTTTTAATTATAATTTAATTTTTATTCTTTAATTTTAATTACTCTTTAATTTTATTGCAAGTAGATGCTAAGATCTAACTAGTAGATCTTAGTATCAAGTTTAAATTTTTGTATCTTTTAAATTCTATTTTTTATTTAAAATTTTATTTTTTTGACTTCAACTTTATTTTTAAAATTTTTTTTATAAAAATTAAAAATTTTAAAATCAAAATACTACCTTCTTTATGGATCCGATTTGACTCACTACTTATTATTTATTTTTAATTAATTTAAAAATTAAAATTAAACTGATAAATACGGTATCTTAATGATAACATCATAATTTTATTAGTTGGATATTTCTCCTAAGTCTTTAATAGCGAACTAAGATGATAGGCAAATTTTTATTCTCTGTAATGCAGGAACGTCATTTTTTATTAAGAAAATATCATCTACATATAAGATAAGAAATACCACCACTAAGTCATTTGCCCAATTATATATACATAACTTTTTTTTTATTCTTAACGAAGCCATATATTTTGATCATTTTATCAAAATACATTTTTTAATTTCAAAATGTCTGTTTTAATCTATAAATAGATCTTTAAAGCTTGCACACTTTGGACTCGTCTGTGGATGTGAATCTTTTAGGTTATATCATATACATTTCTTCTTCTAGCTCTCTATTTAGAAAAGCTATCTTCATATTTATCTGTCAGATCTCATAGTCTAAATGGATAGCTATTGCTAGCATAATTCGAATGAATTTGAGCTTTACCATGGAAGAAAATATCTTATCATAGTCTATACCATAATGTTGATGATATCTCTTGATAAATAAATGAGCTTTATAGATGTCCATCTTTTCATCTGTGCCCCTCTTTCTTTTGAAGATTCACTTACATCCAATGAATTTAACTCATTCAATTAGGTCAACTAATGACCATACATCGTTGACCTTCATGGACATCATTTCGAATTTCATGACTTCAAGTAATTTCTCAAAATTGAATCTCTGATTATATCTATGTAAGTGATTGGATCCTCATCATTATCATCGAGTTTGATAGGATCACTATTTCGGACTAAAAATCTATAGTATATATTTGGTTGACATGGTACTCTACCAGATCATCTTAAGAGTGCAGTACATTGGGCTTCAGTTTGATCTAATTAAATTCGCTTTAGATTCAGTTAATTGTTTTGATTTTTCTAACATCAAACTTCCTCAAGTTCGACTTTACATATATTAGTTTCTTCACTAAGAAACTTTTTTTTTCAAAAAAAATGTCTTATTGCTAACGAACATCTTTTATTCTTTAGCATAGTAGAAGTAGTAAATCCTAGTTTTCTTGGAGTATGCTATAAATATACACTTATCAAACCGGAGTCGAAGCTTATCTATATACAAATATTTGACGTAGGCTGGATAACCCCAAACCTAAAGATAAGAAAGTATAGGCCTACGCCTAATCCATATCTCATATGAAATTTTTACAATATATTTACTTAAAATATTATTCAATATAAAATAAGTAGTCTCAAGAACATAATTCCAAAATGAAACAAGCTGACTAGTAAATTCCATCATGGATCGAACTATGTTTAAAGTTTGATTCCTTCTTTTTGATACATGCACTATGGTACCTCTGAATAAGTCCACTATGAAAGAATCTCATTCTCTCCTAGATATATTAATAACTCATTGGATTGGTATTCATCTTTTTGATCTGATCAAAGAGTTTTAACATCTTTTTTAGTTTATTTTTTGACTTCATTATGGAATTGTTTGAATATTTCAAACAATTCAGACTTATGTTTTATTAGATAAATGTACCCATATCTACATAGGTTGTTAGTAAATATAATAAAATAGTGATATCTACCTCTAGCACTAGTATTCATAGGTCCATATATATTACTATGTACGAGACTTAGAACTTTACTGGCTCTTTCACTCTTTTCAGTAAACGATGATTTTATCATCTTTTCAAGAAAATAGGACTCATAGGGTGGCAATGATTTACAATCATCAATATTGATATGAAGGATTATAGCTTTTTCATGATTATTTTTGCTACTCATATCTATTTTAGGAAAGCTACATCTTTCTTGAACTAAAAGAGGTATCCACCTTAATTTGTGTAGGGATGAAATCTTTAGCATAAATAAAGATTATATAACTCAATTTCATGTTTTATTAATAAAAGAAAAGGAGGTCTAAAACCTATATTAGTTAATTTTATCTATTTTTATTAACTTTTTTTAAGAGATTCGAGTTGAATAGGTTGATAAAATTACTTACTTCTTCTTAATTGGATCAAATTTCCTTCATTGCCATTTCTTTCGAGCCAGATGCCTTCCTAGCTTGTCTTCCCTCGGGCTAAACTATCCCTCGGAAAGGTCAAAGATGCATGAATGTTATGAAGACATTTTTTCGCCCAAAAGATCTCCTTTTAGGCTCCATCATTAGGTGATTCAAAAGGAATAAGTACTTAGTTAAGCATTATTCTCCATATTGTTACTCAACTCAAGCAATCCCTTGTCCACCCCTATATACTTTAAACTCCTCTTTTTATGATTGACTTTTGAATGTTGATCCAAAATTGATCTCCCTGGCCAATTTCTTTTACCAATGATCATGTTTGGAGTATCATTTCATCCCTTTCACACTTAAGCTTGCCATGATTGAAGACTTTGTGGATCGGTAGGATATTTATTGTTTACACCACATCGTAACATGCGGGATCACCATAAATATAACGATTCTAAAATAGGATTAGATAGAGCCCCCAAGCCTTAAGCCAAGTTCTAAAGTTGGTATTTTTACACACAAGCATGCTTAAGATACTTACATTTGCTTTGTAGATGGTTATTCATGTGTCACAAATTAACAATAAAATTGTAAATTGGGCTTGCCCCACTGGTCGCAATCCTCAACTACAGATTCTATCTTTGAATCTTTGATGGTGCACTACCAAGTATCAAGTCAATAAGACCTAAATGTCGATCGGCAATTCTAAGGGCCGGAACGTTCTTTCTTCTAGCATTTTTCCGTGGTTGGGCAGTGAATGCCACAAAACAAACAGCAAATATACTTAGCTGCAATTTTAGACCATAAAATGAGTGCAAGAAATGTCAACGTACTCTTTTGTTGATGTACATTTTCCCACCTATTTTTTACCAAGATCAGTTGACCTGGATTTCCTCTTCCAACGTTGTCCCCACACGGGAGAGGAGCCCTATCATGAGTCTGTAGAACACCGAGACTGACTTATTGTGGGCTTGAGAAGGCACCTGTTGGAAGTCGCTGAAATCCAAATAGCAAACCAGTATTCTCTTTTTCGACCGCGTCATTTCCGACAAAGCTTAGTGGTGGTCTCCCTCCCCAGCTTGCCCATCTTTTCTTTTTTTTCCTCTACTGCAGCCTCCTTTTTTGATTCCCCTAACTTCCAAATTTCAAACATCGCATGGAGGTTTTCCCAAACCTTTTCACTTGGTCCAAGCTGTGCCATTACCTCATAGCAAGTCACGTTTCATTTTCCATTTTTCCACGCCAACCCCAACATCCCCTCCCCCCCCCCCCCCCCCCCCCCTCTCTCTCTCTCGTGCAGGCACGTACATAGCCATATATCCATTTATATGGGTTGAGCAAGGGAGCAATTTAGTAGGTACATAAGCACCTAGACTCGAACATAACTAGTGGGGCATATGAAACATATTTTAAGCCAAAGTCACATTATTGTAGTTTAGCCTATTGGTAAAGAACCTACAATTATGCATCGTTGCGAGCCTTTGCGACAAAGTGCATCAATTTGTTCACTCAGCGATTTATGTTTCTCTCTCATACTACATATCCTGGGACAGATTTAAATGCTATCCAGTGGCTCCATCATGATATAGTAATAATTTTGGTTATCTCATCAATTGGTTCGCCATCGTCCATCAGAACGTACGTGCTGTGAAACTGAGCATCAATTCATGCGGGGCTTGGAATTATTTGAAGCTGCCACAGTTTTCTCAGCACTCTATGGAAATGGTATGAGACTAACATGGAAGAGGCCACGTGAAACCCAATCTCAACCTCTTATGCTTCTCAGTTGATGCTCCGGGCTGTCTGCATGTTTTCATACTGATTACGTTCTTCTCTCTTCTCTTGTGTCTGGTCTTATTTTCTCATCTAAGATCTAATTATTTTGTGTTATTCAGTAAAGCTGGGTTGTTCCTTTAAGGCTTCCTCATCATCATTAAAAAGAAAAGAGAGAGAGATTACCAATTTAGTTTTACCTGAGAGATGTTTATAAGAAAGCATACCCTAGAACGCATCCAGTAGCCCATGATAACACTGCAAATTATCAAAGTGTAACAGTTTATTACAAGGACCACTGGATTTGCCATGGATCACGGATACTTGTGGTCGTAGATACCTTCAACGTGAACCACGTCAATTTATTTACCCAACCGCCCTCTCCTAAAGTGTGTACATAAAATGGCAGTCGTGAATTGGTTCGGCGCCTTTGGGCCTCAAAGTTGGACTTCGAAAAAGTTCATTATCTAGACCAAATAAAGCAGGATACTATCGGTTTTAAATGATTGCAGCCATTCGTTATGCTTTATGCGCTTCATCTAGGAATAAATGATATCTACTTTGTTTATAATGACATGCAAGTTCTCATAGTCTTAACGTAATACGTCCATGAACCTTACTCACAGTCGATACTGTAGTCCAAAAAATGATTTTAGCGGCAATAAAGAGAAATATACTATGAAAAGAAAATTAAGGTACAGCAATATAATTCATAAATTCCACTTACAATCAACACAATGTAAATTTTCATATGCTTAATGGAATCCCATACGTTCACATATCCTACTCGCAGTCAAAACTATAGTCCAAAAGATGATTTATGTAGCAATAAAGAGAAATATACTATGAAAAGAAAATTAAGGTACGACAACATAGTTCATAAAATTGCACTTACGCACAACAGAATGAAAAAGGTTCATTACTGGAATCAGCCAAATAGTCTGTGAAGTTGGGAAATTTTCTCTGATACAAAGATTGCAGCTGAGTTTGTTTTTGTTTTCGCTGTCATGGCAAAATTTTATGACCCTCTATTACCTTAACGCAGAAGAAAATTCAGCTACTTCACAGTCCTTTCGGAGGTAATCTCCCTTTTTCTTGCCGCATTAAGCAATTAACCTAGCCACCTAATATTATAAAAGGGTACCAGTGCCCATCATTATTCTAGCCTCCACAAGGAACTACTCCCGACTTGTGAATATCCCTTCTCAAGCAAAGAGAACCCAAGAGTTTTTTTTTTTTTTTTTTTTTTTTTACCGAGCACAAGATTGGGCAAGCCTAATAACTTCAATCATTCATTTTAATTTAATGTAGTGGAACAGGCTTTTCCTGTGATCACTTCATTTTCGAATCTTATGGCGACCTTCTCTAACTCAGGAATCTTCTGCGGAAGGCAATGAGAGTGACCCTTGCCAGATGATCTTATATGATCTTTGACCGAACGTTTGTGTTTGAAATTGGACCCACAGGTACAAAACCACAGCTTGCCACAGTTTTTCTCATGGGTCCTCCAGTCTCCTCTCACAGCAAATGGCTTGCTGCACTTTCTGCACTTGAAGGGTTTCAGTCCGTGCTTCCTCTTATAGTGAGTCTGAAGGATTCTAAAGTCCTTCAATGGCTTAGCTTGGGGATGATTGATGTTGTTCTTGCACCCATGAGCACAGCAGTAGCATGGAAGCTTGAGCATTGCAATCCGTTGTGTGCCTTTAAGAGATTCTGTTCCCTTTCTATATTCTGATCCATGCCCCCACATATGCATCTATAAAAAATAAATATTATAAACTGGTTTATAATTAAATAAGATATTTAACGGTAGTTATAAATGGAGAATAAAAATGTAGAACAATAGCTTTCATCACTCTCTTTATTATCTAATCATCAGATCTACCTTTTTCAGAGTTATATTTTCACAGAAGACATTGAGGAGCGAATACTCGACTAATTTGAGTGTTAAAGCAAAATGAAATAGACAAAATTATATCAATTTATAATTCCAGCTAGGTACTTCTTTTGTTTTGAGTTTATCATACATATTTTTGACCACACACAAAAGCTAAAAGAGCTATAACAAGAAAATTTAGGCCAGAATGAAAAATATTACCTGATTATGCCACTAGAAAGATAGACAAAGTGAAAAAGAACAAGAAAGTTTGATTTGTTGATCATGTACGAATGTAACTAATACTGTTTTTTCTCATTATAATCTCCACAATATTGCATAGAATCCCAAGGTGTTAGTTCTTGAAGGAGCAAATAATTTTTTTTCTCAGTTCTTTACTAATTCAGAAAACGTTTGATAAAAGTATAATGAATTATTGAGCAAATTATGACCCATGCGTGTGAGATCGACAGGAAGAGAGGAGGATAATAAAGTTGAACCTCCAAACTTTGGAAAATGGAACAATATTGTCTTATTGTTGCGAAGAATAAAATTATATGGACTCAGATAATCAGAAAACAATAGGAAAAAGGAAATAAATTAGAAGTTAAAATACATACAAGGAGATTTTGAGAGGCTAACCTGCAAATTATTGTATCGATTGAAGCTCTTATTGCAAACAGTGCAAGAGAATTGTACTGGCCCTATGAGGATCTGGGCTGGTGTGGGGATCCAAAACCTTTTTGATGAGCCACCTGAATAGCAGTCCCGTACGCTCTCCATCTCCTCCACTTCTTCTTTTTTGCAGTTCAAAGGCTTGGTCCCCCCATCAACCTCTCTAGATGCACCTGGCGATCCAATGTTCAAGGCCACAGTGACCTTTTCTTGACTGACATCCTTCCCAACAAAGTCCTCTTCTTCCTCGATGGGCTTCTTAGCCCTTTCAAGACTACTCAAAAGTGGCAAGCATTCTTGTGCTAGGGGTGGAGAGGAGGAGGAGGAAGGTGGCTTAAGCCATTCAAAGAAGGGAGGAGATTGGAAGCACAGGTTCGAGCGTTCATCCATGGAGTATTTCCTTAGGCCTATGTTACCAGAATCCTCTTCTTTCGAGTCTCCTCAGCGGGGTTGGAGGATAGAAGTCCAGGGCTCTTCATGTCAAGGCATGCAAGTACTGGCTTGGAAAAGAGGAGGAAAGAGAGGTATTTTGGTCTTCTTTTAAGTCTTTGAGGCGGTTTTAATTTGCTGCGCGTTTTTTTGGGTATTTTAGCATGCTGCGGAGCACTTCATGAGGGTTGAATCCGGGGAAGCACAAAGCATTGCGGGTTTTAGAAGGGAAGTGCTCGATGAAATCAAGAGATACAGTATGTGAGCTTTTAGTTTTAAACTTTTTAGAATTCAAAGTTTTATTTGTATTATTTTTCTGCCATAAGTTTGATAAAAGGGGCCTTGTTGGGGAAAATTTTCGTGGGTAGATGTTTTGCTCGGGAAGATATTTAGAGGCAATCAACTGGGGATAATATGTGAGATGGGCATTTCAATTGGGAGACAACTTGAACTTCATCGAGGAATTTTCTTGCTATACCTACGTTGGAATATGACTTGAGAAAGTTTCCTAGGCTCTCTCTCTCTCTCTGTGCGCGCACGCGCGTGTAAAGGGACTTTTAAGTGATATGCTAAGAAAATATTTGAGAATATTTGAAAATGAGATTCATTGGCAGAATTTTTCGGAAAACCTTTTGAGAAACACTTTTCTCTTTGAAAATCCCTTTCCTAATTGTTTTTTAAGAATTGAATTTTGTGGTGGCAAGAGATTCAATTTTGAATTTTCTTGAAAGGCTTTGTCCAAAATTAATTTTGGACTCTTCTTGGGGTGTGCTCTTAATATTATGATGCGTACAAAAGGCTTTCCATTAAGGAAGTTTTTTTGCTCTCTTCAAATGTTTTATGTCATGTGCCTATTGAAAAAGTACATGGTTTAAAGCATCCTGAAGGGAATCCTTCCGGGATTGAGTTCATTCGTAGGTAAGTACGTTCTGGCAGCTCTTTATTATCCCTAGAATATTCCCTTGTATTGACTTGTGTGCTTCTTGAATTTTTCCAATTTTTCTTTGGTGAAGTCCTTCTCGAACTCCTCTATTTTCTTTCTTTGGCTAGAGATGGGTTGAGGGTTTTGCATGCTAAAACTTGAATGTCTACTCTCCAAAGGCTTAAGAGGGATGCAAAAGATTATTTGGGCAAATAAACTTTTCTCATGTTTATTTTCTTGGAGGAAACATCTCTCTCATTCTCCAAGGGAAGAGATCCACGGGGAAACCCAATATTCAACCAAATCATGTATCCAATAGTCCAAAGGAAAGCCTCAAATAATGGCTAAGAGAAGAGCTCCAAGAATAGGATGGAGGTTTGATGGTTCCCTGTGGAGCAGTTTTTCAAAGGGCTTTGAGATGGAGAATCCCCAATCCTTCCCATAACAAAAAGTAGAAGAAATCTTCATTGCTCAGTAGGAGCCTTTCGTACTCGTGCTAACACTATTCTCTTGGGGGAGCGTAAAGCCTCTAAGGTACCTCTAAGCAATGGAATTCTATGGTCTCCTCCCTCTTAGAGGACCATAGGAAAGAAAGAGAAGATTCTTTTAGAGAATGAGAGTAATTGTCATATTTTGCCATCTTGTATTGTATTGTATTTATAGACTCATGATTACAAAAGAATACAATGAAAAATTTCACCCAATTGATTTGGGATTAGATGACAATATTCAAAATTCAAATTTATATTTAAATTACAATAGAAATAATAATTATTTTGGCATATCTTATGATTGCATGAATCAAGCCTATTATAATGTCTGAAATTCAAATTCAAATTTAAAATGTACCAAAAATAGTAATCATGTTATCTCATGATAGCATCGATCAAACCTACTACCAATAGCTATTGATTAAAATTCAAAATTAAAATTTCAAATGCACCAAAGATGGCAGTTATGTTGGCATATTTTGTGATTGAGGTAGGTATGAATCAAGTTTGCTACCATGCCCCCTCAAGCTAAACGGACAAGCCTAAATGTTGAGCTTGACTTGTAAATAATGTAGATGGCAAGGATGTAGCCTTTTTGAAGATGTCTGCCACTTGATCTATCATACTTTTGATCCGAGATCGTGAGCTAGGGATCATGACAACCGTCACATATTTATAGGAAACTTTTTTCACAAGCATGTAAGGCATCTTATAACGATATCATAAAGCAACAGTAAAATAAAATTTAAATAATTAATGATCAAATTTAATTCAAATAACTAAAATAAATATCTTACAAATAAAATTCTATATTTTTATATCAAAGTTCAATAAATTCTAATCTAAAATAAAATATCAAACTTTACCTCTAATATGCTTTTCCATATCGAATCCTCAGATGAAGTTAGATCTTTAAATATGTAAAAATAAATAAAAACTCATCATGAGCTAAACAGTCAAGTAAGTAATTAATACCTTTTAGATAATTCATGTGATAATATAAGTTGCAAATATCAAAATATAATTTATTATTAATCAATGTACAAATATAATCAAATTTATATTCAAAACAAGAATTCGGTAACGTCAGTATCTTTCAAAATATTTTTATACATAATAATATATCTGATTTTGAAATCAATCATATTCAAAAATCTAATTCAAAATAAGTTCTACTTAACTCTTTAGCTTTTAACTATGACTATACTTATGTCTTGTGGTTAGATTAGAATACCATACTTATACCCTATGATGGGACTAGAATACCATACTTATACCCCATGACTGAGCTAGAATATCATATTTATATCCTATGATCATACCAAAATACCATACTTATATCTAATGTAGGATCGAAAATAGAATCATGAGCTCAAAGTGCCAATGCATAACCTCCAAATAATAGGATTCAGAACATAGTTAGGCTGAGAGTCCAAATTTAATTTATATCAAAATCTCTTTCATAAAATAATACATATTTCATAATGAAATCAAAATATGTATATAGAATTTTACATTAGTATAGAAAACATTCTTTTGAAATTCCATATCGATTTCCATGCAAAAATTTTTTTCATAAGATTCATAAATCACATAAAAATTAATTAATAATTTATTTAATATTTAAAATAATATTATATAAATAAAATATCTAGAGAAGGTAGATCATTACTTATCTCATATGTATTATGTTGAATCCACATAATTTTAAAATTTTTTTTCAAAACCTAATATCCAAAATCATACTCTTATTAAAATTTAATCTTAATTATTTTAAAAATAAAAATTCTAAATTCTCATTGGACTAGTTAGATTTACGGTAGCATCCAACATCTAGTCGGCTAAATTTAGAGCATCAAATTAATCAACTACAAATCAAGGATTAAGGTAAAATGCTAGGATACAATCGATGCTAAAATCTTATAATGCTCGGTCCTGTCAAGATGGAGACCGACAAGCTGTCTGATAGTCAACGGTTAAGATCTCTTCATCAAAATCTATCAAGACTACTAGAGGATCTCTTTGAGATTCAGAAAATTCTAAAAGAGAAATATAATCCAAAGAGAGACACTTTTAGAGAGAGAAATTAAGGATTCTAGAGAGAGAATATTGGAGTTCTAGAGAGAGAAAATGAGATTCAAACTCAAAGAAGAAAGAGAGAGAAACTCTTTTTCTTTTTCTTTTTTTTTCTTTTCTTCTTTCTTTTCACAGAAGAGAGGACCCATGTCTTCTTCTTCCTCTTCTTTCTTAATGGAACATGGGAGGTTTTCCTTCCCTTGTTCTTGAAGCTGGGAGGTCCTCCTCCTAGCCAACAGTATTTAAGGCTGGAGGGATAGGCCTTGGCGGCAACCAGCGACATAAATCCAGTGATCGACGATGGCAACCGACAGCGAAAGACCCAAGAATAGCCATGAAAAATAGGGAATCTTTTTATCTAATTTTTTTGGTGATTAAATATCAAACCAAAATTAAGGCTTCCAAGGTTGAAGAAACTAAAGTAAAGATCAATCTAAAATTATTAAATCTTACCTAGCTTTCCCAGCGATGCATAACTATAATTTCTAGCAAACACGATGAAGGCCTCCACGAAGAGTTTTCCAATGATTCTTGTCGATTTGGATCTCAGATCTTAATGGAAGGAAGATGGAAGATCCCTCCCTTTTAAATAGGGCTGGAGGGGAGGAGTTCAACTCCTTCCTGATGTGGTTTCCTACTTCGATCAAGAGTCGTTTGGAAAGAAGAAGACTCCTTCACAGAGTCTTCTCTCAAATTCTTTTTTTAATTTATGCAGGTCAGATTAGGGTATCACATTCTCCACTCCTTAAAAGAAATTTTGTCCTTGAAATTTTTCTTGCACAGGTCCTCAAAAATTCAGGATTACTTTTACCTTAAATCATGATCAATCCTCGAATTTCTAAATTGAATCTTTTATCATAATACTTTTCAAATCAAATTATCATTCTTATTAGCTTGAAAATAATTTAGGCCACTATACTTCTGCTGCACACTCTGATTCAAATCAACCAATGCATTTATGTTAAATCTAAGTTTCTAAGTTATCATAATTAATATAAATTTTCATCTCAATATCCCTAATGTCTACCCACATACACTTATGTCTGATTTTATATATAATAATATATCCACATATGCCTTGATATCATTTTAATTATCATACTCCCAACTAGAGATCGTGAGCTAGGAGCCATGGCAACCGCCGTATACTTATAGGAAACTCTCTGTATAAGCATGCAAGGCATTCCAAATATGATATCAATACATCATCAAAAAATTTATAATAAATTAAGTCCAAAATTTTACTAACTAAATTCAACTTTAATATGTTACAAAGTTCCAACAATGTTCAAAAGATTTTACATCAATTAAACCTTGAATAATAATTCTATAAATAACAATAATAGGTCTATGCCTAAACTTGATTGATATTATCCACTCTTGCTTCTAAAATCACTCCCATAGTAGTACCCATGTCTGCAATTAAAAATCTGAATCTAAAAAGAAATGAGAGATAATGAGCTCAAATACCCAGTAAGTAATGAATATCTCATCTAAATATTTCAGATATATTCATAGAATATGATTTTCAAAATAATGTCATGAATAAACATAAGAATAAATTTCATACTAACTCAATACAATTTAGATCCTTTTAAATATTCATATATATATTGGTGTATGTATGGTGCTCCCAAGCCTTGAGAGATCATAAGAGGAGCCATAGACTTGGTTTCAAGATTCTAGGACCTATTTGAATCCTAGGACTATAACGAGTTTGGTCCTACGGTGGAGGTTCAGCCTCCATAGGCTTGAGGCCCAGAAAATTTGGATCTCAAGAGGGCTAATTCATGTATGAACTAGATTTAAATCCATGGGAGTGAGATTGAGTCAAGTCATGGATATACATAGGCTTGGGATGAGCTCAATCTCACTGGATTAGCTATGAAAGTTTTTGGATTCAATTGAGTACATTATATAGGACTATATATATATTGTATGTAACCTTAATTTATGAGAAATAAAAGAAACCCTTTCTCCCAAACTTCTCTCTCTCTCTGGTCTTTCACATAGTAAGGAGCCCTAAAAGGGTGTGTCTCCTAGGAAGAGAAAGGAGGCGCACCCCATATCTCATCTCTCTTCATGCATGGGTGGAAGGGCTGCTAGCGCTAGGAGGAAGAGAGACTCCCATCCACTTGGGAGTCTCTCTCCTAGTAAGCCCTCACACCCAAGTCTCCACGGGTATTAGAGGAGCACATGGAGAGGGATTTCTCATGGAGAGAAACCAGGAAGAAGCGTGCCACAACATGGAAAAGGGAGATCATGCGGGTAGGTTACTGTTTTGGTGTGTTGGGAGTCCCTATTGGATAGAAATTTTCTCTCTACCTGGATCTCGATTTATGTGCTGGTTAAAATAGTAAGAATGGCTTGATTTAGAAACCTTAATATCTTGATTGATCGTTTAGAAAATCAAGATAGGTGGAGATGAGCTGCATAAGGTAAAGGTTGCATAGGAAGCCTGCACAGGAGAAAGGCTATCATGGAGTCATAGTCCAACAAGGACTCCTCATCAATGATTTTAATCAAGATCTGACAGTCCGAAGGTATCACACCTCAAGCTTTGGTTCTTAGAATGTTAGGGGTGGAAGATCAGATCTAGAGGTGCATCCTAGGTCTCTGAAAGAGAGGGAGGATGCAAATAAGGTTATTGCACAGTGTTTAGGGTGCGCAGCGATCTTGAGCATGGTGTTTGCTATCCTTAGACAGTCTAGATCGTAGTAGACTCTTGCAGAGGGCTCTGATGCTAGTCTCCTCAGGTCCATGCAAAAGATCGATAATTTATAACATGATATCAGAGCCTGGTGGAGCATGAAAATGAAGAAAAAATCATATAGGATGAAAGCTAAAATTTGCACATCTATTTTATGGTATGTCTCGGATCTACCTTTATTATTGCTATAGTTTGGCCAACCAAGAGTAGCAGATTGAAGATGGAGATTGAGAGGCTTGATGAAAAAAAAAGCTTTCTGGGGTGGAAGGTTTGGATGCATGTTTTGCTAGTCTAACTTTGGTTAGATGCGGTCTTGGAGAAAAAATGGGAGTATATGATGATAGGCAATGATGTTTGCTGCCCTTAAAGAGTCTGGATCGTAGTGGGCTCTTGCAGAGGGCTCCGTCATAAGTCTTCTCAGATCTACGTAGAAGATTGATGGTTTTTAACATGGTTTTCAACATTAAGATCTCCATATTAAGCCCTTCTTACTGTTTTAACCAGCACATGAACCGAGATCCAGGTGAAGAGAAAATCCCTATCCAGCAGGGACTCCCAATGCACCAAAACAGCAACCTCCCCACACAATCTCCCTTCTCTATGTTGTGGCATGCTTCTTCCTAGTTTCTCTCCATGAGAAACCCCTTTTCATGTGTTTCTCTGATATTTGTGGAGACCTGGCTGTAAGGGATCTCACTAGGAGAGAGACTCCTAGGCGGATGGGAGTCTCTCTCCCTCCTAGCACTAGCAGCCCTTCCACCCGTGCATGAAGAGAGATGAGATATGGGGCATGCCTCCTTAATTTCTCTTCCTAGGAGATGCACCTCCTTAGGGCTCCTTGCTACGTGCACGACCAGAGAGAGAGAGAAGCTAAGGAGAAAGGATTTCTTTCATTTCTCTGAAATTATGGTTACATACAATATATATATAGTCCTATATAATATACTCAACTGAACCCAAAAACTTCCATGGCTCCTAGTAAGATTGAGCTCACCCCAAGCTCATGTATATCCATGACTTGACTCAATCTTACTTTCATGGATCCAAATTCGATCCACATATGAATCAGTTTCCTTGAGACCCAAATCTCTTGGGTCTCAAACCTATGGAGGTTGAACCTCTATCCTAGACCTAAATCTGTCCTAGCCCTAGGATCCAAACCGATCTTAGAATTCGGAAACCAAGCTTATGGTTTCTTTCATAGTCTTCTAAGGCTTGGGAGCACTATACATACACCAACAATCTCCACCTTGGTGCCCCTTGGCAAATCTGGCAATGCCCTCCTGCATGATCTTACTATCGATGCATACCCTGATAGCTTCTTGTGCAAACATCATCTTCGTCTATCCTCTTCAGCTGCTATGCATCCTTTGAGATCTTTAGAATGGTCACCTCCACAACTGAAGATCTTGACTTATTTTTTAGCACCATCCTAAAAATTGTAGACATCATTTTACTTGGTAGCTGTATTATTTTTTTTGAATTTTTTTGGATAAACTCATAGTATTCATGTACTGGCACTCACTGCATACCTTGATATAATCTTCTTAGAACACATAGCCCTGAACTTGTGCCAAAACCCTCTCCTCCTGTGAAGCCACCTCTACTCAGTGCTCTACTTGAACCTGAAGTCCACTGATGCCGCAGAAGATGACTTTATAACCAAGTCACTCGAGGCTAACCACTCAATGCTATACTACTAAGCCTGCTACTGTGCCTCGAGCACCATCGCTATCTTTTCAGAGCCTCCATACTCCTACGTACCTCCTCCAAAATTATCTTGGATGCTCTGCAATCCGTAGGCACCTTCAAAATTTAAGAGCTCATCCAATTCTTCTCCTGTAGTAATTGAATCTAGAAAATTTCATCCTAGCACTTCACTCTCTTCTACTCCTACACCAACTATCGCTTCAGCTTCACCTAGAGGAGCTATAGCTCATATTCTATCCTGGGCTTAAATCCACCTATCTCATTCTAAGGCTCACACCATCTGCATATAGATATCCGAATTCTCTCTTGCTACAAATAATCCATCTGACTCTATTTTTCTAGAGCCATGGCTCTTTGGTGCTTGCACATCCTACATAGAACCATGCTATGCATTACTGTTGCTGGTGCTGGAAACTAGCTCCATCCCTACACCCCCTCGGCTGTGCCTCAAGCCCTGATTTTTAAGGTGTTGGGGGTGGAAGATCAGATCTGACGAAGGTGCATCCTAAATTCCTAGAAGTGAGGAGGGACGCAAACAAGACTGCTACGTAGGGTTCAGGATGCACGGCAATCTTAAGTATGGTGTTTGCTATAGTTAGAGATTTCAGATCATAATAGGCTCTTGCAAAGAGCTCCATCGCTAGTGTCCTCAGGTCCATGCAGAAGATCAGTAATTTACAATAATATATACACATAATCATAAATCTGATTCGAATCAAAGCATATATAACTCATTAGCCTTAACTACAACTATACTTATCTCTATGGCAAGGCCTAGAATAGAGTGCCAACATATAACCTTCATTGATAGGGTCCAAAAATCAATGCACAACTTCTATTAGTAGGATCCAAAGTCCAATGTACAATCTCCATTGGTAGGATCCAGAATCTAATGTATAATCCCCATTGGCAGGGCCTAGAGCCTAGTTAGATTGAGAGTACAAAATCTGATCTATATCAAAGTACTTTTGCAATATAATATATAGATATCATAATTTCATATGCATATTTTATAATAAATTAATAAATCATAATATTCTAAAATCTTAGTTTCAAAATTATTTTCTGTTCAAAATATAATTCATAAATCATACATAATTTAAAGACTAATTAATTATTTTTAAAATAAATGATGAAATATCTTGAGAAGATAGTTCATTATTTATCTCTGCAGAATACTGAACGAACAGATTCAATCAATCTTGAAAGCATCCTTTAGAACTTATTATTCAAAATATATTCTTTTATCAGTCAAGGGGTCATTCTTTTATAGGTAAAATATTTACCTAAAAATCTATATTAACATTTTTTAGGTAATATTTAGATAGAAAAATAATTTATCTATATTCTTTTATACATGAAAAAATTACTCCAAAATCTGTTATCTATACTCTTTTACATTACAACTTTCCTAGATAAGTTGTTAAAATTTATTCATATTTTCTATAATATCCCTTATGCTTTTTAGATTTGAAGAAAGTAGATGACTGAGTTATTGAATATTAAATGATAAAAATATTAAAAATAAGAATGGAGTACTTTAGATATAAAATTAAATGCATACTTTATTGGCTGATGAAAAAATAATTTAGCCATCCCCTTGGTGGATAAGATTTTTTTTATTTTATGGATAAATACTATTCATGAAAAAATAACTTTTTATCTTGAAAAATATGAGAATATGAATAAGTTGGTCAACAAAAGAATAGACCAACTTTTTCGTGATATTTATTCATAAAAGAATGAGTCCTAAAGGTACAACTAATGATATCTAGATCTGATCTAGATGGGTGCTGGCATACTGTCCGATAATCATGGATTAGGACTCTTTTTGTTAAGATCAAATCAAAGTTATTAAAAAAAAAATTTATTGGATCAATCATAGAGAGAGATCCATGAAGAGAGAAATGGTCTAGAATGAAAAAATTCTAGAGAGAAAAAGTTGAGAGAGAAAGTAGATTTTTTTAGAGAGAGAAAGTGAGGAACACAAGTTAAAAGAGAATAGAGAGAGGGGATGAGATAGAATTTTCTCTCTCTTCTTTTTTTTTTCTTTTTCTCTTTCTTCTTTTTTTTTTTTCTTTCTTTCTTCTTCTATGGTAAAATAGAGGACCATGTCCTCTTTTCTATTTCACGAAATAGGAGACTTGATTCCCCTTATTCCGATGCCAAGGAGGTCTTCCTCCCATCTGGTAACCCCCACAATCAGAGGAGCATGCCACGGCGGCAACAGCCGACCATGATCCGATGAATGATGCCAGCAAACAACAATGATGAACAACAAAATTAAATCAAAGAAGAATGCAGAAAACAAGGGAAATTAGTTGCTTGACTTTTTGAGAAGAAACCCAACGATTATCCTATTGGAAATCATGATTCCAAGAGTCAAGTAGATGGGAAGAAGAGTTAAGCAAAAGTTTGGAGGCTTTTACCTTCATTCTGATGGTCGTTCAATAGCTTTTTCTTGACGAACACAAGCGTAAAGATAGATTATTTGAAAGAAAAAATAATGGGATGATCGGCTCTTCTGGTGGAATTAAATCAAAGATAGAAGTGGGAGGTGTTTAAATAGACCGCTACGGAAGGGTTTTGGAGTTGATTTCAAGTGGTTTTTAAATGGGATTAGGACATTTGATTGGAAGAGAACTCCTTCGGGAGTTCTTCGTGTTTTCAACCCCTTCCATGGTGATTTCCACCTTCCAAGCACATCCACGTGCTACACGTGCTAGCCCTTAAGGTTTTTTTTATTGCTTGCTTTGAGATCTGTGCTATGATGAGGTTGTGGTTAAGTTGGTTAGGCTAGATTGGGCCGGATACTACATTCATCCCTCCTAAAAAGAAATTTTATTCTCAAAATTTTTCTTCCTTATGTCTTTAAAATTTAAAATTACTTTTATATCAAGTCATAGTCATTCTAATTTCGAAGTCAAATATTTCATCACAATATCATTTTAGATCAAATTGTTATTCTATCATCTTAGAAGCAATTCAGACCACTATACTTCTATGGCATACTCTGATTCAAATCTATCAATGTAGTTACGTCAAATCCAAATGTTTAAGTTGTCATAATCAATATAAGTTGTCATTCTAATATCCCTAATATCTATCCACCTATACTCATGTCTGATTCTATATGTCATAATTTGTCTACTTATGCTCTGATTTTATTTTAATTATCATGCCTCCGATCTGAGATCGCAAGCCAGGGATTATGACAACCATCATATACTTATAGAAAACTCTCTACATAAGCATACAAGGCATCTTATCACAATATCATAAAACAACAGTGGAATAAAATCTAAATAATTAATGATCAACTTTAATTCAAATAACTAAAATAAATATCTTACAAATAAAATTCTATAGCTTTATATTAAAGTTTAATAAATCCTAATCTAAAATAAAATATCAAACTTTGCCTCTAATTCGCTCTCCTATATCGAATCCCCAAATCAAGTTAAATCTCTAAATCTGTAAAAATAAATAGAAACTCATCATGAGCTAAACAACCTCGCAAGTAATGAATACCTTCTAAATAATTCATGTGATAATATAAGTTATAAATATCAAAACACAGTTTATCATTAATCAATGTATACATATAATCAGATTCATATTCAAAATAAGAATTTGGTAATATTAGTATCTTTCAAAATATTCTTATGCACAATCATATATCTAATTTTAAAATCAATCATATTCAAAAATCTGATTCAAAATAAATTCTACTTAATTCATCAACTTTTAACTATGACCATACATATATCCTATGGTCAGGTTAGAACACTATACTTATATCATGTGGTGGGGTAGAATACTATATTTATATCCCATGGCGGGACTGGAATACCATACTTATATCCTATAATCGAACCAGAATACTATATTTATATCCTATAGTGAGGCCAAAAATAGAATCATAAGCTCAAAGTACTAATGCATTATTCCTAATTGGCAGGATTTAGAATATAGTCGGGTTGCGAGTCCAAACTCAATTCATATCAAAATTTCTTTCACAAAATAACATATATTTCATAATCAAATCAAAATATGTATGTAGAATCTTAGATCAGTATAAAAACATTCTTTTGAAATTCTATATCGATTTCCATGCAAAAATATTTTTATAAGATTCATAAATCATATATAAATCAATTAATAATTTATTCAATATTTAAAATAATATTATATAAATAAAAAAATCTAGATAAGGTAGATCATTACTTATCTCACTATACTATATCGAATCTACATAATTTCAAAAAAATTTCTTTTAAAACCTAATATCTAAAATCATGCTTTTATCAAAATTTAACCATAATTATTTTAAAAATAAAAATTCTAAATCTTCATTAGATTGGTTGGATTTGCAATAGCACCCTGACATCTAGTCGGTTAAATCTAGGGCATTAAATTGCTCGACTATAAATCAAGGATTAAGATATGATGCTAGGATACAATCGACGATAAAATCTTATAAGGATGGATCCTATCAAGATGGGGACCAGCAAGCTATCCAATAATCAACAGTTAAGATCTATTCATCAAGATCTATCAAGGCTACTAGACGGTCTCTTTGAGATCCAAAAAACTCTAGAAGAGAAACATAATCTAAAATGAGACATGTTTAGAGAGAGAAAATGAGGCTTTTCTAGAAAAAAATAGAGAGAGAAGCTAGAGAGAAAGTAGAGAGAGAAAGTGATATTTAGGCTCAAAGAAGGGAGAGAGGGAAGAGAGAGAAATTCTCTCTATTTTTTTTTTCTTTTCTTTTTCTTTTTCTTTTTTTCTTTTCTTTTTTTTCCCATTTCCCTTTCCTTTCTTTCTTTTCTTTCTTCTTCCATGGTAAAATAAAGGGCCATGTCCTTTTTTTCTATTTCACAGAACATGGGACTTGATTCCCTTATTCCGATGCCAAGGAGGTCTTCCTCCCATTTGGTAACTCTCATAATCGGAGGAGCATGCCACGACGGCAACAGTCGACCATGATCCTGGGAACGGCGATGGCAAACAACGATAATGAACAATGAAATTAAATCAAAGAAGAATGCAGAAAATAAAAAAAATCAGTGGCTTGACTTTTTGAGAATAAATCCAACAATTATCCTATTGGAAATCATGATTCCAAGAGTCAAGTAGATGGGAAGAAGAGTTGAGCAAAAGTTTGGAGGCTTTTACCTTCATTCTAATGGTCGTTCAATGGCTTTTTCTCGGTAAACACAAGGATAAAGATAGATTATTTGAGAGAAAAAATAATAGGATGATCGGCTCTTCTGGTAGGAATTAAATAGAAGTGGGAGGTGTTTAAATAGACCACTATGGAAGGTTTTTAGAGTTGATTTCAAGTGGTTTTCAAATAGGATTAGGACATTCAATTGGGAGGGAACTCCTTTGGGAGTTCCTCATGTTTTCAACCCCTTCCATGGTGATTTTAACCTTCCCAGCATATGTATGTGCTGAACGTGCTAGCCCTTAGGATATTTTTTATTGCTTGCTTTGAGATCTATGCTGTGATGAGGTTGGGGGTAAGTTGGTTAGACTAGATTGGACTAGATATTACATTCTTCTTTTCTAAAAAAAAAATTATCCTCAAAATTTTTCTTGCTTGTCTTTAAAATTCATGATTATTTTTATCTCAAATCATAGTCATTCTAATTTTGAAGTCAAATCTTTTATCATAATATCATTTCAGACTAAATTGTTATTTTATCATCTTGGAAGCAATTTAGACCACTATACTTTCATTGCATACTCTTATTCAAATCCATTAATGCAATTGTGTCAATATAGAAAATATTCTTTTAAAATTTTATATTAATTTCCATACAAAAAATATTTTCATAAGATTCATAAATTATAAATAAATAAATTAATAATTTATTTAAAATTTAAAATTATATTATATAAATAAAAAAAATCTAGAGAAGATAGATTATTACTTATCTCACCATACTATATCGAATCTATATAATTTCAGAAGTTTCTCTTTCAAAATCTAATATCCAAAATCATACTCTTATCAAAATTTAATCATAATTATTTTAAAAATAAAAATCCTAAATCCTCATTGGATTGGTTGGATTGCGGTAGTACTGGACATCTAGTCGGTTAAATTTAGGATATTAAATTGCTCAACTATAAATCAATAGTTAAGATAGGATGCTAGGATATAATCGATGATAAAATTTTATAATGCTCGGTCCTATCAAGATGGAGACCGATAAGCTATCCGCAGTCAACGGTCAAGATTCTTTCATCAAGATCTATCAAGGTCCCACTAGAGGATCTATTTGAGATCTAGAAAACTCTAGAAGAGAAATATAATCCAAAAAGAGACTTTTTAGAGAGAGAAAGTAAGGCTTTTCTAGAGAAAGAAAATAGAGAGAGAAAGTGAGATTCAGACTTAAAAAAGGGAGAGAGGGAAGAGAGAGAAATTTTTTTGCTTTTCTTTTCTTTTCTTTTCTTTTCTTTTCTCTTTTCTTTCTTTTTTCCCTTTTTTTTTTTTTCTTTCTTTTCACGGAAGAGTGGAGCATCCTCTTCTTCCTCTTCTTGTCTTAATGGAACAAGAGAGGTTTTCCTCCCCTTGTTCCAAAAGCTAGGAGGTCCTCCTTCCAGCTGACGATACTTGAGGCTAGAGGGATAGGCCCCGGTAATATCTAGCGACACAAGTCCGATGACCAACAACGGCAACTCACAGTGGAAGACCCAAGAAATAATCATGAAAAAATAGGAATCTTTTTATCTAAATTTTTTGGTGATTACCGGACCAAAATCAAGGCTTTCAAGGTTAAGAAATTTAAAGAAAAGATCAATCTAAAAATCTCAAGTCTTACCTTGCTTTTCCGATGACACAGGACTACAATTTTCAATGAACATGATGAAGGCCTCCACGAAGAGATTTTCGATGATTCTTGTCGATTTGGATCTCATATCTTGATGGAAGGAAGAGGAAAGACCCCTCCCCTTTAAATAAGGCTGGAGGGGAGACTCCTCTCCGGTGTGGTTTCTGACTCCAATTTGGAGTCATTCGAAAAAAAGAAGAAGACTCCTTGATAGAGTCTTTTCTCAAATTCTTTTTTTTTTTTTTTGAATGCTATTTATGCTTTAGGATTTATGCAAATCTGATTGGGGTTTGACATGTACAATAGCAGAAATGGATTAGATGTCCAGTTCTTTATGGCCTATCTTTTTACTAACAAAATGATAGTCTAGCTCAATATGCTTAGTGTAAGTATGAAAAACTGGATTGAATATGATGGAGATGGAAGAAACATTATCTCATTAATTGAGAGGAGTGGTCCATAGTGGAAGACGAAGTTCACTATAGAGATGGTAAATCAATGTAATCTCAATAGCACTATGGGCCAAGTTTCTATATTCAGTCTCTATAGTTGATTGGGCGATAGTAGATTGCTTCTTAGTAGACTAAGAGACTAGATCAAATCCAAGATGAATACAATATTCATTTGTTGAGCGATAATTAATGGGATAGCCAGCCCAATCAGTATCACTATAAGCTTCAAGTTTATTTAGTCCAAACTAAAGGAAAAATCCATGAGTGATGGTTGCTTTTATATAATGTAGGATGCATATGATAACAACCCTTTGGTCTTTAATTAGGGATTGTATATATTAAGCAACTTGGTTTACTATAAAGAAGTGGTCTGACTCGGTGAGGATAAGATATTATAAAGCACCTATAATACTGCCATATATAGTAAGTCGGGTCAGATAATAGGAGATTGGTGGTGCAACCTAACTTGGTTGAAGCAGTTGGAGAGCTAATAGATTTACATCCAAGCATATCAGTCCATTCAAAAAGGTCAAGAGCATATTTAGTTTGAGATAGGTGAAGGCCATGAGGAAGGTGATCAACCTCAATAGCAAAGAAATAAGGCAAAGGCCCAAGGTCTTTCATTTTGACATGTAAGCTTAACTCGATGATGAGCATGGAGATATAAGAGGGACTATTGTCAATGATGATAATAACATCAACATAGAGGAGGAGGAAAATAAAGTGGGAGCCCTTATGACGATGAAGAGTGATGGATCATAGTAGGATGTGAAAAACTCTAACTCAAAAAAGTTTTGAAGTGAATTTCTCGTACCATGCTTTTTGTCGAAAACCATAGATATATTTGTGAATACGACAGACATGTGTAGGCTATTTTGGATTGACAGAACCAGATGGTAATGCTATATACATTTCTTCTTAAAGATCTTCATGAAGAAAAATACTGTCAACATTGAGTTGACGAAGAGGCTAATTGAAAGTGAGGGCCAAAGTTAACATGATACGAATGTTATTATGCTCTACCACAAGATTGAAAATTTCATTGAAATCCAGTCCTACTTGTTGATGAAAGTCTTTTACAATAAGATGCATCTTGTACTTATTGATGAAACTATCAATATTTTATTTGAGACAATACACCCACTTACAACTTACAATAGTTATGTTAGATTGAAATGGGACAAGAGACCATGTATCAGCATGTTGGAGAGTGGTAAATTCAGTATCCATGGTAGTACACCATTTAAAAACTTTAGATGCTTGCGTCTAACATAATGGCTCCGATGGATAAGCAACGAATAATGCAATGGGAATAGGATATTTGTTGCTGAAGAAGGTCTTCTTTTTAATAATTTCATGTTGGGATGTTGTCACCATTGAATGGGTACGGCCTGGATTTGAGTTCGGCTGGGATGGATTAGATTGGGACTATTCTAGGTGGGTGGAATGGAGTGATTGGAATGGTTGGTTGATGATGATTGGTGGTTAGATACGAGGAGAAATGTGAGCTGGTATCTAAGTTTATTGCTATTGTAGTATAGGTAGACTTGGAGAGGGGTCCAATGGACCAAAATATGGACTTCTTGATATTGGTAACATGCTCAAAATAGGCTAGAGATTTGAAGTGGAGCTTGGGCATTAGATTGTATTTGGTGTGGCACTATTAGCTGAGATGATCAAGAACTGAATGTAATCTACCATGTTTGCAAGTTTGAAAGTGATGGGGATGAGGTGGAGGAAAGAGGGGTTACATTGTGATATGCAAAGAAAAACTCATCAAAGATGATATATCTAGATACAAAAATACGACCTGATTTAATGTCAAGGAACCGCTATCCCTTTTGATTGAATAGCTAAGGAAAATACAATAGGAGGACTTAAATTCCAACTTATAAGATCGATAAGGGTGAAGGCAAGGATAACATACACATCTAAAGGCTTTGATATGGGTGTCTAAGTTTGGTGATTTTTGAAATAAACTACCTAAGGTGATATGTAGAGTATAGGAGAAATAGGCAGCCTATTCATAGGATATGCAGCAGTTAAAAAAGCTTCAAGCCAATACTTTGAGAGTAAATTCAAGTGGGCCAATAAGCTTAGGATGATTTCAGTAACATGTTAATATTTTTGTTTGGAAACACCATTTTTATTCAGGTGTATATATATAGATAGGTCAACTGAGGGACAATATCATGAGATTTAAGAAAATTAGTAAATACATGTCCCGTGAATTTGCCCCCACTATCTGAACATAAAATTTTGATTTTTGTTTCAAAGATATTTTCAACTAATTATTTGAAGTGAATAAATATGGTAAACACATCATATTTAAAAATAAGGTAGTACTTAAAATTTGACATCGAAGCAATAGAAGTAGGACCCCATAGATCACAATGTATTAATTTCAAAATTATAGAGGATAGGGAACTCAAAAGAGAAAAAATTTTTATAACTTTTTCTAAGTTGACAAGATGGATAAATGCTTTTGGAAGACTTCATTGAAGGAGAAACTTTGAATAAGACTAATTATTGTAGTGAAGAAGATGTATGCCCCAGCCGGTAGTACTATATCTCATCTGAGACCTGATGGTTGATGAAGGATATTAGAGAGGTCATCTTATTTGATGGTTGGATGGAGCGAAAGTTGTAGAGTCCATTCTTAAGTCACCTGGAGTGGAGCATCCTCCCCATATCCTTATCCTATACTATAAAGCCATTAGCATCAAGTGTGAAGGAGCAATTATTATTATGAGCAAATTTTTGTACTGAAAGTAAATTGGCTAATGCATTTGGATAATGAATGATATTATTTAACAAAAATGAATGGGATGAGTGGTGACATGAGAAGAATTAGAAGATTCAATGTGTTTGATAATCAAACATTCACCATTTCTGACTTGCACACTATCTGAGCCTTGATATGGAGAGTTGATGGTCAGATTTTTGAGATTGCCAGTAATGTGGTAAGTAGCCTCGATATCCATGTATCATGTAAAGTTAATCATGGGATGTGGTGTAGCCATCATGGCAGCTAGGCATTGAGGAGTCGACCTTGGAAAGCAATATTAAGACGATGGTAGCAACCCAAAGTTGTATGCCCAATTTTGTTACATATTGATGGACTGGTGTTGGATGATTGTTGGTTTGATCGTTAGGCTTTCTGTGATACCACTAAGATCGATTTGGGATGCCAATATACATGTTGTTGCTGTTGATGGTTGTTAGAGTTTTACTATTGTAGATTGTTGAATAGACGATGACCATTATTCTTCCCATTAGATCCATTGTGGTTTGTAGCGAATGCAGTAGCTTTAAATTGTATGGGATTCAATGGCTCATCAAAACTTAACTTTTCTACCAAAAGAAGACCATGGAGTTCTTCTATAGTGATTGGTTCACATTTTGCACATACACTAATCATAGTTTGGAAATGTCTATAAGATTCTAGAAGATCTTTTAGAGTGTAGATGAAAATATCCTTATCACTTACACATTCTCCACTAGCATCTTTGATTTATTTAATTTTATATAAATATTTTTGCATTGAGAGTGGACCTTTCTTGATCTTACCCGACTGTTACTTCAGATGAATAATGATGTGGTACCGGGTAATAGTCCTAAAATGTCTCTCCAGTGCTTCCCATGTTTCTATAGTAGATTTGATGCCTATAGTGTATGGGATAGTAGTTTTTGAAAGGGTAACATTATTAATCCAAGATCGCATCATTTATTCTTTTTCATACTACTAATCAAAGGCAATATTCACTATTCTTTTATCATTTTCTAAGATAGTTTTTGGAGGAGTACTCCTATTTATGATACCCATTAATTTATGACTTATTAGGATTGGAAGAAAAAGAGAACTCTATATAAGATAATTATTGGAATCAAGCTTAATATGAATTAGATTGGCAATGTTAGCAATTACTAGAGGAGTTGATGAAGTTTCTGACATAGTGGCTGAAGAAGATGATCCTTCTATGATCTTTGAATGTTTGATCTAAGGCACAAATGGTGATGAGTCCTATATAGCTTTGATACCATGAAAGAAAAGAAGATTGTTTTAGAGAATGAGAATAGTGGTCACATTTTGCCATCTTGTATTGTATTGTATTTATAGACTTATGATTACATAAGAATACAAATAAAAAATTTGACCCAATTGATTTGTATTTAGATTGCAAAATTCAAAATTCAAATTCAAACTTAAATTATAGTAGAATAATAATTATATTGGCTTATCTCATGATTGCATGAATCAAACCTGTTATCAATGGCTAATGATTGAAATTCAAATAAAATTTGAAATGCACCGAAAATGGTAATCATGTTGGTATATCTTGCAATTGCATGAATCAAACCTACTACTAATGGCTATTAATTGAAATTCAAAATTTAAATGTCAAATGCACTAGAGACGGTAGTCATGTTGGCATATCTTGTAATTAAGATAGGTATAAATCATCTGCTATCAAAGAAAAGGCTAGAGTTTCCATCTTTAGCATAAATCATACAAGGATGCTCTTCTCTCGAGTTGCCCCCAATAGTCAGGCCTACCACCTTCCCTCGAGAAAGCGGCTTACTTCTTATGCAAAAAAATAGGCCACATTGAGAATGATTGCAAAATCCCTATGGTCTGCTGCTTCTATAGAAGGTTTGGTCTTTCCTTTGAGGTCTGCAATTCTAAACCCAATCTTCCTACCTCCAGAAATCTTGACACCATGTTTAGACCTTAGAAACTCTCTGTTTTCCTCCATTTTGATGTTGAGACCAGCGATCACTTTAAAGAGGCCCTCATTAAAATGGGGATAAGCCGGGTTTTCTACTTTCTTCTTTCAACATTTTTGAGACCTTATTAAAAAAGATGTTATCACGGTTGTTAAATATTTCTTTGACTAATCTATGTTGCCACAGTGCTGGAAATGAATTTATATATCCCTTATACCTAAAATCTCCAATCCTAAGCATGCAGCTGATTATACGCCTATTAGCCTATGTAATATTGTCTACAAACTCATTATTAAGATATTGGTTAATAGGCTACAGCCCATTTTACCTACCCTCATCTCTAATGAACAACGGGCATTTCTTTGAGTTCAGCATATCACTGATAATATTTTAATAGCTCAGGAAGTTATGCATTCTCTTACGAGGGCCTCTTAGTTTAGAAGCTTCACGGTATTTTTAGATATAGAGAAGGCCTATGATCAAGTTTCATTATGGTTTTCTTCATCAGGTATTGTCCTAGGTTGGTTTACATGGTACATTCATTTATTGTATTTTGACTTGCTCCATAGGTTCCTAATTTGCTTTAATATTAGTTAGTGGCTCAGCTTCGCAATTGTTATTCCTTCTAGAGGGCTACAGTAAAGTTATCCACCGGCTCCCCATTTATTTATCCTATGCTCTGAGGCTTTCTTCCAAATTCTCCAATATTGTTGTGCAAGCATGCTTATTGAGCCTATAGACCTCAAGGAAGCCTAAAGATTTTTTGCATGTTTTGTTTGGTAATGATCGTTTCTTAATTAGTTGCTAGAGCAACCATCAAAGATGCATCTTTTTAAGTAGCCATTCTTGATGCTTATTGCTCTTCTTTTGGTCGGCTGGTCAATTATGCCAAATCTCATATTACGTTTAGCCCAGCTACTCCTGCTCATATGAAACATCAAATATGTACTTTATTTCACATCTCTAAAAAGGTGCGCCTTTGGCTGGTAGGGCACTTGCTCCAGCAAAGTGTGATAAGGTAATTGCTATGATAGCAACATGGAAGTAGAAAGCCCTCCCATTTGCAGGGAGAACCACTCGACTTCAATCCGTTCTTTCCTCGCTTCCTTTATATGCTATATCAACTGTTCATGTGCCTTTATCTATTCTACATAGCACTGGAAGAGAGTTTAGGGCACTTTTATGGGGGCATGTTTTGATACAAGGGGTCTTTATTTTATTTCATGGGACATTATATATTTATCAAAAGGGGAGGATATTGGGGCTTACTTCTTTATTACATGGGAGGCAAGCGTATATTGGTAAATTAGCTATGCAATTAATCTTATGGCCATGATCCTTTTGGGTTTGTTTAGTGGTAGCTAAATATCATTTTTTGGCTCTTGGGGTGCTTACATTGAACCATGGCTTGGCCATTTGGAGTAAAATCTATGCTTTTGGTTCTAAGGTAGACTATCGATTTCAATATCTGGTTGGTAATGGGGAGGCTATTAATGCTTTTAATGACCCACGGATTTTTTCTACTACTTTAATCTAGTCGCCTGCTTTTATAAATGTGAAGACCAAACTCATGGATACGAAGGTGGCTGACCTAACAGCTTGAAATAGGACATAGAATAATGATCAGTTGCTTAATTTGCTTTCCGTTGAAAATGATGACTCTAATTAAATCAATCTTGATACCACGGGGATCTTAGTCTAATTAGCTTTTGTGGGCCCATAATAAGTTTGCATCTATTTCTTTAACTGGTAGAGTAATTCTTTATGCACCGCTTGCGGTGCAGAAAAAATAACATGGAGTGCACCAGACCGCTCCATTGGAACACGTAGCCACATTTTTTAATATGCATGTAATGTCTCGTAGTGCTTGAGATTTTGAATGACAAAAATGCTTCTTTCCAAAAATTATGATATTTCTTTATAAAAATTTTGACATTTCTGTAGAAAATATAGCATTTTATTCAGGATGTCATAATTTTTGTGAATGGATGTTATAATTTTTGTAAAGAAATGTCATAATACGACATGAAGAAAAAAAATAATGAATATATATGAAAATAGTATTATGATACATTTTCATAAAAATTATAACATCTCTTCATGAAAATTATGATACCTTGAACAAAATGCTATATTTTCTGCAAAGATATCATAATTTTTGTGAAAGAATGTCATAATTTTTGTAAAATAGTATCATAATATAGCACAAAGAAAAAAATAATGAATATATGTGCAAAGAGCATTACGATATCATTTCACAAAAATTATGATATCTCTTTACATTCTAAATAAAATACTATATTTTCTACAGAGATGTCATAATTTTTATGAAGATGTATCATAATTTTTGTAAATAAATATCATAATTTTTTTAAAAAAAATATTTTTATTATTCAAAGTTTTAAGTGCTGCAAGATATTAAATGTACATTAGGAAGCATAGCTACGTGTTCTAATGGGATTGCTCGGTGTACTTCACATCAATTTTTCTGCTGCACGCGGTATAGAAAGAATTTCTCTAACTGATATGTATTATTTCTTTACACAACCTCATGTGTCAATTATGCCCCGTTACTTCGTGACTTTGGATGTTAATGATTCCACCTACACTTAAAACCTTTTGGTGGAAGCTCTCGTGGGATCATTTACCTTGCAAAACTTTTCTTGCATGGACAAATATTGTGATCATCTTCTTTGGACTGTTGGCAGCACTTGAGGCAAATGTGATGGGTGGATTTCTATCCGACGACTTTGTCAGCCTTGGTGGACTGTGTCTGCTACCATGGTAGAGGAAAGGTATAGGTGCATTGTGGCGTATGCAGCCTGGTTGATCTGGATAGTCTAGAATGAATGGATACTTAAACAAAATGGAGAAAATCCTAAGTCATAAGAAAGGCCGTGGTTGCTTGATGTTGTTTTTTGTCCTAGTTTTAGGACAGACTTCCTATCACTCTTCTAGAGTAGTTATAATCTTGATAAAAAATTGAACTATTAGCGATGGCTAATTATCCTCGCTAATATATATTTTGCCATCGCTGGTACTATTAGCGATGGCACCCCATTGCTAATTAGTAGTCGAAAAAATCTTAGTCGCTAATTCTGACTATTAGCGATGAAATTTTTATTCGTCGCTAATACTAGTTATCAGGGACGACATTAGCAACGGCTATATTCTATCGCTATTTATTTTTTAATTTTTAAATAAAATATTAAAAAAATTTAAAAACTATTAGTGATAGTTTTTTTATCACTAATACCATCGTTAATACCTATTAGCGACGGCTTAACCCATCACTAATTCCATCGATAATACTTAATTTTATTTTTTTAAAAATTCATAATAATATTTTTTAAAATCTATTTTAATTAATTATAATTAATTTATAATTAAAATCTAAAAATAATATGATAATTATAAATAAAATACTAATTATATTATATTAAAAATATAAATTATATAATTTTATAAGTAGTATAAAAAAATATAATACATCAAAATAAAAAAAATCAGATCAGATCCTCCTCCTCATCCTCCTTCTCATCTTTTTGCTCCTCTCTAGCTGCTGATGGATGAGAGCTAGATATCCCAACATCCTGAAATAAATAAAAATAATTAATAAGTTTCAATATAGAGGCATATCTTTTGATATGCTTTTTTTATTCTCGAACAGATGCTCCTACACGTTCTATTCGATGATACAGAGCTATAGACACCTTCGATCCATCAATTGGATTGTTAGATTCAATTTTTACTCCCTACATCTCTTTTTTCGACTCAAGCCTAAATATTTAAAGTTTCTAAATATGAAAATTTAAAATAAGTAAAAAAGTTTATTAATAGAATTACCTGATATGATAGCTGGAACAATGAGTCCAGCTGATCGCACAGCTGTAGGTCCCGAAGAATCTTCACAACCATATTGTGGATGGCATCTTGGAAGCTCTGAGGTTGTTGGCTCAAAAGTCTTTGCACGACATCCTCCACATGTGCATTGCTCCAAGTTTGGAACGTCGAAGTCTGTGAGGACGCTAAAGAATATCGAGCCATTAGAGGATTGAAGCTGTGGTCGAATCCTATGATCTGGCTTCTACTTACCCCTCTGGTGACCCTGAGCCATCCCTCAAGGTTAACGAGGGATTGAGTGGATGGGTCATCACCGTATCACCCAACAATGTACTCCGCATAATCTATCCACACAGTTTAGAAATATATTAGTTTTAATATATAAATCAGATCATGTAACAACTTAATAAATATAGTTTAAAATTTTTATAATGATCTATCATGACGTAGAATCTAAATAATCACCAGTCCTCCTAAACTAGTGTGTGGCCTCCCACAATCGCCGCTAGCCTGGTGGATGACCCAACTATTATATCCATAATAAGTAAATAATAAAATTAAATTAATTAAAATATTCATATAAGAATTTTTATCATTCTAATAAAGAGTTTTGATATAAATTTTTTACCATTCTATCGATCACAATATGTGTATCGACAGAGCCGCCCATGTGCTAGATCGAATCTTGCTGGGTGGCTCAGTTCTATCGGGCCTTCTGTCACTTACTAGAGTACTCCTCGCTGCTTCACTGACCGCAGAAGATCTCCCATACATCCACCCATATCTAATGATCCCTATAGGACCTCCAGTCTGATGGAGATTGAAAACTAGAATGCTCGATGGCGGAATGCCGAAGACTGTACAGACCATCTTGAAACCTCCGTGTGGCCACCTTCTCGAAGGTCTGATGGTCAGTCTCCTCATCCTCAGGAGTCTCGAATCGATAGTACTCCTGCAAGTAGAAACAATCATGTATTAATAAATAGAATATAATATTCGAGATCTTGTACTAGAATATTATGGTAGAAAGAAAGAAGAAATAAAAAAAAACATGATTAAGTATATGGATTAGGCGAAAATCTACCTCCATGGGGCATGCAAAGCTTCACTATGAGAAAAAAATAAATACAAGAGATTATCTACTCTCAACACTCATATACAATCCTCTCAGCAAAAAGCTATCTTTATAAAGCTCTCTCTTGAAGACCTCCAGAAATGACCACAATCCGCTGTCTAGCTATCTGCTCAGAGCCCCCTCCTCCTGTTGTCTACTAGTGCCCACTTGGACCATTGTTTTAGCTCTCTATCGACCCATATAGCCACCAGGAACCTCTGTTCTCAGCCTTCTATGATCCGTTGAAAACCCACGGCCTAACAGGCCTTTAAATAGGCCTCAAAACAAGTATGAAACCAATCAAAGATGAAGAGTAGTCTCCATTTGAAAGTCAAACAACTTTCCAGCCCTTAGATCACTCCCACATGCATTGCTAGCCCTCAAATCATGCACTGGTCCATGAAAAATCAAGTAAACCACATGAAATGGAGTAGAAAATGCCCTCGATCCATCATGGACCACATGAAATGAGGCAAAAAATGTCCCCAATCCATGGCCATGCATGGACGACATGAAATTGGGCCCACACATGCACGTTAATTAGTGATGGGCTGCACCCATTCTAGGCCGCATGTGGCATGCCCATGCTGGGCGGCACCTATGGCAGGCCTACACATGCGCTCGCATGCGCTAGGCCACACATGGCATGCACCCATGCTAGATCTTGCGCATGCCTAGGCCATGCACCCATGTGCATCTCGCTGGGCCACACCCTCGCAGTCGGTTTGCACCACGCGCTAGGCCCTGCTGGTAGCTTGTGGGCCATACTAGCCTGCTATCGGTCTACATCTCACTTGGAGTTTCACCTCGGATTGAGCTCTCTATCATGAGATAGTGTCCTCCATACTTTCTTTCTCTAATTACCATCCTAATATCGTGCATGACCTTCAGAATTCCTCCATCAACTTTTCATCTAAAGTCGATCGAATCCAGTCTGCTCAGTGAGATTAGATTCTTCTTAAAGCTAGATATGTATCATATCTCATCCAATTTCTTCACTATTCCATCATGGAGCTTCATACTGACCGTCCTGCTGTCCTTGATCTTACAGCTCGATAATCTGATGAAGTATCTCTAAGAATTTCTAAGAAGATCTCTAAGAATTTCTACGAACTTTACTCGACCATTGAATGGATAAAATTGATAATCTGATGAAGTATCTCTTTGATGGTCTAGCCGGGCATTACCTAACTTTAGAACTGCTTAGAATAACTTTCAATTCAAGGATGAGTCGATACACAATGGTAATTTATTTATTTTACTCAAAGATGAGTAAAGTTCAAATTATGGGGTGTGATTAATACATTAATTATGCCACAAAAAATATTATATATGTTATTTAATCTCTATTATTTTATATTTTTTAAGAATTATCAAATATAAAGACCTAACTATAGATCAACTACGTGACCAAGTCTGAGCTCGAATCCAAGCCAATTAGATGTATATCCGAGTTCTTAGATCATGATACCTAGTGGACTAAGCAGATAATGCAAGATGGGTTATGGCATTATGAAAATATTAGATGGTACATAAGCTTTAAATATGTATGGCTTTTAGTGCACAACCCTCCTAACCGGTTCATATGATAAAAAAAAATGATTGGGGCTCATGTGGTTGTTGAAAAATGTGTTCTAAAGTCAATCATCTAAGTGATAGATGATTGAAATTAGTATATAAATTATCTAATAATAATAATTATTTAGTTGATTCATCATAAAAGTTTTATCTTTCTTAAATAAACTTCTAAATTATGATGAAGTCCTTAGAACCACAATCAATCGATAAAGAAGGATTTATCGGATGGTTCTTAAATTATTCATGATCAAATAATAAGTTATTAACAAGGACGATAACTTATCGAGTGTAGATCGCTTTATGCCATATGTATTGATTGTCCTCGTAACCAAGTGGTGTGGAGATACTGGTATGGCATCCAGATGAGATGTAGGAGTACATCTCACTAAACATAATCAAAGTAGCACTCTACTATCAAGAGTAGCTAGCAATGGCCATTTGGTATAAGTGTTCCTCCGATCTAAGATCACCACGGTGACTTGCAAGCAACTCACTATACTTTGGTGCCGGACTGTCTATATTTTTAATATAGGTTCAAAATATTTTTGGGTATAGTCAAGTACCTATAAAGTCGATGTGTGTGTCAAGATGGGATTGACCACTCCTGATTAACTTTAGAAAGAGAATGACTCGCTATGTTTCAATTTAGCAAAATCTAGGCCTGGGTAATCCTCATGAGGTGTCACGAAATTTGCAAAATTTTAAGATACAATAGAGATGATTTGTATGAGTATTTGATAGCATACTCGAAGTTGTCTTAAGCATTATTAGTCATTGGGATGAATTATACAATAATCATGGGCCAGGATTCTAAGAATGTTGCTTTGCATACATTCGATCTATCCGGACATCGGAAACCATTGCTAGATAGTTGCTTCGATTGTTACAAAAATTGATTTCTATGCTACCAGCTTAAGTTCGAACCTATAGGATCACATACATTAGAGGTTATAACTTAATCAAATGATTAATCAATGATTGAGAATAGTTCTAAGGTCAAACATTCAATACGATTGATGTTTGACCTAATACAAATATTGCAGGAGGATCGATTAGCAATTAAATTGCTAATTGGCTCAATCTGATTAAACAATCAGACTGAGATTAAGTTTAATTAAATTAGATTTAATTAAAATTAGTTTAGATTTAATTAGATTAAGTCTAATTAATTTATTGGATAAGCCAATTGCAAGAAAAAAATAATTCCTAGTTGGACTAGGATTTGAGTGCACCTAATTCATAATTGAGTTAGAATTTAAATTAGATTTAAATATAATTTAAATTTAATTTAATTAGATTTCTAGTTGAACTAAAATTACCTATAATTAGGCTTACATTAATTTTATTTTAATTAGATTTAAAATTAGTTTGACCTAGTCAAAATAGTAGAGTCCTAGTAGACTAGGACTCTTCCTTCCTTGCACCAAAAATCTCCATGCCCCAATATTTAATTTTAATTTTTTTTTCTATGTTTTCCCATGACTAAGAGAGACCTTCCATGCCCCATATTCTGATTGTTTGGAATAAAATTTGATCGGGTCAAAATTGGAAAGTTGTTTTGATATGGATTCTATTTGATAGAATCATTAAAACTCAAAATACCTTCTTCCTTCATCGTGCCATATCTATCATGCCCCTAGTTTTCTTGTTCACTTATTTTTCCATGATATGTACAAGGATTTCTAGTTTTCTCATGCCTGAAATTAAGGAAGGGGCGTCCAACATAGGAGTCCATAAAATCCCTCTTTGACTATGTCTTTTTGACCTAGTCTTCCTATTATTATGGGATGCTTCCTATTTCTTTGTGATGGCATGATTTTTTCCTAGGATTCCATGGAAAAAAGATAGAGAAAGAGAGGTGTTGGCATGGGGATTATGGGTGCCTATTTCTTTGGAGAAAATCCTTCAATTATGACATCAAAGGTTGATGTCCTAAAGAGACAAGGTAAGAAAAAAGATTGTCTTCTCTTATGATTTTGTTTAAAAATCTTTATCCTTTATTTTTGATATATTTTTATATGATAAGAATCTAAGAAAGAGAGAGGATAACGGCATGGAGATCTGTGCTCTAAGATGTTAGAACATGAAGATCAATTTTGGACATGATCTGATCATGTCTTGATGAGAGAAAGAAAAGAGAAGATGGTCTTCTCTTAGGATTTCTTTGAGAATCCTTCTTCTCTATAATTTTGTATGATTTTTCTATGAGAAAAATCAGAATGTGTGAAATCTAAAAATATAAAAAAAAGCTTAGGGGAGAAGGTCTTTCTTTTGTCTAAGCATAAAGATATTTTTAGGACATCAGTCGTTGATGTCCTGAAAGAGAAGATTTATCTTCTCTTAGGATCTTTTCTAATGTATTTAATTTGATTTTTAGAAAATCCAAAAGTTAGATTTCTCTCCTAATCCTTCTCTTATTCTTCATCTCTTGGAATGTCCAAGAGATCTAAAAAATAAATTTTAGATTAATCATCCAGAGAGATCCGCAAGAAGCTAGCACTTCAAGCGAATCTTCGTTTGACGAACCTCCAATTTTGTTATAGTCTCATATGGATCACCTATAGAGGTCAGACATGTGTGCAGTTCTAAAGATAATAATAAAAATTAATCATGGAGTTCTCAACCTGCGTAAGGTAAGAGATATGATCTCTCCTCTCATCTAGATGTGATCTAGGTTTTAGATTTAGAATCATTCTAGATCTAGGATATTGATTTGATAATTATCAAATCTTTTTATTTTTATATTTAAAATGTATTATGACATGTTATAGATCTAACATGTAGGGTTTAGTAATTAGATTACATGCATTATAGATTAAATGATTTAATCTACATGTTTTGTTGCATTATTTTTCAAAAACTTTTGAAATTCATGTATGAAATTCTGGATATTTTTCATCAGTGATATCGGAGCATCTAGGTTCTTTTATAACATATTTATATATGCTTGAGAATAAATCTAAAAATTAAAATTAATTCAAGATTGCACATACTGCCATAAGGTTGCCCTATTATAAGGTTAACCTCTTACAATGAAAAGATTGTCATAGTATGTGTTGATCTGAATATGAATCATGAACTATTTAGATTAGATCTAAAAATTTATGATTTAATTTTTTAATTTTAAATCTAAAATTAAATAGATGTTAGATCTACTTTAGATTATTTAGATTAGATCTAAATAATATCAGATTGCACATACTGCTATAAGATTGTCCTGCCGTAAGGTTTATCCCTTACAGTAGAAAGGTTGTCCTAGTATGTCCTGATCCAAATAATCTAAATCATAAATATGTTAGATGGGATCTAAAATAATTTATAATTTATTTTTAAATTTTAAATCTAATTTTAAATAGTTTATGATATGATCCATATGATATATTTTATGTTTTGATCTAGATCCTATTATTGCATATATTGATATATGATTTTATTTTGAATCTAGAATGTATATGATATATTTATTTTATAGAATTTAAATTAAAAATTTATTTTCTATAAAATTTTAGATTAGAAACCCTAGGATATGATCAAAATATTAAAATAAATCGGATCTAAAATCATATATTGAATATGATTCAATATAAATTATTTATCAATTTAAAAATATTTCAAATGATTAAGTCAGAAATTAGTTCTGAGGTTCCATAAATCAAAACTCATAAGCTTGAACTTAATTGAGAATTAAGTAATTATTTAGGATCTAGATTTATGATTTGAAGATCCTAAGATAATTTCATAAAACATGAGTTAAAGGATAATGGGTTAGCTTTGATCAAGTTCTTAACTTGATTAGACCTAGGGTTAGATTAAATATGGACTTAGTTAAGAAATTGATCAAACCTAATTAATAGTTAATTAAGATTAGGTCATTTCTATAAATCACTTCAGTAGTTGTAGTTGATCAAAATTCATACATCTAACAAATGAATACTAATCGTGGCTCAGTGGTCGAGCCCGAGACTTTAGGTAGACCAAATTAAAATTGATAAATTGATTGATATCTAAGATAAGTCCGGCATGTCAGACCAGTGGTTTTTAATAGGCAGCTCGCTTACCTGGCCATTTCTAATGGTGTCTAAGACAAGCCTTGGCAAATCTTTCCACCGATCTCACTTATCTAGCCAGTGTGGTTAATTATGTTTCATTAGGTTGCTCATTGATTCGTGCTAATCCATGTCACATAAAAAATCAGTGAGACTGATTTTTTTCAGTGAGACTGATCTAAGTGCCCGTGGACTAAAATTGATCCTAGTTCTTATTCATGACTTGAGAAGTTAGTGGGAGCACTTGACTTGGTGAAGTCAGTGGGAGCAAAATGGTCCATGTCCTTTCTATCCCTAAATTATTAATAATTTAAATCCTTAAAATTATTAGATCCTTAAAATGATAAAGTTATGAAGATAATTGAGTCATAGCCTTCCATTAAATTAGATGATAATGGGTCCATTAACTCAATAATCATTGGAGGCCCAAAGGCCTAGTGCTTATTGACTAATGAAATTATCATTCATAATATAATAACTTGAAAATATCTCTCTAATGGTAGTTAGCTTGGCCAACCAAGGTTAGGCCTAATCATTCGTTGGTTAGATGCACCAAGTATGAGGATTTGTGGTGCTCCCAAGCCTTAGGAGGCCACAGGTAGAGACTAGGACAGGAGTGGTCCTAGGGTGGAGGTGGTAAATAGCCCTCCACGAGCTCGAGATCTAGGTGTTCGAAATTTTGAGGGGTTTGATTGGAGCTTCGAAAACCTGGGACACAAGATGGAGCGAGAAACCAAAGCCAGAAGATTGAAGACTGTAGAAAAGAAGCTTTCTACAGGTTAGCCAACTCAGTCTCAGACTGGATTGGCTAAGTCTCAAAGTATAGGATAGACAGAAGGTCGCATTCGAGACTGTAGGCATGAGACAGAAACTGGGTCGGCTCAGTTTCTGTAGGCATGGGACAGAAACTGGGTTGGCTCAATCTAAAACTGAGCCGACCCAGTCTAAGGTTAGCTGACCCAGTATTGAGACTGAGCCGACTCAGTGTGTGAGTAGAGTTACGTATGGATTCTATTTGGATCAGGATAGGGACTTATCCTAGGGGTCTTAAGGCTTGGTTCAAGAGGTCCTAAGGAGGCTAACTCATGTATGGGTCGGATCTAGATCTAGAGGATGAGAGCATGTGAGACATGGGTGTATATGGGCTTGATGAGTGCTTTCATGTATTTGGTTAGTCGGAGAGTTTTTTGGTCGGGCCTAATGGCTATGTATAAATACATAAGTTGTATTAGGATTTCATTAAAAAAAAGATATGTAATACAGATCCTTTTTTCCTCAACTCTCTTTTTTTCTCTTGTCTCTAGAGTTGCCACCCCGAATTCTTAAAAAAGCTCTAAAGAGGGGGCATCTTCCTCAAGCCTAAGGAGGGAGGCACCCCATCATAGATCCAGGTGGAGGATCGATGGTTTGCTGCCCATAGAGAATGTCACAGGTTCCTTCAGGTCCATGCTAAAGATTAAGGCCTTCTACAACATGGTATCGAATCTTGTGATGCCAAGGATGATTGACGTTCGAGTGATATCATGGAACAATATTTGGTATCAGAGTGAGGTGATGCCAGTTGGTGGGTCTACATTTGGTATCAGAGCCTGAAGATGCATGGAAGGGAAGAAGAAGTCATACAAGGTGAAATCAAAAATCTGCATAAGAATTCCACGGTATGTCTTAGCTCTTTTTTTGTTGTTGCTGTGCTTTTGCTAACCGGGAGCAGCGGATTGAAGGTGGAGGTTGAGAGGATTAACGAAAAGAAATTTTCTTAGAGTGGAAGGATTTGGTGCATGATTTGCTGATCAATCTTGGTAGAAAGTTTGGAATGTATGACGGTTATATGATAGGCAGGGAGCACTGGAGTGCTGTAGTAACATTTTCCTAAAGATGTGGAGCTAAAAGAGGCTTGACGGTGCAGCAACCGAGGAAGGTATCTCAACAAAGAGCATCAGGGTTCTTTAAAAAGATGGACAGTATGGGACTATTGAAGAGAGGTTTTCCAAGGGGTAATAATCAAAGAAAGGCTGAAGAAGTAACTATACGTCCTTCGATGTCAGAAAGGTGGGGAAGTAGTCGGGGGTGCATTCAGTAGTTTAACTAGAGCATGGATTTGCGAAGTCTTAAAAGTGATGGAGATGGATGATCCATAAAGGTCCAATAGGTTAGGGCTGGATGCTATAGAGTGGTGCAGAGACAAGGCTAGGGAGCGCTGGAGTACTGCAATTACGCTTTCCTAGAAGCATGGAGTTGAGAGAGGTTCAGTGGTGCAGCAGTCGAGGGAGGTATTTCAGTAGATGGTGTTAGGGATATCTCAGGAAGACTGGGTGCAGATCTTAGAAAGAGCCAGGAGGTTTTAGGAAGTGTTAGAGGCATCAAACAGCCAGAAGTATCATGAATCAGATTTCTTTTGCAAGGACACCAGGGAGAGTCGCGATTCAAGTAGAGGATGGTTCTTCGGGTGCAATTGAAGCAATGGCTAGTGTAGGAGCAAAAGAGAAGAAATAGGGTGAAATTTTTTAGGATTCAGTCGCTGGATTCAGAAGAGTTGAATAAGCTCTTAGGTTTTGGAGGTGCCCACGAGTTGTGGAGGCATCCAAGATGGTTTCAAAGTGATCCACGAAGCACGGAGGGTTCGAAGGGGCAGTGACAATATTCGAGGTACAGTGATAGGCTCAGTAGTATAGTGTTGAGTGGTTGGCTTCGGATGACTCGGGCATAGAGTCAGCTTCTGTAGCATCAGGTGGACTTCGGATATATGTGGGCTCCAAAAAGGTGGCTTCACAATTGGAGAGGAATTTGACATGAGTTCAGAATAGAGGAGTGCGGGAGGATCGATATCCTAGCACCAGCACCGGTGATGCATAGTTTCAAATGGAGCAGTGTGAGCAGATAGATAGATAGTTCTGAGGAAACCATGTCAGGGTTTGCAGCGAGTGTCGGTATAAAAAAGTTGCGGATTCTCCTGGGAAGTCCAAGAAAGATGATGCAGCTGCTAAGTAGAAGGGATTCTATAATTTTAGGATGGTGCAGAGGAGCAAGCCAAGGTCTTCAGCGGTAGAGACGATCATCTCAAAAGGCTTCAAGGATGCATAACAACTGAAGAGAATTGACAGAGGTGATGGTTGCACAAGGGATTGTCAAGGTGCATAGGGATAGCGGGATTGTGTAGGAAGACATTGCCAAGGGTTTGCCAAGGCTTGAGAGCACCAAGATAGAAATTATGAGGATTTATAGTGCTCCCAAGCCTTGGAAGGCCACAAGTGGAGACTAAGATAGGAGTGGTCCTAGGATGGAGGTGGTGCATAGCCATCCACGGGCTCGAGGTCTGGGTGTTCGAGATCTTGAGGGGCTTGATTGGAGCTTCGAAAATCTGGGATACAAGGTGGAGTGAGGAATCAAAGCTGAAAGATTGAAGACTATAGAAAAAAGCTTTCTGCAGGTTAGCCGGCTCAGTCTCAGACTAGGTCGACTAAGTCTTAGAGCATAGGACAGACAGAAGGTCGCGTTTAGGACTGCAGGCATGGGATAGAAACTGGACTGGTTTAGTCTGAAACTGAGTCGACCGAGTGCTGAGACTGAGCCAGCCCAGTGTGCAGATAGAGTTACGCATGGATTCTTTTTGGACTAGGATAGAGACTTATCCTAGGGGTCTTAAGGTCTGGTTCAAAAGGTCTTAAAAGGGCTAACTCATGTATGGGTCAGATTTAGATCCAGAGGATGAGAGCATGTGAGACATGGATGTACATGGACTCAGTGAGTGCTTTCATGTATTGGATTAGTTGGAAAGCTTTTTGGTCGAATCTAATGGCTATGTATAAATACATAAGTTGTATTAAGATTTAATTAAAAAAAGGTATGAAATATATATCTTTTCTTCCTCAACTCTCCCTTCTTCTCTTCTCTCTAGAGTTGCCATCCCAGGGTTCTTGAAGAAGTCCTAAAGAAGAGAGCATCTCCCTCAAGCCCAAGGAGGACGGCACCCCATCACAGATCTAGATGGAGGATCGGTGATTTGCTACCCATAGAGAACATCACAGATTCCTTCAGATCCATGCTAAAGATTAGGGGCTTTCGCAACATGGTATCGTGGCTTGTGATGCTAAGAATGATTGGTGTTCGAGCGATATCATAGAATAATATTTGGTATCAGAGTGAGGTTATGTCAGTTAGTGGGTCTACACCAAATATAGTCATGTTAATGGTTGGACCTAACCAGATCCTTATATTAGAGGCCAAACCCTACTAATTAGGGTTTTGGGGAAAAATTATATTATCAAAAATTATTTAGAGAAATAATTAGTTATAAATCTATTCTTAGATGTACATAGGTTGGCCAACCAAAGTTGAGCTCGTGTGCAATCTATGTGGATTCTAGTACCTACTAGAAAATTAAAGTAATTCTCCAAATTGGATGTAGAGGCTACCAATTCGAATACAATAGTGGGAGAACCTTAAGACTAAAGTCCAAGTCTCTAGACTTAATATAATTCATATACTTAGGTCTATATTCTCTTTTCTTATAGAATAAGACTAAATCCTAATTGCTTCAATCATTATTAGACAGTGATAATATATAGGACCCAACTTCAATAATTAGTATCAGAAGTTGAAATTGATTCAGCAGTACGAATTAGTTCATATTGGAGCTTTCACTACTACAAAAATGATCTATGGAAGCGCTTACTATGGTAGTGGTTTTCGAAACCACTGCCATAGCTCTTACGGCAGCAGTTTTCGTTAACCGCTGCTATAAGTCGGACCTATGGCAGCAGTTTTTGTAACCGCTGCTATAGGTCCAACATATAGCAGCAGTTATAGAAAACCGCTGCCTTAGGTCGGACCTATAACTGCGGTTACAAAAAACCGCTACCATAGGATCTGTAGCAGCGGTTCATTGTAACCACTATCATAAGATGGATCTATAGTAATGGTTAGTAGGAACCATTGTATAATCTGATTTATGGCAGCGATTAATTATAACCATTGCCATATTTTTTTTTCTTTAAATATTATATAATTTTAAAATTTAATGCCCATCTTCACCATTCATTATCTAAATAATTATCATTAGAGTGTCATCGCAAAAGATCGCCTCGATCCGATGGTCCTAGCTTCATCGATCAGAAAAATTTGATTTTGACGACCACGAACGATGATGCGATGATCTGATAGATGGAGATCTTTGATGGATCTAAAAACTTGCAATGATGATTTTGGTGATGTTTGTAGCGTACTATCAAAGTTTCATTTTAATCGAATATTGTTATCTTGGTTAATTTAGTATAGATTAGTTTCGACCGTTAAATGATAAATAAGTGATCAATGGATCAAACGGTGTCCGATTATGAGATATTTTTTTTATAAATGATCTTGACTACTACTTTAATTATTTTTTATGATGGTGATTATAAAATTCAACTCGTGAGATGAAGAATGATCTAAAACTATACGTCTTCTGATAACTATTCTGAAACTTCATTAGTTGTTATGCTCGTGCTTTTGCAATATTTGCTTAACATGAATAGTTTATACGAAAATGATTTAAATTTTACTATCATCGCCGTATAAAATATTTAAAATTATAATAAAGATCATTTAACTAAAAAATTATCTCATAATCGAATGTCGTTTAACCCTTTGATCACTTGTTTCTAATTTAACGGCTGAAATCATTCCATACTAAATTGACCATGATAATGATATCCGATTGAAGTGAAATATTGATAGTATGCTACAAACATCATCAAGATCATTGTTGCAGATTTTTAAATCCATTGAATCTTCATCTATCAGATCATCGCATCATCATTCGTGATCATTGAAATTAAATTTTTCTGATCATGAAGCTAGGGCCATCGAATCGAGGCGATCTTTTACGAAGATACTCTAATGATAATTATTTAGATAATGAATGATGAAGATAGACATTAAATTTTAAAATTATATAATATTTAGAAAAAAAATAAGAAAAAAATTATTTTCCACCTATGGCAGCGGTTATCAAAAATCGCTGCTATAGATCTACAGCAACGGTTATAGAATTACTGCCATAGATCTATGATAGCGATTTTGGATAACTGCTATCATAGATCTATGGCAATGATTCAATAATCGCTATCATAGATCTAGGGCAGCGATTCAATAACCGCTGTCGTAGGTTGAGTTAAAAATTCTCAAATTTTTTCTTTCCTTCCGTATGCGCTCGATCTCTCTCATACTCTCTCTCTCCTTCCTCTTCATCATCAGTGAGGCTCATTCCTCCTGACCGATGTCGCCCCTCCTCCCCTCTCGATCGGCATCGACCCTCCTGCCCCCTCGGCCGACACCGCCTCTCCTTCCCCCTCCCTCTCCGGCCCCCCATCCCCGGCCGCCCCTCCCCGTCACCCGCCACCCCCCACCCAGCCCCCCATTTCTCCATCCAACCCTCCCTCGGCCCCTAGCAAACCCCCCTCCGGTGAACCCCATCCGACCCTCCCTTGACCCCCCATGAAAGCCCCCTTCGACGAACCCCCCTCCACCTTCGCTCGGCCCCCCGCGAAACCCCCTCCCCTCGCCCCCCCAATCCGACCCTCCCTCGATCTCCAGCGAACCCCTCCTCCATCGACCCCCATCCGATCCTCCTTCGACCCCTACGAAACTCCTCCGACCGAGTGCGAAGCCTCCTTCGACCTCTTGTCACTGTGCCCCCTCCCCCTGGCCCCCATCCTCGGCCGCCCCTGCTCTTTCTCTCTTTTTTCTCTTTTTCTCTCTTCTCTATCTCACTATCTTGCTTTTATTTCGTAGATTACCTCTAGTGCCATCGTCCTCCTCTAGCGTCGTCGTCGGTGACCCTCAAAGCTTTTGGTACGACCCGCTCTCTATAGCTATAGGTATAATTTTTTTTAATTTTATAGTATTATTTATTAATCATGTATATTTATAATAATTTATAAAATATTTATAATAAATATTATAAATATTTATTATAAATATTATAATTATCTGCATATCGTAGTTTTTGAATCATGCCGTGGTGGTAGCCTTGGGTCGTGCCGTATCGGTGGCTGTGGATTAGATCTGTTAATGGATTAGATTCGGATCAAAATCTGGATATTCAAATTTGAATTCAATTTTAATTATTGATATCGGATCTGAATCTGAATATCCGATGGGTCTGTACTTGAGAGAGAAAGCGAGGGATCCGACCTCGCCGCCACCATTGGGAGGGAGGGGGTCCGACTTCGCTGCCATCATTGGGAGGGAGGGGGTCCGACCTCATCGACGAGGAGATCGAGAGAGGGAGAGTGAGAGATCGAGAGAGCGAGAAAGGGAGGGAGGGGGTCTAGCCTCGCCGGCATCACTGGGAGGGATGGAGTCCGGCCTTACCGATGAGGGAGATCAAGAGAGTGAGAGAGGAAGGGATGGGGTCCGATCTCGCTGGCGAGGGAGATCGAGAGAGGGAGAGAGGGAGATCGAGAGATGCAAAAGCTGGGAGGGAGGGGTTCGGCCTCACTGCCATCGCTGACAAGAGAGATCGAGAGAGGAAGAGAGGGAGCGATCGATGGGATGGCACACAGCCGAGCCGGCTTGGATCGTGATCGAACTGGTTGGGGGAGGACCCTAGTCGGATGTCTCAAGCACAGAGCTGGCTGTCTCAGGCATGGAGTCAGCTTGACTTTTGAGAGAATAAAATTTGATATATCATGATGTTATATTGATTAATGTTCATTAACGTTGTAGATCACGATGGCGTCGAAATGCCATCTAGCTTTCATCCCTGCCCCTCGGTGGGTTACATGCAGTTCAACATTCGAGGAGCAATTGGAGCATACTCCATCCACCTCGATATCAACTGCTTAGGAATCTTCACCATCGACATCTACTCCATCGGTAGTTGAGCCTCTACCATCGCAGACATTTGAGTATACATTTTTATTATATTAGTATAATTTTATTTTTATATAGTATTTGTATACTTATATATTTGCATAACGTATTTACATTGCAGGTGCATCATCCAGTCGGATATTTCACGATTCCATACGTATGGCACATATATGGAACCGCCAGCATCAAGTAATGGTGCAGTATGATGCAGAGGAAAGGTCGGTAGGGAAGACCACGCGGGAGATGCATTTCTTTTTTGGAGTGCTTGTGAGGCGGTCGGATATCATTCCCATAGAGCCCAAAGACTGGCATTTGATGGATGCTGCCGTCAGGGATCGGGTATGGAAGGAGATATGGATAAGTACGTGCATCTTAGTTATATTTATATATTTTATATGTTTACACTATATATGTTTGATTAGAATAATTTTATAACTAATTTTTGATAAATTTATGCAGAGAAGGTATGATTTCTCCGATCACGAGAGGCCTCGAGATGTTCGACTGAAGAAGATTAGGGAGTTGTACCAGAGTTACAAGGTCAAGCTCCATAAAGGATGGCTCGAGCACCGACGAAATACTTCAGAAGAGCTTGTTCTCTGGATACAGGACTGTCCTCCGAGTCAGTAGGAGAGGATGGTTAGACACTAGAGGAGCCAGGAGTTTGAGATAAAATTTTTAATTTTTAAATTTTTTAATATGCTTAAAATTTTATTTAAATATTTATTATTTATTTAAATACTTGTTAAGCTACCTTCTATCAGAATCGAAAGAATCGTGCAGCCCAGGAGTATACGCACACTCTAGACCATGAGTCTATGGCCAATCGTACACATAGAGAGATAATTAATTTTAAATCTTACTAGATAAATTAAATTCATATTTTTTATCATCTTTTTGATAAATTTATTCTTTATTATAGCTAATGAGAGATGGAGTGATGCCCAGCCGTAGCGAGATCTTCTGTTCTAGCCGCACGGACAAGATGGCAGACCGATGAATGCCACGATCTGGCATATTTTTATAAGCATTAAATATATTAGTATATATGATTAGTATTATAACATTTTTTATAAAAAAATTATTTTAATTTATAATTATAGGATCAGTTAGTTGCCCTCGCGAGTGAGGGCCCGGATACCTCTAGGCTCCATGACCATTTGTCTCAGGTCTTGGGGCCTGAGCACTCTAAGAGGATCCGATGCAGGCCCAAACACACGCAGACGAGCTACTAATCCAAGGCGAGCATCTCCTCACAGACTTTCAGTGTCGTTAGTCGAGAGGAGCTTGAGGAGGCATTGGCATGGGCAGATCATGCTGCAACGCGGATAGATCGGACTGAGGAGCATACATCTCATCTGGAGGGTATCGTGAAAGACATGATGTCGACGCCCAGCACACATTTTGAAGTCGCAAACTTTAAGGATATGTTGGCCCATATTCCAGCTCCAGCTCCGACTGTCGATGACGACGATGATGTAGATTTAGGAGACTTTTGATGTATTTTATTTTTTTTAAAAAATATTATAATAAATTTTATTTGGTAATAAAATTTTAGCATTTCAAAATAATTTTTATATTTATTATATTTTCTTATGTTATATATCTATATTTATCAGGTAAAATATATAAAAAATAAAAATTTTATTTTTTTTAATTATTCAAAATCTATGGCAGCGGTTTTATAACCGCTGTCATATCCTTTCCAACCGCTGTCATAGGTTTTTGGTGCAAATGATGCCAACCGCTGTATTAGACCTATGGTAGCGGTTAAGAAATTGCTGCTATAGATTACCTATGGCAGCGGTTATGTAATCGCTGTTATAGATAACTTATGGCAGCGGTTACATAACCACTGCTATAGATCGATCTATTGCAGTGGTTTATAAACTACTGCAATAGGTTATCTATGGCAACGGTTCTAACAATCACTGCCATAGGACTACGGCGACGACCGCAGTAGTAACGTTAGAAAATCACTGCCATAGCCTATGGCAGTAATTTTTTGGGCTATGGCAATGATTATAAATCACTGTCGTAGCCCTTTTTTGTAATAGTATTCTAAGTTCAGTCAAAAAAATTAATCCAAAATTGATCCAAATCAGGCATAATGCTTCCACTATTAGAAGCAAGGTCATAGGAAGAAGAATTATCTTGCTTTTCTTGATCATAATAGGTTGAACAAGAAAAAGAAGCAAGAGTTGCTTATCAAGGATGTTATATGATAATATCTTAAAATTTCTCTGTATATAATTCTGCTATCTGGATATTAGATATTGATAGTCTTATACTATTTGTTGCAAGGACTATTGGAAGGTGGAATGTTTGAAAAATGATGAGAAATATCTAAACATTGGGGATGGATGTCTTGTTCTAATCCTAGCTTTAGAAATTATCAAACTTATTTTCAATAGATGTCATTTTGAGTGATTGTCACCATTGTCCATTGTTTATGATAAATGTGATCTTTGTTGGCCTTTTGATCAGAGATGGTTATCATTTATCAATAAAAAAAAATTATTATAATATTATTATAAATAATATTATAATAATATATAGATAATAAAATAATATTTAATGTCTATATAACTTATTATGTATAATTTTCATATTTAATAAACATCCTAGTTAGATTATGTTATGAATGTCTATCTTTGGCATTATAGGCTTAATCATCTTGACAAGAATAGGATTAATGAGTTAGCTTAAGAGAAAAACCTCGACATCAATGATTATGAATCATTGATAATCTGTGAGTTTTATCTTCTTGAAAAGATGACAAGATCACCTTTTAATGAAAAAAATGAAGGAGCTGATAAAATTCTAAGTATCATACATAGTGATGTATATGGACCTATGAACTTAAGTGCTAAAAGAAGATATTAATATTTCATTACAGATGATCTATTCTGGCATGGATGCGTCTGGCTTGAATCATTTAAAATGTTCAAATGATTTAATAATGAAATAGAAAAATAAACTAGAAATGGTATTAGAACTCTTCGATCAGATCGAAGAAGCAAATACTTATCCAGTGAGTTTGTGACATATCTAAGAGAGAATAGGATTCTCTCTCAGTAAATTTTTTTTTAGAACATAATGTACCTAAAAGGAGAAGTTGAACTTTGTTAGACATGGTTTAATCAACGATAGGGTTCACTTGTCTACCTATTTTAAGGTTGTGTTGTTGTGACTACTTATTTTACTTTGAAATATACCGAGTAAATCTGCTATAAATCTTCATATAGAATATGGATTGGACATAGACCTAGACTCTCTCACATTCAAGTTTGGAGTTGATCAGCCTATGTCAAAGAGTTGCTCACAAATAAACTTGGATCTTGGTTCAATAGGTATTTGAAGGTTATTAATTCTACCATGCTGAAGAACATAAGATGTTCATCAGCAGAAGGACATTTCTTTTGGAAAGGAGTTTCTTGGAGAAGGAATCGATGCCTGTTAAGCTGAACTTGAGAAAGTTTGACTGGTAGAAATGAGCCAACATAATCTAGTAAACCTGTAGAACCGGATTTGATCTAATCAAATTCAGAGACTATTAAAGTAGCACCTTTAAGGAGATTCGGTAAAGTACCATGTTAGCCAGAGAGATACTTCAATATTTAGATCCGAGATGGCGATCCTATTGAGCTCGATGAGAATAATAAGGATTAGATCATCTATAGGGATGCAATGTAGTGGTCTGACTATGAGAAGTAGCTTAGAGTCACATAATCCAAATTGAAGTCCATAGAAATTAAATAGTATATGGACACTAGATGACTCATCTGAAGGGATAAAAGTCATTAGAAGTGAATGGATTTTCAAAAAGATCAAAATAGCGCAAATGGAAAGGTAAAGACCTGTAAAGCCTGTTTGGTTATTATCTCAATTTTGGAACATACGTTTTGAACGTATGTCTTTATTATGAACAAAGATAAATCCTGCGTATGTACGTGAGCAAAATATTCTGTAGTATTAATCCTTGTGTTGTCTATGGATGAAGTTCTCTTAATCAAAAATGGTATTCCAGTATTACAAGGAATAAAGATTTGGCTGTCATCTAATTTTTTTTATGTTCAAAATCAGATATGGTATACTCACTAATGTAGTGAGTAGATACCAGTTTGATCTATGTATGAACCACTGGAAGATTGTATGGACAATCTCTAAGTATTTAGAAAATACTAAGGTTTAGTGATTCAAATATGAAAATACTAATTTAAAACATATGGATATTTTAATTTCAGTCAGAACAAGATGACAATAAGAAAATATTGGATCATATCCTAATTCTAGGAGCAATCTGCTAAAAAGATTTTAAGTAGAATACTGTAGCCTATTCTATTAATGATGTAGAGTACATTGTAGCATATGATGCTGCCATGTAAGCTATGAAGTTGCTAAGGTTCATTAGCAGGTTGGGAGTGGTACCCTCTATCGATGGTCTAGTCCTATCGTAGCACTAGAGCCATAGCTCAGGCTAAAGAATCGAAAGATCAGTATATTCTACATCGCTATCATCTTTGATTTTAGATCAGGATGACATCGATCTTTGGAAGATCGATGAAAAAGAAGAAATTGACTGATCCATTTGCTAAGGACGTGGAACTAAGGAGTTCTACGAACTCAAGTGGAAGATAAGGTATTTGATATTATTCTGATTGGCTTTAGTCCAAGTGAAAGTTGTTGAAAAATATGTCATAAAGCCAATCATCTATGTGATAGATGATTGGAATAAGTATATGAATTATCTAATGATAATAGTTATTTGGCTGGTTCATCATAAAAGTTCTATTTTTCTTAAATAAACTTCTAAATTATAATGAAGTTCTTAGAACCACAATCAATCAATAAAGAAGAATTTATCGAATGGTTCTTAAATTGTTCATGACTAAATGATAAGTTATTAATAAGGATGATAACTTATTGAGTATAGATCATTGTATGCCATATGCATTGGTTGTCCTCGTAACTAAGTGGTGTGGAGACACTGGTATGGCATCCAAGTGAGATATAGTAGTATATCTGCACTGAGCGTGACCAATGTAGCACTCTATTTTCAAGAGTAACTAGCTAAGGTCAATGGATATAAGTGCCCCTCCGACTTGAGATCACTATGGTGACTTGCAAACAACTCACTATTTTTGATGCCGGACTGCCTATATTTTTAATATAGGTTCGAAAGATTTTTAGGTATAGTCAAGTACTTGTAAAGTTGGTGTATGAGTCAAGATAGGATTGACTACTCCTAATTAGCTTCAGGAAGAGAATATCTTGTTGTGTTTCAATTTAGCAAAACCTAGGCTTGGGTAATCCTCTAAGAAGTCACGGGATTTGCAAAATTTTGAAACACAATAGAGATGACTTGTATGAGTGTTTGACATTGTACTCAAAGTTGTTTTGAGCATTATTGATCATAAGGATGAATTATAGGTAACCATGGACCAGGGTTCTAAGAATGTTGCTTTGCATACATTCGACCTATCCGGACGTCAAGAACCATTGCTAGATAGTTTCTTCGATTGTTACAGAAATTAGTTCCTATGCTATCAGCTTAGGTTCGAACCTATAGGATCACATACATTAGAGGTTGTAACTTAGTCAAATAGTTAATCGATGATTGAGAATAGTTCTAAGGTCAAACATTCAATGCGATTGATGTTTGACCTAATGCAAGTATTGCAGGAGGATCGATTAGCAATTGGATTGCTAATTGGCTCAATCTAATTGAGCAATCGGATTGAGATCAAGTTTAATTGAATTAGATTCAATTAAAATTGATTTGGACTTAATTAGATTAAGTTAATTAGTTTATTGGATAGGCTAATTGCAAGAAAAAAATAATTTTTAGTTGGACTAGGATTTAAGTGCACCTAACTCATAATTGAGTTAGGATTTAAATCAAATTTAAATATAATTTAAATTTAATTAAATTAAATTTTTAGTTGGATTAGGATCATTCATAATTAGACTTGCACTAATTCTATTTTAATTTGATTTAAAATTAGTTTGACATAGTCAAAATAGGAGTGTCCTAGCAGACTAGGACTCTTCCTTGCACCAAAAATTTCCATGCCTCAATATTTAATTTTGGATTTTTTTTCTATATTTTCCTATTCCTAAGAGAGACCTTCCATGCCCCATATTCTGATTGTTTGGAATAAAATTTGATCAGGTCAAAATTGGAAAGTTGTTTTGATATGGATTCTATTTGATAGAATCCTTAAAACTCAAAATACCTTCTCCCTTCATTGCGCCATATCTACCATGCCCCTAGTTTTCTTGCTCGCCTATTTTTCCCTGATATGTATAGGGAATTTTGGTTTTGTCATGTCTAAAATTAAGAAAGGGGCATCCAAGACGCCCCATAGGAGTCCATAAAATCCCTCTTTGACTAGGTCTTTTTGACCCAGTCTTCCTATTGTTATGGGACGCCTCCTATTCCTTTGTGATGGCATGATTTTTCTCAGGGATTTCATGGCAAAAAGATAGAGAAAGAGAGGTGTTGGCATGGGGATTATGGGTGCCTACTTTCTTGGAGAAAATCCTTCAATTATGATATCAAAAGTTGATGTCTTCAAGAGACAAGATAAGAGAGAAGATTGTCTTCTCTTATGATTTTATTTAAAAATCTTTATCCTTTATCTTTGATCTATTTTTACATGATAAGAATTTGAGAGAGAGAGAGAGAGGATGAGGGTGTGGAAATCTATGCTCCAAGATGTTAGGGTGTGAAGATCAATTTTGGACATGATCTGATCATGTCTGGATGAAAGAAAGAAAAGAGAAGATGGTCTTTTCTTAGGGTTTCTTTGGAAACCCTTTTTCTCTATATTTTTGTATGATTTTTCTATGAGAAAAATTAGAGTGTGTGAGATCTGAAAATATGAGAAAAGCCTAGGAAAGAAGGTCTTCCCTTTGTCCTAGCATAAGGATATTATCAGGACATCAGTCGTTGATGTTCTGAAAGAGAAGATTTGTCTTCTCTTAGGATCTTTTCTAATATATTTAGTTTCTAATTTTTGAGAAATCCAAAGGTTGGATTTTTTTTCTAATCCTTCTCTTATTCTTCATCTCTTGCAATATCCAAAAGATCTGAAGAATAAATTTTAGATTAACCATCCAGAGAAATCTGTAAGAAGCTAGCACTTCGAGCGAATCTTCGTTTGATAAATCTCCGATTTTGTCGCAGCCTCATGTGGATCACCTATAGAGGTCGGATGCGTGTGCGTCTCCAAAGACAATAACAAAAATTAACCATGAAGTTTCTAACCCGTGCAAGATAAGAGATATGATCTCTCCTCTCACCTAGATGTGATCTAGGTTTCAGATTTAGAATCATTCTAGATCTAGGGTATTGATTTGATCCATACCAAACTCTTTTATTTTCAGATTTAGAATGTATTATGACATGTTATAGGTCCAATATGTAGGGTTTAGTAATTAGATTACATGCATTTATAGATTAAATGGTTTAATCTGCATCTTTCGCTATGTTATTTTTTAAAAAGTTTTAAAATTTATGCATGAAATCCTACATATTTTCCATCACACACACGCTGGCCTGCACTGGGCCACGCACCCACATGTGTTGCACTGGGCTGCATCCTTGCGGCCAGCCTGCACCGTGCGCTGGGCCCTAGCGATCGGTCAGTTTTCACTAGCCCATGGGCCCTACTAGCATTATGTAGGCCATACCAGCCCGCTACTGGTTTTTCTTCGCATATATCTCTTCTATCTGAACTCTGATTGAGATATTCTTAGGCTTGTTGGACTCCGTTCATCATCCTAGAGTAAATTTAAAAATTAAATATTTTTGACTTATCAAAAATATCTCTCAGGCTGCATCACGAGCTCCAGACAGCCAGCTAGAGAACTCGTTCATCGGTCCTAGCATCAAGCATCGAATGATGTCGGTAACCATACGAGATACTCTAGACTCTCTAAACATGCTGAACAATTAATTTTTAAAAATAAATGTTAACTCTAGAATAGCTAAATTTTAAATATTTTAATTAAAGTTGTAGTACTTATGAATGACTCTGAACATGGACGAGCTTTCTATCCTTCGATCGAGTTGGAGGTGTCGTGAGTTGGGCAGGTTTTCGACCATGGCTTTATGTCTGGGAGCCGATCACCACTATATGTAAATATGGGGTCACTAGTGACTCCCTGTTGTCTGAACTTGAGTGTAAAATATCTAATATAAAGAATGTTATATTGGTTAGCGAAGAATAAAATAACCTTAATGAGAATATCTAAAGTATTAGAATTTATCGTTCAGTGTGAGAGGTGCAGAATCATGCGAGCTAGCTACATGATCACTCTCTCCTCGAGAGCTCTATCCTCGACTGGAATGGCTTCGATCTCTAAAAAATATGATGTAAAATCTCTAAAACTAAAAATAATTAGATTTAATAAATTAATTATATAATTATGGATGATAATGCAAGATTTAAAATAACATATTTTATTGGCTAATAAAGCTTATGTGAAATAAGTTCTCGATAAAAATAAAAATCAAAGCAAGCAGATAATCTAAATTTGATTCAAATAAAATATCTATCAAAATATAATAAGATGACCAAAATTTAACTCACATATAACAAAGATTATTAGTTAGCATCTGCAATATATCAGCAAAAAAAATAATTCTCATCCAGCAGTACATGATAATTTGTTGGCCTACTGATTCCCTGATTGAGACATTGTTTGATTTTCATCTAGAGTACATGATAATCTCAGTACATGAAAATGTAAAGAATGCTCAGATCTGCCATTGAAAAATAAGGCATTGCAAGTCTCTTTGCACCTTTAATCATGAGGTGATTGCAAGCGATTGTCTATGATATAACAGACTATCCAAGCTTGCCCTACAACTACAATAATAAGAATAGAAATGCATCACCTCCATTTAGATGCATTTCGTACAGACAGTCATCATAGCCTCTCCGAACCCCCAACCACCTCCTCGAGTTGCAAACTAGGGATAGAAATTATTTTAAAAAATAAAATAATAACTTAAAAATAGTACTTAATTCATGTGCTCGTGCATCCTAATCAAAAGCATACTCCAAGTCCGCACGCACGGGATGCACATCCTAACCATCCTCGTTTGCAATGATGTTCTTTATGATTATGCTTTTGGGAATGCTGCACTCTTGTTCAAAGATGGGCTCGTTGTTCTTATAATAAATGTATCAACAGAGAAATACTTGATAGGGATACAATAATTGCTCATTTATATAGGAGTGGTTTTATGCCAAACTATATGTATTGGTACTTGCAAGGGAAGACATGGGAGATAATTTAACTATATAAGCTTTAGAGGCTCTACTTGTCCAACATATTTGTTGATGTTCAAGAGCTTAATGGTGATAGGTTTGAGCAGATGATTAATATATTTGGTGGGCATGATTTGGTTATTGGTGGAAGTCTATATAATAATCTTTCAGATAGCAATCGTCATAGCCTTGATGGACTATAGGGATTGCTATAGTTATAGCTTTGCTTTTCTTCTTGTACAAGAATCTCTTAATAAAACATTCTAAAATTATAACAAAAATTTTCTAAAATCTCTCAAGAAGTCTTTCAGCACCTCCAAGATGTCACCAGCTCTCCAATGCAATAAACGACTCATTAATTGAAGTTATATAGACTCCAAAAATCCCAAAATAGTGTTTTAGTAGGAAATTCAGTTTCAAACACATTCGAGAATCATTTTGGACTATCCGATCATGATCGGCTCAAACTAGAGCTGCTCGATCATGCAATAAGCCTCCTAATCAAACCCAAATCTTGTCTGGATTGTGCAATCATGATCGACTTGCTCCAGAGCCATTCAATCATGACACGATCCATAGAATAAAGCATGAGCTATGAGAAATAGTTGGGAACTAGCTGATCAATCCAATGGACCATGGGAAACAGGACAAGAAACACCCCATGGTCCATGCTATGCATGTGGACCGCATGACTGGCTTGGGTGCCCGCTAGGCTAGCACGTGCTCACACGGCCCGCACGCATGCATTGGGCTGGGCTAGCCCAGCACATGGTTGGCCTAGCATCGCATGTTGTCAGGCCTGGCCCACGCCGTCGCTGGCCTGCACCAGATCGTGGGCCCCTCCGACAACTCGTGGGCTATGCCACCTGCTTCGGCACTCCCTCATGCATATCTCCTCCATCTGGACTTCAATTAGCATGTTCTTAATCTTGTTGGATTTCATTCATTATCCTGAATTTCGTTCTGAGCTTATTATAGATCGAATCTCAAGATATTTTTCTCAACAATATTTTTCTTAAGATATTTATTTGAGAAGGTAGTTTTCACATTTACTTATACCATATTCATAATCATGTATGCTGTAAAATCAAGCAGTGTTCGGAGGATTTTAGCATAGCTACAGGCAAAAGTATCCTGATAGTTAATGCTTTCACATTGACTATAATTTTTTTGAAACAAGCCTTGCTATATAGGTCTCTACCTTTCATCCAAACTATCTTCTTTTTGTAGATCCTTTGGTATCTAATAGGTACTATACTTTTTGGTGGATCTACTAAGATCCAGACTTAATTGGAATGCATTAAGTCAACTTTTGACTCGATTGCTTCCATCTATTTCTCAAAGTCGATGTCTAATATCATCTCGTTATAAATTTTGGGATCATCTCCATATTTTCTATCTTCCATGAGGAATATTTTCTCTACTTTTTTGTCAGAATACCTTAGGTATCTTTTAAAAGGATAGAAAATCCTACTCAATCTATGAGGTGGAATAAGAAATGCATGTACTAGCTTAATATGAATAGGTTCAGCAAGTTCTATGACTCGTTGCTCTCCGAAGACTCTCTTCAAGCTTAATTTTCTCTCAATTCTATCTCCATCTTGGATAAATTATTTTCCAAGAAGATAGTATTGCATTTCACAACTAGATTATGATCCTCTAAGAATAAAAAATAATATTCCTAGACTCTCTAGGATATCCGATGTAATGAGTCCTATAGGACCTAGCCTCTAACTTGTATGTTTTATCATGCTCACTAGCCATGCCTTCACCATGCTTATGGTTCAAAACTTTGGCTTTCTGCCCTTTGCCGATGGCGCCACCCTCCCCTACTCCCACTCCGGCCTTCATGCTCACTTTGATCACATCATCCACCATCCTACCAATGTCTCCCTGCCACCTGCACATAGACGTCTCCTCCTTCCCCACCATCATGAATATGTTTGTGCCATTGCCGCTGATGAGCGTGAAACACTCATCATCCTCCAATCCATAAGCAACAGGCCGTTGATGGTGGCATGGAAGTCTCCCACCCCACTCCCTGCTCCATCACCATCCTCGTTGATCATGGCCTCGATGCTGCCTCCTATCTCATCATTGACTAGCTCACTACCAACCACCATGTCACAATCCTTTTCCTTGGTATGCCTAAAGACCACGAGGCCTTGGCCATTGCCTCCTGCATGGCCGATCTATGGCGACAGGCTCCTCAAAGGTTGAGAGGGTCCTCAAACTGGATGACCATAAGGAGAGGGAGTAGCGGTTGGATGAAGAGTCATCGTCGAGTTCCTGGTGAAGCATGCAGGCAATGAGGTAGTTGGGTTACATAGAGAAGGTGGTGAAAGATGCTGAGAAGTTGGTGGTGGGAACACCATCCATGGATGACATCTATAATCTCTACATATGTAACGACCTAGGACCTCATCTAAAAAAGTTAAGTAGAAGATATTATTTGAATTTCTTGATTCTATATAAATATTCAAGATCTTTTTGATAAATAACCGATATGGGACTAAATATATACCCCTACGAATCCTCATATACTCTTCCTATTTAAGCCCTGGAATCCTCATCAAGCTGAGGATCTAAATTCATACATTCGTTCATAAATATTATAATTAGCTCATAGTTAATCCCAATGAACTCATGTTGTGGTATCCTCTAGTCCATATTAGCTATGGCTAAGTCAGCTCTGATACTATTTGTAATGATCTAGGATCTTATCCAAAAAAAACTAGTCGAAAGGTATTAATTGGGTTCCTAGGTCTTATATAAGTATTAAAAATTTTTTCAATAAATAACTGATTTGAGACTAAATATATGTCTACATAAGTCCTCACAATACAGTGGGAAGGGGGCAAGAGATGATGGCGATAACTTTGCAGCTTATTATCAAGTTGATGGAGTAGAGCAAGTGCCCGGAGCTCAGGTCCATTGGGGACATGCTGACATTCGATTTTGCATGGCTGCATCGATCTTGGTGGTACAGCAGCAGCACATTAATTTGGAGGGCCCAATGCTGCGGTTGTAAGGATGGCAAGGGCAATGGGACCTCATAGGAAGCCCATGAAGATGTTCTCAAGCAAGGAAGAGTTATGGCCCAAGGGCATAGGGTTTCAAAGACCTTTGGCTTGAAGTGGCATGTTTGGTTATACTTCACATAGTAGGATTACAAAGGAGTAGGAAGATTTTTCCCTATATATATATATTTCTTTTTTCTTTTTTATTACTTTTTTGTACGTAGATACGAGACATGTTAGTGAACAGTGCACGATTAACACCAACAAGAAAAAAAAAATCCCATCCATGAGTTGGGGTTTTAGTATGACTATCTGTTGTTGAACCCCCAACATATTTACAGAACCAATTTGCATCATCAATCTGCAAAATAAAATCTAGGAATTCAGATTTCTCCAAAAAGATCGCGTTGTGGATTACTGATTCATATGTCAATTGGGTATTCATTTGGTTTACAATATTTTTTGTATAATCTCATCCAATTCTCTATATCTCATCCCTTAATTGAATATTGTAACCCAAGAGTCAAGTCACATGGACAATGAAAAGATAAATATAGATCATCTGAATTTTTTTCATAGCATTCTCACCTCCTCTAATAAAAAAATCTTAATAAAATATATTAGGCAGACTAAATGTTCTATTTTCATGAGTAAAGTAATAGACATCATAATTTAAATGTTGGATCTCATAATCATTCGGTACTACCTCAATAGGTTGTAGCTCTTCCAACTCCATCTCCTTGCATTACAGAAGGACCCTCTAGAATTTTTTTATCACTCAAGATATCAGAGTAGAATATAAGTGATTGGTTATTTGTCTAATTGTTACTTCTCTATTCTATTGTGAGGACTGGAGGGCTATTTATAATGGCTCCAGTGCAAATAAGCTCAACTTATCAATCATTTAAATTCAAAAATTGGATACATTAAAGTAGATGGGTTTTTATACTATATCCAAACCAATGATTGTGATCTAAAAATTAATACACTAAGATAGGTGCAAGTTGAAACACCAAAGATAGAGGTTGACTGGATGTAGTATAGATCGAGGGAGTGAGAGCTATCAACTAGGATGAGACCTTAGTATAGTAGAGTTCAAGAATGGTGTGGTTAGCCAGTAGTTGCCATAACCAATATATATGAGGGGTGGGATAATTTTTACATCTTATCTCAATGACTTAGATGGCAGTCATGAACAGGTGCCACATAGATGAGGCTAAAAGATCGAGATAGATGAAAGCTACATGATTCTGGATAGACCTAAAAGGACTTGGCCATGATAGATGGATGACCATGAATGTAGGCTGAAGTAATAAAACCCAGCAATGACCGACCATGACAAGTATAGAGACATAAGCTAAAAGATGTTAACTTCATTTAAGAATGAGATCTAGCCTGCAGTTATGCTGTGCATGAGGTATGTAAGATAAGAGCAAACTTTTGGAATCATTAAGGAACATGGTAAGCTAATGTGGTTGATTATAGGAACTCAATAGTTACGCGACAGTTTTCATTTTATGTACAAATAAGGGATTATAATATGAATGGAGGATCCTTTCATGGATCAATGAAATCAATTTAATTTTAAATTACCTTTGCTTTTATCTTTATCTATAAATTTCTCAATTTTAATTTTTTAGTAGCACTCTAATTTATCGATAGGAGTAGGAGTAAAGTACTTTAAGCATAGCCTGACTACACCTTGTCTTATCTTCATTTCAATAGATGATGTGACACTAGCAAAAATCCTTGATATTTGGATCCATGCTACTCTCATCATCATTCTAACCATCCAGCTATAGTCCAACATCAATGGTATGGTCACACATCTATCCCAAGTCATGAAACTTGTCACTACTCTTCATTAGCCAGCAAACATTCTGGCATGCCTATCTATTACTCCTGACCGTCAAAAAAGGAGTTGGTGCAAACAATGTGATAAAAAGGTTTTTCAATGCCAAGGAAATGGTAAGTGAGAGATCAGATACTAGAATTATGATGTTCGAAAGCGCTGGATGCCAAGCTACGGCATCCAAAAGTTAGAATGCTACCATACCATTTCAGGATATTATTAACAATTTTGAGCATGCAAAATTTTGAAATTCGAATCTCATATTGGATGTCAAATGATTGGTTCCAGAAACTCTGAACTTAGTTCCAAGGATATTGGAATTCAGAATTTGATTCAAACGCCATACTGGTGGTGTCGAATTGCCTAAATGCCAACAACTTACCAAGCCAATGTAAGGGGAAATCAAAATGCTTCACCTGAAGGCTCTAAAAGCCAATACCTTGGTGTCAGGTTCTGCATTTAATGCTGGCATCCACACAATGTGGCATGTGGAAAAAAGGCAATGTGCATGTAGGGTGCAGGCTCTATAGGTAATGTCTAGGACTTTTAAGGATGCAATAGTCCAAGTTTAGGGGTGTCTCACTAGATGACATCCTCGAATCATGTGCAAAATAAATAAGCTACTAGATATGCTTAATTTGGGCAATCTTCTGCGTTAGTCCTTAGTTTTCTCTGGTCTCTATTAGATCTTTAAAATCATAATTATTTTATCAATTCTAGATGTTGATTAATTAGGAGACTTTTGGTCTTCTGCATTGTACACAAGAAGGATCTTTACCTCTTTAGATGAAGCTTTGCATAGGACTGATACTAGGTTAGGCTATGTTAATTAATTTGGCAACTACACATGATTGTCCATACAATTCTCTTCATATGGTCTACGATGGATCAAATCAGATTTCGGTTTATCAGTGCATATTCATTCCAACCCAACATTCTATTTTGGCTTGCACTCTTATTTGATCATTTTTTATGTTTAGCAAGTCAACACATATTCATATTTGGCTGATACTCCTATTTGATCTTTCTCCTTATTTAGCAATTCTATATTTGATTTTTCTTTACTTAAAATGTAATCGGGATATTCCTTTCTCTTTACTTATTATGTAATCGAGATATTTCTTCTTCTTTTAATTGCTGTAATAGCTGGCCTTGTAGTCTATATATAGTCCTATTGAAGATCAATAAAATGTAAGAATCAAAAATAATCCTCAATAAAGAAATTATTTTTTTATGGTATTAGAGCCTTGAAGCTCCAACGAGCATCTCTTCTTCTTCCTCCTTCAGTGCTCTCTCATGACCACCAATTCATCTATCTCCACCTCCTCTAGTCCCTCTTCTCCTTCTCCATCCAACACAACAATCCGTCTCACCTTTTCATCGGCACAGCATTTTTTATCCATCAAATTAAATGCATCCAATTTGCTGATCTGAAGAAAGCAAATTACTCCCTTCTTAAAGGATCAAGATCTGTTTGGATTCCTTGATGGCTCTCACCTATAGCCCACCGATCCGATTGTCACTGCTACTTGGCAACAACAAGATGCCCAACTTGTAAGCCTTCTTGTTGCTTCATTATCTAAAGATTTGGTTCCTCTTCTTCTTAACAAAGAGACTAATTTTGAGTCCTAAAGCACTCTTCATGAAGCCTTTGATTCAGCATCTCCTAATAGACTCATGTCTCTACATCTAGAGTTGCAGAATCTTCGTCAAAAACTAGATGAGACCGTCACCTCTCTACTCCGATGTACCAAAGTTGTGGCTGATGAACTTGCTACCTCTAATAATGCCCTCAAGCCAATCAAATTTAATCTTTATGTACTGTGTGCTCTATGTGATGATCTATAAGATGCGATCCTTGGCATTCTCAACCGACACACCCCATGACATATACTAAACTTCATGAGCTGTTACTTAGCCATAAAAGCATGCGGGCATTTAGAAAATTAACCATTGCTGATGCTACTTCTTCTATCAATCCTACTGTCAATACTGCTCAATGGTTTGCCCATTCTTCTAATGACCCTAGACCCTCTATTGGTCGTGGCTTTACTCAAGGTCATGGAGGATGTGGTAGGTTTAGTCAAGATCATGATCGTTTTGGTCCACCTAGTGGCTGTGGTTCTCAATAGTGTTCTTTTTGTAATTGTAACAACTACTCCAATGCCACCTGCTTCTATCGCCCTCAGCAGCCATATCCACATTTTTTCTCTCTACAATCCAATGCCAAATTCTCATATTCACCATATCCACATCCAAATCCATCTCAACGTTATCCTAATCAGCCACATCTCCCTACCCCTCATTCCTCCACCACCCTCACCTGGTACCCAAATATAGGAGCATCTCACCATGTCACTCCTAACATTTATTTTATATCCTCCTATGATGAGTACATTGATCCTGATCAGGTGCATGTAGGCAATAATAAGGGATTACATATATCACTTATTGGTCATGGTTCTTTTTTCTCTCTTTATTCTTCACTTTCTTTTTAGTTATCTAACATTTTACACATTCCTTCTATTTCTAAATGTTTACTTTTCGTACAATAGTTTGCAAAAGACAATAATTTTTTTTTGAATTTCACCCCTCTCATTTTCTTGTGAAGGATTAAACTATCAAGACCACAGTATTATCTAGTCCAAGAAGGATTATACATTCTTCATTCCAGTCCTCCTTTGTCTGCATCTGTTCACGTAGCCGAGGGCACCACTCTTGATGGTTGGCACAACCATTTGGGCCATCTCCATTATCGCTTGCTTCGCTCCATGATGAAGACCAATAATTTACCCAGCAAGTCTACACATCTTCATCCCATTTGTCCCTTATGTTAAATAGGCAAGTCTAGTAAGTTGCATTTATCTCCTCCCATCGTCACAGTCAGTTTTCATTAAATCTTATTTATAGTGATGTTTGGGATCCTTCCCCTACTCCATCTTTGTTAAGACGCTGCTACTATGTAATTTTTGTTGATGATCAAAGTAAATATATTTGGTTTTATCCATTAATGCACAAATCTGATGTGTTCTCTACTTTCTTATAATTTCAAGTTTTGATTGAATGACATTTCTCTCATACTATTAAATCAATCCAAACTGACTAGAGAAGAGAATTTCACTCTCTTCCTTAATTTTTTCATAAAATTGGCATTCTCCATCGTGTTGCTGCTCCTTATACCTACGAGCAGCGAGGGGCTGTCGAACATCGTCACCATCATATTATGAAAATCAGTCTATCCTTTTTTGCTCATAGGTCTGTGCCCATGCCATACTAGCACTATGCTTTTGAAATGGCTATTTTTCTCATTAATGGGATGCCATCTAAAGTCTCTAATAGTGTGTTCTCCTTCGAACTCATTCACAACAAACCACCATCCTATAGCTTCCTACACTACTATAAAAGTGACCTATGGTAGTGCTTACTATAGTAACGATTTTCGAAATCGCTGCTATAGCACCTACGGCAGCGATTTTCGTTAACCACTGCTATAGATCCGATATATAGCAGCGGTTAACGAAAATCATTACCGTAGATCGGATCTATAGTAGCGGTTCATTGTAATTGCTATCATAAGTCGGACCTATAGCAGCGGTTAGTAGGAACCGCTGCTATAATCTTATTTATGGCAGTGGTTAATTGTAACCGCTGTCGTATATTTTTTTTAAATATTATATAATTTTAAAATTTAATATCCATCTTCATCATTCATTATCTAAATAATTATCATTAGAGTATCGTCACAAAAGATCACCTCGATCCGATAGCCCTAGCTTCATCGATCAAAAACATTCGATTTCGACGATCATGAACGACGATACGATGATCTGATAGATGGAGACCTCCGATGGATCCAAAAATCTACAACGATGATCTCGATGATGTTTGTAGTATACTATCAAAGTTTTACTACAATCGGATATCATTATCTTGGTCAATTTAGTATAGATTAGTTTCGGTCGTTAAATGATAAATGATTGATCAAAGGATCAAATGGTGTTTGATTATGAGATAATTTTTTTATAAATAATCTTGGCTACTACTTTAATTATTTTTTATGATGGTGATTATAAAATTTAACTCATGAAATAAAGAACGATCTAAAACTATACGTCTTCTGATAACTATTCTGAAACCTCACTGATTATTACACTCATGCTTTTGCAATATCTGCTTAACATGAATAGTTTATATGAAAATAATTTAAATTTTACTATCATCATCATATAAAATATTTAAAATTATAATAAAGATTGTTTAACTAAAAAATTATCTCATAATCAAAAGCCGTTTAACCCTTTGATCGCTTGTTTCTAATTTAACGGTCGAAATTATTTCGTACTAAATTGACCATGACAATGATATCCGATTGAAGTAAAACTTTGATAGTATGCTATAAACATCATCGAGATCTTCATTGCAGATTTTTAGATCCATCTAAGATCTTCATCTATCAAATCATCGCATCATCGTTCATAATCGTCGAAATCAAATTTTTCTGATCGATGAAGCTAGGACCATCGGATCGAAGTGACCTTTTGCGACGACACTCTAATGATAATTATTTAGATAATGAATGATGAAGATGGACATTAAATTTTAAAATTATATAATATTTAAAGAAAAAATAAGAAAAAAATTATTTTTCATCTATGGCAGCGGTTATCAAAAATCGCTGCTATAGATCTACGACAGTGGTTATAGAACTGCTGCCGTAGATCTAAGACAGCAGTTCGATAACCGCTGCCGTAAATCTATGGTAGTGATTCAATAACCATTGCCATAGGTTAGGTTAAAAATTTTTAAATTTTTTTTCCTTCCGTGCGCGCTCAATCTCTCTTACTCTCTCTCTTCCCCTCATCTTCGTCGTTGGTGAGGCTTCCCCTTCGATCGACATCACCCCTCCTCCCCCCTGACCGGCGTCTCCCCTTCTCCCCCCTCGACCGGCATCACCCCTCCTTTCCCCTCAGTCGGTGCAGCCCCTCCTTCCCCCTTCCTCTCTGACCCTCCATCCCCGGCTGCCCCTCCCCGCCACCCCCACCCCTCCATCCGACCCTCCCTCGGCCCCTAGTGAAACTCCCCTCCGATGAACTCCCATCCGACCCTCTCACGGTCCTTCACGAAACCCCCTCCGACGAACCCCCTCCACCCTCACTCGGCCCCCGTGAAACCCCCCCACCCACCCCTCCATCCGACCCTTCCTCGATCCCCAACGAACCCCCCTCCGACGAACCCCCATCCAAACCTCCTTCGGCCCCCATGAAACCCCATCCCCCCACCACCACCATTCTGACCCTCCCCCGATCGAGTGCGAAGCCTCCTTCAGCCTTCTCGCCACTATGCCCCTCTCCCCCTGGCCCCCATTTTCGGTCGCCCCTGCTCTCTCTTTCTTTTCTTTTTTTTTTCTCTTCTCTATCTCACTATCTTGCTTTTATTTTGTAGGTTATCTCTAGTGTCATCGTCCTCCTCTAGCATCATCGTCGGCGACCCTCGAAGCTTTCGGTGTCGCTGCTCTCTATAGCCATAGGTATAATTTTTTTTAATTTTATAGTATTATTAATCATGTATATTTATAATAATTTATAAAATAGTTATAATAAATATTATAATTATTATAATTATCTACATGCCATAGTTTTTGGGTCGTATCATGGCGATAGCCTTGGGTCATGCCATGTTGGTGGTTATGGACTAGATCTATCAATAGATTGGGTTCGAATCGAAATCTGGGTATTCAGATTCAGATCCAATTTTAATTATTGGTATCAGATCCAAATCCGAATATCCGATGGATCTGTACTTAAGAAAGGAAGGGAGGGATCCAACCTCGCCGCCATCATTAGGAGGGAGGGTGTCCGGCTCGCCGCCATCATTGGGAGGGAGGGGGTCCGGCCTCGTCGGCAAGAGAGATCGAGAGAGGGAGAGTGGGAGATTGAGAGAGCGAGAAAGGAAGGGAGGAGGTCCGGCCTCGCCAGCATCATTGGGAGGGATGGGATCCGGCCTTACCGGTGAGGGAGATCGAGAAAGTGAGAGAGGGAGGAATGGAGTCCGGCCTCGCCGACGAGGGAGATCGAGAGAGGGAGAGAGAAAGATCGAGAGATGGAAAAGCTGAGAAAGAGGGGTTTAGCCTCACCGCCGTCACCGATGAGAGAGATCGAGAGAGGGAGTGATCGAGGGGATGGCACATAGTCGAGTCGGCTCGGATACACAATCGAGCCAGCTCGGGCCATGATTGAGTCAGTTGGGAGAGGATCCTAGCTGGATGTCTCAGGCACGGAGTCGTCTATCTGAGGTATGGAGCTGGCTCAGCTTCCGAGCCAATAGAATTTGATATGTCACGATGTTATATTGATTAATGTTCATTAACGTTGCAAGTCACGATGGCTTCGAAACGTCATCTAGCTTTCACCCCAGCCTCTCGATGGGTTACATGCAGTTCAGCATCTGAGGAGCAGTCGGAGCATACTCTATCCATCTCAGCATTGACTACTCAGGGATCTTCACCATCGGCATCTACTCCACTGACAGCTGAGTCTCTATCATCGCAGGCATCTGAGTGTATGTTTTTATTATATTAACACAACTTTATTTTTTATATAGTATTTGTACACTTATATATTTACATAATGTATTTGTATTACAGGTGCATCATCCAGTCGGATATTTTGCGGTCCCACACGTATGGCACACGTGTGAAATCATCAGCATCAGGTGATGGTGCAGTATGATGCAGAGGAGATGCTAGTAAGGGAGACTGCATGGGAGACGCATTCCTTTCTTGGAGTACTTGTGAGGTGGTCTGACATCATTTCCATAGAGCCCAAAGACTGGCATTTGATGGATGCTGCCTCAGAGATCGGGTATGAAAGGAGATATGGATAAGTACATGCATCTTAGTTATATTTATGTATTTTATATGTTCACACTATATATGTTTGATTAGAATAAGTTTGTAACTGATTTTTGATAAATTTATGCAGAGAAGGTATGACTTTTTTGATCACGAGAGGGCTCGAGATGTCCGACTGAAGAAGATCGAGAAGTTGTACCGGGGTTACAAGGTTAAGCTCCATAGAGGATGGCTCGAGCACCAACGAGACACTCCGGAGGAGCTTGTTTCCCGGATACAGAACTGTCCTCTGAGTCAGTGGGAGAGGATGGTTAGACACTAGAGGAGCCAAGAGTTTGAGGTAAAATTTCTAACTTTTAAATTTTTTAATATGCTTAAAATTTTATTTAAATATTTTTTAAATATTTATTATTTATGTGAATACTTGTTAGGCTATCTTCCGTCAGAACTGGAAGAACCGTGCAGTCCAGAAGTATACGCACACTCTAGGCCATGAGTTTATGGCCAGTCGTATACATAGAGAGGTAATTAATTTTAAATCTTACTAGATAAATTAAATTTATATTTTTTATCATTTTTTTGATAAATTTATTCTTTATTATAGTTGATGAGAGATGGAGTGATGCCTAGCCATAGCGAGATCTTCCGATCCAGCCGCATGGACAAGATGGGTGATAAGCATCATAAATTCACCAATAAAAATATTAATTTATTAATTAATTTATATTAATTTTTAAAAATTATTAATCAATTTATATATAATTTTTGAAAAATTCATATTTTTATTAATTAAAAAATTAATTAAAAAATAATAAAAATAAAAAAATAAAATTTTATTATCAATGGAAAGAGCTCATTTTTTTTATTACAACAAAATAAATTTCAAGTAAAATGGAGCTAAAATGGAAAAGATATGAATTTTTAAAGAAATAAAATAAATAAAATTTAAATAAAAAAGAAAATGGCTCAGCCGGCTCCGCAAGCCAAGCCAAGCCATCAAAGCCGACTCAGTCGTTGAAGCTATCAGCCAGTCTATGATCCAAGTGTGGACCACCAGCTCAGCAGAAATCGATGAATCACAGCATGACACGTGGCGGACCTAGACCCTTAAAGGGTCCACAGAAATTTATCGTGGCTCATAGGGCAATTTGGTCTTTTCACTTGGCAACTGAGGCACTGATTGGCTGCAGTGTGCGGTGCGGCCAATCCACGCGGTCCATGGGAACAGTAATTATGCGATCGGATGGTTGTGGTTGATTGCGGTCAAGATCGGATGGTGCTGATGATTTCCAGGTTTGATTCAAATTTTATCAGTGATCTGGCACAATCCGACGGCCAGAAAATCAAGTGATGAAGATCCAATGGTCCAAAATGCTCCTAGCAGTGATCAAGACTCCCGAAGCATGATTTGTGGCCAGATTTCCTCCATCAACGCGCGATCGAACGGTCAGAATTTAATCTGACCTGATATGGGCTGATATACATCCGATTTTGATGATTTTTGGATCGTTGGATTCCTATTGAATGGCCAAATTTTACCAGACTTACCAGAGTCATATCAGAGCTATTTTGATTCAAATTTTATTCAGATTTTGATGATTACAAAGGCCATTAGTCCCACATTGCCTTCAGAAATAAATATTCAGCCCTCCTAGCTCTATAAAAAGAATCTCAAGCCTCCAGAAATCAATATCTCCGATCAAGGTGAAGCTTTGGTATAGGGCAAAGCTAGGCTATGGGTTAAAAGGCTGCTTCGAAGCAACAAGTATCGAGAAGAAGAGTCGAGCTTCTACACCATCTTTCTGTCAATGCCGATCCAAGATCAGAGATCAACTATTTTATTCTTTTAAATTCCATGTATTTAAATTTTAAAATTTTAATTAATAAAAATTTTATTTTTACACTTTAATTTTTTACTTTTTATTTTTATTATAATTTAATTTCTATACTTTAATTATTATTTTTTATTTTATTGTAAGTAGATGCTAAGATGTAACTAATAGATCTTAGTACCAAGTTTAAATTTCTGCACCTTTTAATTTTTACTTTTAATTTTCCGACTTCACTTTTGATTCAAAAACTCAAATCATTTTTTTTTAAAAAAAAAATTAAAGATTTTAAATTTAAAAATACTATCTTTCCTATAGATTCGATCCGACTCACTGGTATCTATGTATTTTTAATTATTAATTATTTTAAGAAGTCGGATTAAACTGATAAACACGGTGTCTTAACGACAACATCGCGTTCCTACCAAGTTTTTGGCACCATTGCCGAGGAAGGCACGGATATTATATTTTTGATCTCTTTAATTTTTCTATAAATAAATTATAAATATAATTTTTATTTTCTTATAAATATTACTTGCTAAATTTTTTTATTATTTTATAGAAAAAAAGATTAAAGAATAAAAAGAATCAGAAATTTTGCTTGGTGAGATCAATCCTAACTTTAATCCTCTTTTCTTTTTATTTATTTATTTATTTATTTTATTTTTAAATTAATTTAAAAAAATATTCATTTAAAACTAATTAAAAGCCTCATGATAAGATTAGAAATCCTAACTGTTTAGAGCACGCATCATATTAGTTTTATTTTTATTATTTTTGGTGATTGCTGGAGACAAGGTAAGCCTTTCAGAATACAATTAGTTGCATGCATCTAATTTAAATTACATAGAACCCTTTGATTGAATTTTTTTTTTTTTGCATATCATATTAAATCAAATTAAGAGCACAACCCAATTAAATAAGATAAGGTGGGGATTTGATCATCCTTTCTTAGCCTACAAACAACCAACCAGCATCCTGCATTGACCTAAGCTTTTAATTTTAAAATCAATTAGACATCAACCCTAAAAACTCGAGCTCAATAGGATAAGAAAACCTAAGAGTTGAACCGAATTAGGATAAGTCAATTTGATTGGTGTCTAAGAAAGTGGTTCAAGGATGACTAAGTCCGAAGGAAGGTGATTTCTAATTAGTTTCGTTTGCTTACCTGACCAAGCATAATTGGTGTCTAAGGTAAGCAACGAGGGGACTCCCACTAATCTTACACTTATCTGGCCAGTTAATTGGCTAATCCTACACTTGGAGGGCTTGAAGGTGACCTTGGCAGTTAGGAGCTATCTAGATCTAGGATAACCCTTAGTCAGGATTGATTGACCAACTTGATTGCTAACCAATATCAAACCTAATTAAACTTAATTCTTCTCTCTCTTCTTAGTTCTAGGACTCCTTAGGACCTCTTCTTTAGAACTTTTCTTTCTTTCTTTTTCTTTCTCCTATAAAAATAAAATAAAATAAAATAAAATAAAAATTAAATTTAACTAACTAAAAAAATATTTAAAAAAATTAAACTTAATTAATAAATAAAATAATTAATCTTTAATATAATAAAATAATAAAAAATATAAAAAAAATTTAAAATTTTTTTTTGAATCACACGTTAGGGTTATACTAATACATGCACGGTAGAAAATCGCTTTACCTGATCTAGTTGAATCCAACCATAAAATTAAAAGACTGAATTATATTAAATCCGATAACCAAATGGCTAAAAATTTTAGAGAACCATCTAAACAGATGAAAAAATACTTTATTCCTTCTACCTATAACCCTTCGACTTGTATCCAATTACCTGAAATTCATACTACCCACTATGAGATCGAGCCGACTACAATCCAGATGCTTCCATCTTTTTATGGGAACACCAATGAAGATTCTTATAAACATCTGGATGAATTCTTAGAAATTTGCTCTACGGTGAGAATTAAAAATTTAACTAATGATGCCCTTAGATTAATTTTATTTCTCTTATCATTAAAAAACAAAGCCAAGTACTGGCTTGGGACAATAGGGAGATTAATTAAAACTTGGGCTAACTTACAAAGTAAATTTCTTAAAAAATTTTACCCCATAGGCCGAACCAATACTATGAGACGAGCTATCACTAGATTTGCTCAGCTTTCAGGAAAATAGATTCACGAGTCATGGAAGAGACTTAAGAAACTTCTTAGAAAATGCCCACACCATAGTCTGTCTAAGTGGCAAATAGTTCAAGCTTTCTATGAGGGTTTAGGAGACCAATACAGACAGATAGTAGATGCATCCTGTGGAGGTGCATTTATGAACAAAAGTGAGGACGAAGCCTATACCTTATTTGAAATCCTAAGTGAAAACTCAATTAACCATGCTTCATTGTCTTTCCATCAAACCTGGGTAAGGATCCATGAATTTAAACATCTAGAATCTAGTCATAAGACTGATTTAAATTTGATAAATAAAATGAGCTTTTTTGCTCAGAAATTAGATCAAGTCCTAACCCTAGGTCAACAATCTCCTGCACAATTCACATCATCTTCTAATTATCAGAAGATTTATTCAACTGTGCTAGCCCAATCCATCATGTGAGTGAATGTCCTATGATTGCACAGTTTTCATCTTTTATCCAAGAACAAGTCCAAGCTGCTAAAGGCTACTCCAAGTCGGTTAATGATCCATTTTCAAATTCATATAATCTAGATTGGAGCAACCACCATAATTTTTCTTAGACATCTCAACAGACTCAGGCTCAGACCCAAATTTCACTTGTGCAAAATTATCAAAATAGATCCCAATACCAAAATTATGCCTATAATAATGGTCAGCCTAGTCAGTTTATTCAGTCATCATATTACAATCAGCCCTCATATCCACCTCCTCAACAGACCAACCTAGCTGATGATAAATTCAATCAACTTCAACAATTAATTCTAACTCAACAACAATCAATCGTCAGGCTAGAAGCTCAAATAGGATAATTAGTTGAGTCTAACATGAGGAGAGAACTAGATCAACTACCGAACCTACCAATTTCAAACAATCCACCTAATGTCCACCAATCACCTGGATCAAGTTATCAATTTAATGTCTCACCTAAGAATCCCCAATTTGAGAATACCAAAGTAATTTCTGAACTTAAAAGCTATAGGATTCTTATGGACCCATACCAAGATCAGGTGAGAGAGGCTAGTACTGATGCTAGCCAAAATAAAAATTTAGAGGAAATTGGTTAGTACTGAGACTAACCACATAGAAGAACCCAAGCCAGGAATTAGTACTGATGCTAGTTCCAGTTTAAATGAGATAGAAATAAGGGAAAAAGAGAATAGATGATTTACCCGAGACTTATAAACCTAATGTCCTATTCCCTTCAACCCTAGAAGCCATGGTTCTTCTTACAAAAATCAAGAGGCATGTAATGAAATATCAATGGAGTTGTTTAAGCAAGATCACATTAATTTACCTTCCAGAATTAAAATAGCCTTTAGTCACCATTCCAGCACCCATTGAATCAAACTTAACTCCTAAAACTCCATTCATGAGCATTTTAGAAAAACAAATAGGAGAAATTCTTAATAAACATGGGTCTGAGAATGGAATCATAAATTATATCCCTAAAATTAATAAGTGAATATATCAATAATGGGATTATAAATCAACTTTCTGAGATTGGCAATCCAAAACCATTGGAATTTGTCAATCCAATATTCGACACAAGATAGTGAGCTACATTGTGTCTGGCTGAAGACGGTAAACTTAGCGCTTGTTGGGAGGCAACCCAATATTTAGTTTTTATCTAATTTATCTTTTTAGTTTATTTTTTTTTAGGATAATTTGAATAAGTTGGAGGGAGAGCTCAAATTTTCAAAGGCATGTGCTGGACCAAAAATATACTGAGTTAGGTGTATTCTTTCCATGTTCTTTATTACATCCTTTATTTTTTCTTCTCCATTGAGGACAATGTCGATTAAGTTGGGGGGAGAGAAAAATAAAAATTTTAAAATTTTAAGTCCTCAAAAAAGTTAGTATTTAGTATTTAGATATCTGATTATGCTTAAGAATCGAATTAAACTAAGCATTTTTAAAAGAAAATTGATGCACAGATCAGAGAATCTGTGAGATATTGAGGAATCAAGTATTAAGAAAATTCAATAAAGAGTTAAGTCTAGAACATAAAAAGTTTTTTCCTTGGAGCATTTCTAATTATTTCTACTAGCATCAAAGAAAAGTCTACTTTTTATAGGCTTGTGTAGGGTAACTATACGTTTCTTCATATAAAAATTTATTTTAATAAAATAGTTTTCAAGTACTTCTCACTGAGTAACCGGGCCTCTTTGCCTAAGCAAGCATTGAGTTTTCGTCAAAAGGTGGGAAGGGCAAAGAAGCTCGTTGTAAAGCTAGTCTTAACTCGTAGCCTATTTGATTCGAGCTAGTAAGCCCGAGGGGTATTCTATACCTAGTGCCCTAAAGCCAACTGGTTTGGGAGTCATTGGCCCAAGACTCGCTACATGGATCAAATAGAAAGCTTAAGGAGTTAAGACACTCAATAGTGGTACAACGTTAAAAAAAAAAAATATTGGTTTCCCATCGAGTAACCGGGTCCTGTTGCCTAAGTAAGCAATGATATTCACATCAAAAAGTGGATAATGTAAAAATAAAAATTAATAAATGAAGGACGGAAGTAGCAATACACCTGTCTATATGAAAGTTTAGACAAATCAGAGATAAAGGTAGGATAATTTAGAAAAAGTTCTGAAAAATTTAATGTTCTTTACTTAATTTTTCTATTGATAAGTATTAATACCGTAATGATATGTCTAATTTAAGCTCTACTAAATATCAATGGCCATTTTGAAAATTGCTTAGGTAAAATTCGAAACTCTAAAGTTAAAAGGTATTTAAAACTAAATTCTTTCTTTACTCGAGGATGAGCAAAGCTTAAGTTGGAGGGTGTGATAAGCATCATAAATTCACCAATAAAAGTATTAATTTATTAATTAATTTATATTAATTTTTAAGAATTATTAATCAATTTATATATAATTTTTAAAAAATTCATATTTTTATTAATTAAAAAATTAATTAAAAAATAATAAAAATTAAAAAATAAAATTTTATTATCAATGGAAAGAGCTCATTTTTTTGATCACAACGAAATAAATTTTAAGTAAAATGGAGCTAAAACAAAAAAGATATGAATTTTTAAAGAAATAAAATAAAAATAAAAATTTAAATAAAAAAGAAAATAGGCTCAAGCCGGCTCCGCATCCAAAAACACCAAGCCTAAGCCATCAAAGTGCACCGACTCAGCCAGCTTGAAGCCATCAGCCAGTCTACGATTCAAGCGTGGACCGCCAACTTAGCAGAAATCGATGAATCACAGCATGACACGTGGCGGACCTAGACCCTTAAAGGGTCCATAGAAATTTATCGCAGCTCATAGGGCAATTTGTTCTTTTCACTTGACAACCGAGGCGCTGATTGGCTATGGTGTGCGGTGCGGTCGGTCCACGTGGTCCATAGGAACAGTAATTGCACGATCAGACAGTTGCAGTTGATTGCGGTCAAGATCGGACGGCGGCGGTGATTTCCAGGTTTGATTCAAATTCTATCAACGATCTGGTACGATCCGACGGTCAAAAAACCAAGTGATGAAGATCCAATGGTCCAAAATGCTCCTGATGATGATCAGGACTCCCGAAGCATGATTTGTGGCCAGATTTCCTCCATCAACGTGCGATCGGACGGTCAGAATTTAATCCGACCTGATCTGGGCTGATATACATTCGATTTTGATGATTTTTGGACCGTTGGATTTCTATTGAATGGCCAGATTTTACCAGACTTATCAGAGTCATATCAGAGTTATTTTGATTTAAATTTTATTCAAATTTTGATAATTACAAAGGCCATTAGTCCCACATTGCCTTCAGAAATAAATATTCAGTCCTCCTAGCTCTATAAAAAGGATCTCAGGCCTCCAGAAATCAATATCTCTGATCAAGATGAAGCTTTAGTATAGAACGAAGCTAGGCTATGGGTTAAAAGGGTGCTTCGAAGCAACAGATGCCGAAAAGAAGAGCCAAGCTTCTACACCATCTTTCTGCCAATGCCGATCCAAGATTAGAGATCAGGCTATTTTATTCTTTTAAATTCTATATATTTAAATTTTTAAATTTTAATTAATAAAAATTTTATTTTTGTACTTTAATTTCTTACTTTTTATTTTTATTATAATTTAATTTTTATACTTTAATTATTATTTTTTATTTTATTGTAAGTAGATGCTAAGATCTAACTAATAGATCTTAGTACCAAGTTTAAATTTCTGTACCTTTTAATTTTTACTTTTAATTTTTTGACTTCACTTTTGATTTCAAAAACTTAAATCCTTTTTTTTTTTTTTTTCAAAAATCAAAGATTTCAAATCTAAAAATACTATCTTCCCTATAGATTCGACCCGACTCACTGCTATCCACGCATTTTTAATTATTAATTATTTTAAGAAGTTAGATTAAACTGATAAACACGGTGTCTTAACGACAACATCGCATTTTTATTAACGGACAGACCGATGAACACCACGATTGAATGTATTTTTGTAAGTATTAAATATATTAGTATATATGATTAGTATTATAGTATTTCTTATAAAATTTTATTTTAATTTATAATTACAAGATCAGTTAGATGCACTCGCGAGTGAGGGCCCGGATACCTCTAGGCCCCATGATCATTTATCTCAGATCTTGGAGCTTGAGCACTCTGGAAGGATCCGATGTAGGCCCGAATACACGTCGATGAGCTACTGGTCCAAAGCGAGTGTCTCCTTACAGACTTTCAGTATCGTCAGCCAGGAGGAACTTAAGGAGGCATTGGCATGAGAAGATCATACTGTGATGCGGATAAATTGGACTGAGGAGCGTACATCTCATCTGGAGGACATCATGAGAGACATGATGTCGACGCTCAGCGCGTATTTTAGAGTCACAGGCTTCGAGTATATGTTGGCCTGCATTCCAGCTCTAGCTCCGATTCCCGGTGATGACAATAATGATGATGATGTAGATTTAGGAGACTTTTGATATATTTTATTTTTTAAAAAATATTATAATAAATTTTATTTGATAATAAAATTTTAATATTTTAGAATAATTTTTATATTTATTATATTTTTTTATGTTATATATCTGTATTTATCAGATAAAATATATAAAAAAATAAAAATTTTATTTTTTTAATTATTCAAGATCTACGATAGTAGTTTTATAACCGCTGTCATATTCGTGCCAATCGCTGCCATAGATCCGATGCCAACTGCTATACTAAACCTATGATAGTAGTTAAGAAATCACTGCTATAGATTATCTATCGCAGCGGTTATGTAACCGCTGCTATAGATATCCTATGGCAGCGATTACATAACCACTGTGATAGGTTGATCTATTGCAGCAGTTTATAAACCGCTACAATAGATCATTTATGGCAGCGATTCTAATAACCACTGCAACAATCACTGCCATAGAGCTACGGCGACGACCGCAATAGCAGCGGTTAGAAAACCACTGTCATAATCAATGGCAGTGATTTTTTGGACTAGTGGTGCTATGAATTTTTGGATATCTTTGCTATTCCCTTCTTCGTCCTTACAATCGACATAAAATAGAGTATCGATCTCAATCGTGTGTGTTTCTCGACTATAGTCCCTTTCATAGTGTCTATCGATATCTCGATCTAAAAATAAATCATATATATATTGCTAGGCACGTTCACTTCAATAAATCTATCTTTTCTTTTCAATCTCAGTCTTCATTAATTTGTCCACCACCATCATCTCCCTCTTCCTCACCTCGGGATGTTACATCACTTCAATCTCTACAAGAGGCCACCCCACTATCATTTGTTCCTCCACCAGTTCCACATTCTCCTTTACATCGTCTGTCCATCTCAATATCGGTTGCATCCCCCATTTTTCGATCTGCCTTAACACCTTCTCCTATAATCAATCCCACTCCAAGCCCTTCTAGCATTACCAACTCTGCACCTGTTCAGACTAGATTACTTACTGACCTCTATTGCAATTCCTCATTAGCAAAACCATGCCTTCCCCTATAACTAGCTCCCAGCAAGACAAAACCTTCCCTGACCCACCTACCCAATCCACTTATACATATTTCATGGTGCTTCGACCCCATTCCAACCAGCTATCCGCCCTCACCACCACTATCCTCCCCATAGAACCTACTTGCTTTACTCAGGCATCTAAATACTCTAAGTGGCATGCTAAAATAACTAAAGAATTTAATGCTTTAATTTGCAATGGTACGTGGCCTCTTGTTCCACATTCATCTCATCAAAAAAAATTGGTTGGGTGTAAATGGGTGTATCATATCAAGAGAAAAGCTGATGGATCTCTCGAGCGCTATAAAGCACACCTAGTTGCTAAATAATTTCATCAGCAACTTGACCTCGACTACAACGAGACATTTAACTCGGTTATTAAACCTACCACCATTCGGTCTATTCTAAGTATTACAATCTCTTAAAGTTGGTCAATCAAGCAACTAGATATTCATAATGCCTTTTTGCATGGCAACCTAACAGAGAAAGTATATATATCCCAACCATCAGGATTTGAGGATCGCGACCATCCAAATTATGTCTGTCATCTTCATAAATCTCTATATGGGTTAAAATAAGCACCCCATGCCTAGTTTCACCATCTCTTCTAGTTTCTTCTCCGACTAGGGTTTATTGCCAGCAAGACCGATCCTTCATTATTTATTTTAAGGATGATGTCTCAAGTCCTCTATGTGCTCATCTATATTAATGATATTTTGGTAACCAGCAATGACTCCAATCAGATCTCTCTTCTCCTTCATCAGCTTGCTAAAGAATTCTCTATTAAGGATCTTAGTGATCTCCATTTTTCTTAGGAATTGAGGCTGTTCGGAACTCTAATGGATTATTATTATCTAGAAAATGCTACATTAAAGATCTTCTTTCAAAGGCAGGCATGGTTGACTGTAAACCTGTTCAAACCCCAGTGGCCATTATAAAGGATTCTAATTTAGGGGGGTGCTTCCCATCCGAACCCCATACAGTATCGCTCCATTGTTGAAGCTTTTCAATATGTTACATTGACACCCTGAATATTTTCTTTGTAGTGAATAAAGTATGTCAGTTTATGCAATCTCCTAATATTGATCACTGGATTATGATCAAATGCATCTATTGATACAGAAACTGATCGTCGTCGGAGTCCGCTGGAGTGGAGGTCGATGAGGTCGCCGTCGGAGACCTATAAAATCAAGTTCCATCCGGAGTCGATGGGGGGTGGCTCCGGTAGGACCCTCCGATGATCAAGTTAGCTCTGGCCAACAGGAATGGAGTGCTCAGAATAAGTTTCAGAGCTTGAAGGAGAAGAGGAGAGCTTAGAGATCAGAGAGATTAGCGTATTTAAAGGGTCCCTTTTATAGCGGAGCTTGATGGTGATGGCTACAGCCGCGTGCTGGCGGGCCGCTCGAGGTTCGGTGGAGTCAGTCTCTCGAAGAAGTACCGTATGCGGCGGATTGATGGTGACAGCCACGGCCGCATGCTGGCGGACCGCTCGAGGTTCGGTGGAGTCAGTCTCTCGAGGAGGTGCCGTATGCAGCGGATTGATGGTGATGGCTGTGCAGCCAGCCGAATGAAGGATTGAAGGCCTTCATTGTGTGCCCATTTCAGAGGAGTTCGGACTCCTGAAGAGAAAGCTTGGAAGGAGTTCGGCTCCTATGGGCGTTTGGCTGGAGGTACGCGGCTAAGGCTCGACCATTGGAGAATTCGGTAGGAACTTGATCGACCAAAGGGGGTGTCAAGGAGGAGTTCGGCTCTTGAAGAAGTTCGTCCGAAGGGGAAGCTTGGAGAGATAGGGCTAGGGTTTGGCCGTTGGAAGTTCGGAAGGAGCTCGGTCGCTAAAAGTTTGGAAGGAGCTCGGTCGCTAGAAGTTCGGCCGAGGAATGACCGCTGAGGAGTTTGACTGCTGAGAAGTCTGAAGGAGCTCGACTGAGGCCCGATTGAAGGACTTTGGCTGAGGCTCGATCGTTGGGAGTTCGAAGGAGCTCGGTCGCTGAAGAGTTCGACCGAGGGACGACCGCTGAGGCCCGATCGTTGGGAGTGCGAAGGAGCTCGACCGCTGGAGAGTTCGGTCGAGGGACGACCACTGAGGCTCGGTTGAAGGACTTTGGCTGAGGCCCGATCGTTGGAAGTCCAAAGGAGCTCGGAAGCAGTCTGGCCGGCTGTAAGGGTTTGCTAAGATCCGTCTACTGAAGTTTTTCTATGGTTACTGGTTGCATCGGACTGAGCATCGAACTAGACTTCGGTGGGAGCGGGATTTATCCCCAACACTAGCCCCCCCACTTCCAAGTTCGAAACTCGAAGGAGGAGAGTACAGAAAAGGCGACTGCCGAAGTCTTTCTCTGAACCCCGTGCTAGTCCAGGTCGAAGCTCGGGGGAGATCTCATCCCCAGCCAAAGTTGATATCGAAGTTGAAGCCCAAAAAAGATCCCATCTCCAACCGAGGTTGAGGGAGGCTTCGTTCGCTGCAATCAAAGTCGGAGGTTAAGCTCCTCGGGGGCGACATTGTCTCCTACGGTCGAGGTCGATGTGGGTGCTCGGGAGAGATTTGGTCTCAGGACGAGGTTGCCTCCAATCTTATCTCTGATCGAGGTTGAAGTTCAAGCTCTCCAACCGAGGTTGGCCCGATCGCTCGGGGGAGATCTTATCTCCTTTGGTCGGGTTTGATGCGGGCGCTTGCGTTAGGACGAGGTTCTCCTCCTGTTCCTAACTTCGACTTTGCTCGCATTAGGACGAGGTTCTCCTCTTATTCCTAACGGACTGTGGGGGCGCATTTGGACCGTCGTCCGTCTTCCTCCGTCTCGTCTAAGGTGAACGAGGCCTTCGACTTTGCTCGCGTTAGGACGAGGTCCTCCTCCTATTCCTAACGGGCTGTGGGGGCACATTTAGACTGTCGTCCATCTCCCCCCATCTCGTCTAAGGTGAACGAGGTCCTTCGACTTTGCTCGCATTAGGACGAGGTCCTCCTCCTGTTCCTAACGGACTGTGGGGGCACGTGCGGACCGTCGTCCGTCTCCCCCCATCTCGTCTAAGGTGAACGAAGCCTTCGACTTTGCTCGAGTTAGGACGAGGTCCTCCTCCTGCTCCTAACGGACTATGGGGGCACATGCAGACCGTCATCCGAGCCTCTCCCTCCATCTCGTCTAAGGTGAACTAGGCCTTCGACTTTGCTTGCGTCAGGACGAGGTCCTTCTCCTGTTCCTAATGGGCTATGGGGGCACATGCGGACCGTTGTCCGAGCCTCTCCCCCCATCTCGTCTAAGATGAACGAGGCCTTCGACTTTGCTCGCGTTAGGATGAGGTTCCTCCTCCTATTCCTAACGGGCTATGGGGGCACATGTAGACCGTCGTCCATCTCCCTCCATCTCGTCTAAGGTGAACGAGGCCTTCGACTTTGCTCGCATTAGGATGAGGTTCCTCCTCCTGTTCCTAATGGGCTGTGGGGGCACATGCGGACCGTCGTTCGAGCCTCTCCCCCCATCTCATCTAAGGTGAACGAGGCCTTCGACTTTGCTCGTGTTAGGATGAGGTCCTCCTATTTCTAACGGGCTGTGGGGACACATGCGGACCGTCGTTTGAGCCTCTCTCCCCATCTCATCTAAGGTGAACGAGACCTTCGACTTTGCTTGTGTTAGGATGAGGTCCTCCTCCTGTTTCTAACGGACTACTTTTGCTCGTTCCTTTCCTGTTCTTTATTGCCAGAAATCGATAATGTAGAGCAAAAGAGTTTTTTTTTTTTTTTTAAAGGGAGTATACTGATAGTACATCCTCAAATTTTTCGAGTTTCATGGTCGGAAAAGCATTATTCCTCCGAGTTCCTTTAAGCGATAAGTTCCAGATCGGATGACCTCCGTCACCTCATACGGGCCTTCCCAGTTTGGGGCAAGCTTCCCTCGATTCTGAGGCTGAGCGACAGTGGCTCACCATAGTACCAAGTCTTCCACTCTGAACGTCTTATTTTTAACCCTGGAGTTATAGTACCGAGCCACCTTCTGTTTGTAGGCTACCATCCGGACGCGGACTTCCTCCCTCTTTTCTTCCAGAAGGTCAAGGTTGACTCTGAGGTCCCGGAGGTTGTGCCACTCGTTGAAGCCCACGACTCACACAGACGGGAGCTTAAGCTCGATCAGGATAACTGCTTCAATATCGAAGGCCAAGGCGAAGAACGTTTCCCCGGTTGGCACCCTCTGGATAGTTCGGTATGCCCAGAGGATGTGGTAGAGGTCGTCCACCCAGGCTCCTTTTGTCCTATCGAGTCTCACTTTAATTTCTTGTAGCAGGATCCGATTGGTTATCTCAGCTTCACCATTGGCATGTGGGTGAGCCACCGATGTGAAGCGATGGAAGATATTTAGTCCTCCGCAGAACTCAGCGAACCTCGCTCCAGCGAACTGCCGCCCATTATCAGTTATGAGGGTTCAGGGCAGGCCGAACCGATAGACTAGTGACCTCCAAACCAAGTCCTGCACCTTGCCCTCGGTAATCTTCGCGAGTGGTTCGGCTTTGACCCACTTGGTAAAGTAGTCAATCGCGATCAAGAGGAACTTTCGCTGCCTAGATGTCGTTGGGAAGGGGCCGAGTATATCCATCCCCCACTGCGCAAATGGCCAGGATGAGTTGAGCGGAGTGAGTTTGGATGCCGGTTGCCTCTATATATTGGCGTTCTTCTGGCAGCGGTCACACCTCTTTATGTATTCCACAAAATCGTGAAACAAGGTCGGCCAGTAGTACCCCTATCGGAGCAGTTTTTTCGATAGGGACCCAGCTCCTACGTGACTTTCACAGAGCCCTTCGTGCACATCCCGTAGCGTGATGGCAGCTTCCGAAGGTCGAAGACATCTTAGTAACGGAAGGGAGTACGACCTCTTGTACAACCTGCCTTCGTATAGGATGTAGTGGGAGGCCTGATTTCTAAGCTTTCGAGCTTCTTTCGGACCATGAGAAAGGATCCCCTCCCTGAGGTAGGCAACCAGCGGGTCGATCCAGCTTGGCTCGAATTTCATCTATAGGACGACTTGAGCCTCTTCCGGGGTTGGGTACTTCAGAGTCTCCAGAAATACTCCTTTAGGCAGTTCGGACGGGACAGAGGTGGCCAATCTGGAGAGAAGATCGACTCTTGCATTTTTCTTCCTCGGAATATGTTGAATGCCGAAGCTGTCAAAGGTTGGAGTTAAATCCCTCACCTTCCCGAGGTATCTCACCATGCTTTCCTCCCATGCCTCGTAACTACCGCTGACTTGGTCGACCATCAGTTGAGAATCGCTATAGACTTGAAGCCGATCTACCTTTAATTCTCTCGTTATCTTTAATCCGACGATCAGCGCTTCATATTCGGCCTCATTATTGGTCACAAGAAACTCGAAGCATAGCACGTACTCGACGACGACTCCCTCGGGGCTGACCAGGACTAGCCCAGCACCAGCTCCAGCAGAGTTGGACGAGCCATCCATGTGCAGGGCCTAGGAGCCTTCGGAAAGGTCGGCGCTTTCCTCGGGGAGGTCCGGCCGTGGTAGCTCGGCTTTGTCTAGGCCCGATCCCGCTTTGGTGTTGATCTCGATCGGCCCAAGCTCGGCTTCGATCGGAATGGTGCATTCCAGCACGAAATCTGCCAGTATCTGAGCCTTGATTGATGGCCTGGGCCGATAGTTAATGTCGAACTTCGTGAGTTCGATCGCCCACTTTATGATTCTTCCAAAAGCGTTTGCTCGATGAAGGACTTCTTTTATCGGTTGGTCCGTGAGGACCATTACGGTGTGCTCCTAAAAATAAGGTCGGAGCTGCCTGACGGCAATTAAGAGAGAGTAAGTTAGTTTTTTCAGTCTAGAGTACCTGGTCTCCGCGTTCCTCGGGACTCCACTGATGTAGTAGATCGACCGTTGTGCCTTCGCTTCTTCCTTGACCAACACCACCACTAGGGCCACTGGGGAGACAGCTAGATACAGAAATAATTCTTCTCCGAGTTCGGGCTTTGCCAGCAGCGGAGGTGAGCCGAGGTAGCTTTTGAGCTCTTCGAATGCCTGTTGGCACTCCATCATCCAGGAGAAGTCCTTTGGTCGCCTAAGAACGTGGAAGAAGGGCATGCATCATTCGACCGACCTTGATACGAAGCGACTTAGGGATGCCACTTTCTCGATCAGGCGCTAAATCTCCTTGATCGTCCTCAGAGCGGTCATTTTTCGAATGGCTCAAATTTTCTCAAGGTTTGCTTCGATTCTTTGCCTCGCCACTATGAACCCCAGAAACTTTTTGGAGGTCACGCCAAAGGCGCACTTGACTGGGTTCAGCTTCATCTTATGCTTCCTGAGTGCACCGAAGGTCTCCTCAAGGTCGACCAAGTGGTCTGTTGAAGCTCGGCTTTTGACGAGCATATCATCTACGTATACCTCCATGTTGCGGCCGATCTGCTCCTTGAAGATCTTATTAACCAAATGCTGGTATGTTGCCCCCCCATTCTTGAGTCCAAAAGGCATGATCCTGTAGCAATAAAGACCTCGGTCCGTAATGAAGGCAGTCTTTTCTTCGTCCTCGAGTGCCATGCGTATCTGGTTGTAACTAGAAAAGACGTTTATGAAGGTGAGGAGCTCGTGGCCCGAGATTGCATCCACCAGCTGGTCGATCCTGGGTAGGGGGTAGCTATCCTTTGGGCAAGCCTTGTTCAACTTTTTGAAGTCGACGCACATCCTCTACTTGTTATTTGCTTTCTTGATAAGAACCACGTTCGAGACCCAGGTCGGATAGTTAATCTCCCGGATGAGTTCGGCTTTGAGGAGCTTGCCTACTTCTTTGACGATTGCTCTCTGCCTCTCCGGGACGTGGTGGCATAGCTTTTCTCTTATCGACTGGTGCCTCGGGTCGATGGCCAATCGATGTTCCATGACCTCGGCATCGATCCTCGGCATATCCATTGGGGTCCAGGCGAAGACATCCGCATTTCTCTTGAGGAAAGCGACGAGCTGCTCCCGAACCTCGGCTGCCAAGTTGGAGCCGATCTGCACCACGTGCTCCAGGTTTCCATCATTCAAGGGCATAGAGATGAGGTCCTCCACAGGCTCGCCCCGCTCCTCAGTGAGGTCATCACGGATGTCTAATCCGTCAACAAGATAAGGGTCGGACTGATCTCCCTTATGCAGGGCGATCGAGTAGCAATATCTCACCAGGGCCTGGTTTCCTCTGACTTCTCCGACCCCGTGACTCGTCGGAAACTTCATCTTCAAATAATAGGTTGACACTACCGCCCAGAGTGCATTTAGACTAGGTCGGCCGAGGATCACGTTATAGGCGGACGGGGTCCTCACGATCAAGAAGTCGACCCGAGCTTTGGCTAGCTTCGGGCGCTGCCCTGCCGCTATGGTCAATGTTATCATGTCTTCGACTGGTACGATGTTGCCAGCAAATCCTACCAGTAGAACATTCGTCGGCCCCAAGCGATCGTCGAGCAGGGATATTTTTGAGAAAGCATTGTAAAACAACACATCGATCGAGCTTTCATTATCTACCAGGATGTGACGTACATCGTAGTCAGCAATATTTAAAGAAATTACAATCGCATCATTGTGCGAAAATTAGATTCCCTGATCGTCCTCCTTGGTGAAGGTCACGGGCTTCGCGATCCTCTACCTCTTCATCGATCCTTCAGATCCGCTGGTCTCCCCTTGCTGAGGTTCCCCTAAGATAGTATTGATGATGCCAAGGGATGGCCGGTCTTCTTGCTGATTTTCTCCACCTAACGGTGATGCTCTCGGTCGATCTTCCTTCTCCTCAGACCGCCTTCATAGAAATTGGCTAAGTCTACCTTGCTTGATGAGCTCTTCGATCTCGTCCTGAAGTTAGATGCACTCCTCAATGTCATGACCGTGGTCGCGGTGGTAAAGGCAGAACTTATCAGGATTGCATTTGCGAGGATGAGAATGCATTCTCTCCGATCTTGGAAGTCGCTCCCAGATCTCCATCAGTACATGAGTCTTCGGGGCATTAAGGGGAGCGTAATTATGAAATCGTCGTCGTTGGGGGGAACTTCGGCGCCACGGTGTGCTCTTCCATCAGGGCTTCTCTGCTTTCAAGCTTGAGGGGGAGTTCGGGCTCGCCCGCAATCCGAGGGAGTTCGGAAATATAGTCGAGCTTCAGTCTGCTTTCTTTCTTCGATGGGCCTGCCTGGCCCGTCGATTCGCCGCCTGCCGTCGGCTTCGTCGTCCTTAGCCCCGAAGGCCTCTTCTGCTCGGGCATAACTTTCGGCCCGAGCCAGCATGTCGGCGAAGTCCCTGGGATACTTCTTTTTCAGAGAAAATAGTAGGTCGTTCTTCTGAAGGTCTCCCTTGAGAGCGACCATGGCAACTGATTGGTCTAGGTCCCGGACTTTCAATGCAGCAGTATTAAATCGGATGACGTAAGCCCAAATGGATTCTCCCTCCTTCTGCCTGATGGTCATTAAGAAATTCGAACCTCGACGCGAACGTCGACTACTGACAAAGTGAGCCACGAACTATTGACTCATTTGGTCAAATGATAAGATGATACTCGGCTTGAGCGCCGAGTATCAGTTCCTGGCGGCTCCTTTAAAGGTAAAGGGGAAAGCCCGGCATAGGATAGTGTCTGGTGCGCCATGGAGCAGCATCGTTGTTCGGAAGGCTTCCAGGTGGTCGACCAAATCGGTGGTCCCATCGTAGCTCTCGAACTACGGGAGCCTGAAGTTCGGTGAGATCGATTCCTGCATGATTTTCTGCAAAAAAGAAGGGTCAGTGCAGATATCATTACCGCGTGAGGAGGGAGTGTGACGGAGTTCTTCGATTCGTTGGCTCATTTCTAAGAGTCTTTGATCCAGGAGATCTTCGCAATCTCTGATCTCCAAGGTCTTCTTACCGAATGGGTGCGAAGCTTCACCATGGATCGAGCCGCGGTCTGAGCAGGGGCTCTCCCTCCATTGCCTTCCTCTTCCGGGGATGGGAGGTCGGGTAGCCCATGTTGATTGCCCCTGGACTGGACCACACGGCTCTAGAGAATCTCGTGTCGGTTGAGCTGGTACTGGAGCCTGCTGGTGCAGGGCCTGCACTGCCTCCGTAAGACCACAAACCTGCTGGACGAGTAGGTTAAACTACTCCGCGTCCACCGTGGCTACAGAGCGAGCCCGGGTCGCTGGGGCTAGAGCGGGAGCGGACGGATCCGAACGAGATCGGGCCGCGGAGGCCATCGATCGTCGAGTCGAGGCTCTCCTGGGGGCATCTTTTTTTTGGGAAGGAATTCGTAAGAGGAAGGAGAGAGATCTCTAGAGTGGAAAGAGAGAAATCATCGCCGAGCACTCCTTTAAGAACAAGGAAACCTCGACTTCCTTTAAGAGAGAAATCGAAGGTTTAGTGCCCTCTTTCTAGCGCCAATCTATTGACGTAGAAATTGGTCATCGTCGGAGTCCGCTGGAGTGGAGGCCGATGAGGTCATCATTGGGGACCTACAAAATCAAGTTCCGTCCGGAGCCGATGGGGGGTAGCTCCGGTAGGACCCTCTGACGATCAAGTTAGCTCTAGCCAACAGGAATGGAGTGCTCGGAATGAGTTTCGGAGCTTGGAGGAGAAGAGGAGAGCTTAGAGATCAGAGATATTAGCATATCTGGAGGATCTTTTTTATAGCGGAGCTTGATGGTGATGGCTGCAGCCGCGTGCTGGTGGGCCGCTCGAGATTCGACGGAGTCAGTCTCTCGGAGAAGTGCCGTACACGGTGGATTGATGGTGACAACCGTGGCTGCGTGCTGGCGGGCCGCTCGAGGTTCGGTGGAGTCAGCCTCTCGGGGAGGCACCGTATGCAGTGGATTGATGGTGATGGCTGTGCAGCTAGCCGAATGAAGGGTTGAAGGCCTTCGTCATGTGCCCATTCCAGAGGAGTTCGAGCTCCTGAAGAGAAAGCTTGGAAGGAGTTTGGCTCCCATGAGCATCTGGCTGGAGGTACGCGGCTAAGGCTCGGTCGCTGGGGAGTTCGGTAGGAGCTTGGCCGATCGAAGGGGGTGTCAAGGAGGAGTTCGACTCTTGAAGAAGTCCGTCCGAAGGGGAAGCTTGGAGGGATGCGGCTAGGGTTCGACCGTTGGGAGTTCGAAAGAAGCTCGGTCGCTAGAAGTTCGGAAGGAGCTCGGTCGCTAGAAGTTCGACCGAGGGACGACCGCTGAGAAGTTCGGTCGCTGAGAAGTTCGAAGGAGCTCGGCTGAGGCTCGGCCATTGGAAGTTCGAAGGAGCTCGACCGCTGGAGAGTTCGATCGAGAGACGACCGCTGAGGCCCGACCGTTGGGAGTTTGAAGGAGCTCGACCGCTGGAGAGTTCGACCAAGGGACGACCGTTGAGGCCCGATTGAAGGACTTTGGCTGAGGCCCGACCGTTGAAAGTCCGAAGAAGCTCGGGAGCAGTCTGACTGGCTGTAAGGGTTCGGCTAAGATCCTTCTGCTGAAGTTCTTCTGCGGTTACTGGTTGCATCGGACTGAGCATCGATCTAGACTTCGGCGGGAGCAGGGTTTATCCCCAATAGCATCTAAAGATATCTTCAAACTACAGCTGATCATGGGTTATACATTCGCCGATCCACCTCTTACTCTCTCCAAGCCTTCTCGGATGCAGATTAAGCGGGTAGTAGGACAGATATGTGTTCCATGGGGGCTATGCAATTTTTTTCGACCGCAACTTCATTTCTTGGGCATCTCATAAATAGAAGATAGTTGCCTGTTCGTCCACAGAACCTGAATATAAGACCTTAGCGGATGCATCAGCTGAACTAATCTAGCTTAAGTCATTGTTTCAGGAACTTGGTCATCTCTTACATAGCCCCTCGATTCTATGGTGTGACAATATTGGGGCCAATTATCTCTCGGCTAATCCTGTTTTCTGTGCTCGCACAAAGCATGCCAAAATTGATTTTTATTTTGTTCGTAAATATGTTACATGACATCAACTATCTATCCAATTCATCTCCACCCAAGATCAGCTTGGCGATATTCTCACCAAGCCCTTGGGTACCTCATGTTTTAGGTTCCTAAGGGATAAGCTAAAGATTCGTGCTCTTGATTCTTCATCTTGAGGGGGTGTATCAGCACATATTCATTCCAACCTAACATTCTATTTTGGCTTACACTCTTATTTAGTTCTTTTCTATGTTTAGCAAGTCAACACATATTAATATTTAGCTGGCACTTCTATTTGGTCTTTCTTCTTATTTATCAATTCTATATTTGGTTTCTCTTTACTTAAAATATAATCGGGATATTCCTTTCTCTTTACCTAGTATGTAATCGAGATATTTCTTCTTCTTATAATTGCTGTAATAACTAGCCTTGTAATCTATATATACTTCTATTGGAGGTCAATAAAATGTAAGAATAAAAAATAATCCTCAATAAAAAAATTACCTTTTCAGGGCTCAACCTATGTCAATTGTTTTAAGGTTTAAAAATCTCTCAAGTAGAATCCCTTATATCTATTACGAGGTTGAGATAAGAAATCCTAATTTATTTTATTTTATCTAAATAAAAGAAAATAATATTTTTTGAAGAAAAGTGAGAGTGAATACAGAGGCCTCTGAATAGTGAGAAAAGAGATGACTGGATTCTGTGTTTACGTTTACTTTGCAAGGACAGTTACAATAGACATAGGGGCAGATAGGGAAATACTTTCTACATTATGGGTAGTGTAGCTTCATGGACATCATTCACGGTGATTGGCAAGTGCGCGAGCCCAGGACAAAAAAAAAAATTATGGGGTGCTGTGCATTTTTTTGCTTGAGCCCGTGCGCTCGCCAATCACCGTAAGCGATGTCCACAGAGCTATACCACCCATAATGTAGAAAGTATTTTCCAAGGCGGATAATATTTACCGTCACTTGAGCCACTATCATCCTTGCTTCAATCATCAATCATCAGGCAAGAATGATATTCTCTACAATCTATAAATACTATCACATTTGTAAGTTTTTCCAATCATGTTTACTAACATTATTTTGTATTGCTAGGTTTGGGATGAGAATTAAAATCCATCCTATTTAAGACTGGGTCGTAGTTGTCTCACAAGGAGCTAATCTCGAAGTTTTCCCCTATACATATGTACAAGGAAAAAAAAGTTCTTCACTTTGACTAATTATTTTATTGGATTTTAAGGGTACGTTTGGTTCATGGTTGAAGTTGAAATTTAAATCGGAATTGGAATACATTGGCATGAGAATAAGAATGGCTATATCCCTCTGTTTGATTTGTGATCTATGATCGAAATTGGAATCATAATTGAAATAAAATTTAAATACTAAGAAAGAATAAGGTTTGAGTTTTAGAAGATTGGAGCATTTTTATTCTCTTTTGAAATCAAAATAAGAATGAAATTTTCTCAAACCATGTTGTAGCAAGACGTCAAATAAGAGGAAAATCAAAGAAAATAAAGATCAATGCAAACATAAGATTTACGTAAAAAATCTTCTAAATTAAAAGAAAAAAACTATGAGCAGAAATGGATGAAGATTTTACTATCTTCAACTTGGAGATTACAGAGTACAAGACTCAAGAAAAGCACTCACGCTCTGTCCGACAAGATGGAAAAGCTCCTATTGACTCCATGGACAGTGTTCATCTAAATGTAATACATTCCTACAAACTAAATAGTTGAAATGGAAGTCACTCTTTGCCATTCCTATTTCAAAGTCCAACTCATTTTTACCAAACATGTCCTAAATGATCAGGAAGAGTAGAGGGGGAGCGGGGGTTGCGGCCTAATTGTAGCCTGACCGTTGTTTGTTCTCTCAATGTGGATCAAGTTTCGATGCCCAACGATGCACCTGTGCCTTCCCGATATGAGGTGGAGATTTTACTGAGTGCGAAGAAGACAACTTTAAATAAAAACAGTTTGATTTGTTGGAGATTTACAGTAGGCCAGTACACCAACGGTAGGAACAGCGAATTCAAAACTGATATGTAGATTTGAAAAGCTTTGGGACTTCGGAAATGTATTATATTGCATCCTGTTAACAAAAAAACCTTCTAACCAAATATGTTCATAATTGAATGTCACCAAAATAGTGGAGTTAGTTTTTTTTTCTTTTTAATTTTTTTTCAGGAATGAATAGTTCGTTCAGCATCTTTGTCTACCGTTGCCGTTCATCTGTTTCTCAACGCGTCTTTCCCTAGGCCTGCCTTTCTCATTCTTCTCCTCATCCTTATGTTTCTTTTTGTTAAGCTCTAGCACGTTGGTAAAGGATATATAGAAAGCTGAAGAAGTTTTTATCGTCTCTGGAAAGATGGACTTCACGGCAAATGCGTATTGCTATTCTCCGGAATCCATCGGAACCCCTGGAATATGGAGTGCATATGTTTTCCAGTACATGCTTCCTGTCTTTGTGGCTCAATTCCTTCCGGTTATCTTCGTTAGCCGAGTGTTATCATTCCTTCTTAAGCCCCTCCGGCAGCCCAAAGTCATCGCTGAGATTATTGTAACTCTCTCTGAGCTCACTTATCATTCTATCTAATGCGCTGCTTTAATTCTGCCTCTTTGTGCCACAAATAATTGTAGTTTTATATTTTTTTTTCTTTTTTTTTTTTTGAGAAATTATATTTATGACTCTAGTTTATGAAGAACCAAACCTGTTGACTCGATTCTTTTCCGTACTGGTGACTCCTGCTTGGATTTCATGCATGATGAGCAGGCCGGCGTGCTTCTGGGCCCATCATTTCTCGGGAATTTCTACAACGCAGCATATCTTCAATTGCCGGACCAGAACTACGTGCTGCTGGACACGGCGGCCAACTTCGCCCTCACCTATTATATGTTCATGGTGGCCGTCGAGCTGGACATGCGCACCATCCGGGGGATGGGGAAGAAGGTGCTGATCATCGCGGTGGTCGGCATCGTCCTCTCCTTCGTCGTCGGCTTCACTTCTGCTCACGCCCTCGGCCTCAACCCCGACATCACGCACACAAGCGACACAATAAACAAGGGCCAGAAGCAGGTCCCTTTCCTCCTCTTTGTCAGCCTCGCCATCTCCATCACTGGCTTGCCCGTCCTCGCTCGTATAATCACTGAGCTCAAGCTCCTCAACTCGCCGCTCGGGCCCGTCTCGATGGCCTCTGCCATCCTCAATGACATGTTCGCCTGGATCCTTCTGGCCGTCGCACTGGTCACCACCGGTGGCAAGGATGGCAAGCCGGTCTCATTGCTTGTGCCGCTGTGGATCACCCTCGCGAGCGCGGCATTCGTGCTTGTGTGCTTCTACGTGGTCGGGCCAGTCATCGCGTGGATGGCGCGGCGGACGCCAGAGGGCGAGCGGATGAGCGACTTCCACCTCGGGATTATCCTGGCCGGCGTGCCGGCGGCCGGGTTCCTTTCCGAACTCATCGGGATCCACAGCCTCTTCGGCAGCTTCATCTACGGTCTCGCGGTGCCCGCCGGGCCGCTCACCGCGCATTTGATCGAGCGGATGGAACCGTTCCTGGAGAACATTCTGCTGCCGCTCTTCTTCGCCTACAGCGGATACAGGACCAACGTTTACACCATCCTGCCGTTTTGGGCCATCTCCAGCTTGGCCGCCGTCATCGTCCTCTCTACCTCGGCCAAGGTGGTGGGCACCATTGTCGTCGCCATGTTCTATTCCATGTCCTTCCGCGATAGCTTAGCACTAGGCTTCCTCATGAGCGTCAAGGGCCCCGTCGAGATGATCATCCTCAACGTCGCCATCGATAAACATGTAGGTTATTTCCTTCTTTTTTTCCCCCTTCTACCCGGTTCTTTAATTGTTACTTTGTTTGACTGCTATTAGGCGATCTGAAGATTAGCTAGCCTTTGCACGGTTGACATTGTTGACCACGGTCAGTTCAAATAGCGAGCTATTGCACCAGTTATTCCTTCTTTCTATTTGGCTAAAGGATTTTGAATAGGTTTGATCAAAATAATTATTTCTTGTTGATATAAATTCTTTATAAGATATTTTATAACATGCATAGGTCTCACCAATATTTGGAACATGCATATAGAAACAATATTTTTTGAATTATTTAAAAAGTTTTTAATTTTTTTGACCAGATTTTTTTTTTTTTTTCCAAATTATTCTTCATAGATGACTCAACCTAGAATGATTTGTTTACTCTCAAATTATGTAAGTGAAATTTAATTTTTTATTTAAAATTTTGATAATATATTTTTGCTATCATTTGCTATTCTTGCCTATCCTTTAGTAATCCAAATATCAATTGCTGAATTGTTCTCGAAACTCCAGGCTAACAACTATGATTTCTAACTTTGTATCTAATCCATGTGCAAAGTAAATGTTGCTTTATAATTAACTTTTCATGCACCCTCAAATTTGCTTATATTCTTATGCTAGTCTGGATCTTTTCAATAACTAAACTGTTCTCAATTCCAAATTTGTAACTATGAATTCAAACCACATGTTTGCCATATACATTTGCAAATCAGATGTTGCTTGTACATTTAATTCATGATGCACAATTAAACTTGTCTATTTCTATTTTATACTCTTTTTTATTTTTATAAAAATGAAAAATAAACACCAAACGTCCATTACAAGAAATAGTTCAGGAAAAATTGCCTTACCCATGTTCATACTGAACTTGTCTCTGTTTTATATTTTAAATTTTTTATTATACAAAATTGAAAAGTAAACACCAAATGGTTATTAAAAGCAAGACTGCCGTAAAAGGATGCCTTACCCATTGATCCAAGCCACGGTCACTCTGATCGGAGAAGAAGAGAAAAAAAATAAGGAATGTGTGCTTTTAATTTCCAGGCCCTTAGGGGGGATATGTTCGCGGTGATACTCTGTGTGTCGTTGATAACGATGGCTTTGGTGGTGCCGGTGGTGACGCTGGCGTACATCAAGCCACCGAAGCCGCTGGCGGCATACCGTCGCCGGAACATCCAAGGGGCGAGGCGGGACGCGGAGCTCCGGATGCTGGCCTGCATCCACAACACCCGCCACGTCCACTCCCTCACTCGCCTCCTCGACGTCTCCAAACCCTCCAAGCGCTCCCCCATCTTCGTCTATGCCCTCCACCTCGTCGGGGTTTCAGGCCGCGTCTCCTCCATGCTCATAATGCACCCCTCCGCCGGCTACTCCCACTATGGCCACCCCGACCGCCCCTCCCTCCCTTATGGCCAGGCCCAATCCGAGAGCATCCTCGCCGCCATTGAGAGCTACAAGCAGCACTCCCCCGGCGTCTCCTTCCAGCCCCTCACCGCCTTCTCCCAGCCTGCCACCATGCACGAGGACATCTGCAGCATCGCTGAGGAGCGCCATGCCTCCCTCATCGTCCTCCCCTTCCACAAGCATATGACCGTCGACGGCGCAATGGAGGAGGTCGGCAGCACCGCCGTCCGCCCCGTCAACCTCAACGTCCTCTCCAACGCCCCTTGCTCCGTCGCCATCCTCGTTGACCGTGGCCTCGGCACTGGCGCCGCCTTGCTCTTCTCCGGTGCCCGCCGCGCCTCCCACCACATTGTCCTCCTTGTGTTCATCGGGGGCCCCGATGACCGCGAGGCGCTCGCTTACGCTTGGCGCATGGCGGAGCACTCGGCCATCGTCCTCACTGTCGTCCGCCTCATCGAGGCGGCCACGCTGTCCCAGTCGCAGTCGATATCCTCGGTGACCGACGCGGAGAACAGCACGTCGCTGTTGGCTGATGCCCAACTAGACAAGGAGCGGGACGAGGAGGCGTTGAGAGAGTTCAGGCTCCGGTTCGTGAGCGACGAGTCGGTGGTGTTTACGGAGAAGGTGGCGAGCGACGGCGGGGAGACAGTGGCGACGCTGCGGGAGATGGGGAGCAACTACGACCTGTATGTGGTGGGGAGGAGCCATGTGAGGAAGTCGGTGCTAACAGCGGGGTTGGAGGAGTGGAGTGAGTTCCAAGAGCTTGGGCCGATCGGCGACTTTCTAGCCTCGTCGGATTTTGGGGCGAAGGTGTCGGTGCTAGTGGTGCAGCAGTACGTGGAGAGAAACCTGGCCGATGCCGATTAGGAGCCACTGGGGCACGATGGCCCTATCATCATGGTGGATACAGGAAGGGAGGAATATTTGTGGTATTTCTCACGTAAGAGATGTAGGGAGTAGAACTACTCGTACAGGAGAACTTTTAACTTTTATTTGAAATTCCTTCAACTCTTGATTTAAAATGGCTCAAGTATATCTTTTCATATAAAAAATTTTATCAATATTCAACCAACTTCTATGCAAAATACTAAGAGTGGCACTTTGATATTATACATGTAGAAAAATTTTAAATAAATTCATAGAAGATACTAAAGATCATTGCTAGTAATAAGATAATATTAATTTGATTTACAAATTTCAACACTTTTTCTTAAGCCAAATTTTCTGCCATCAACCATTCCAAGTAATATTTTCATTCACTACTACAAATAAGAGCTTTACGGACAATTCCATCAGAAAAATTCATAAAATCCATGACAAAACATGTTTCTAACGGAATTTTTTGATAAATTCTCATATATATATATATATTGATAAATTTTCTTATGGATTTACATCATCTTCCATATATATATTCTCATTTCTTCTTGTTGAAGATTTTTCGAATACCTATTGTTCTTCATAAGATTCATCATGTGAAATCCATACGGTATATCTTTTAACAAATTTTTTTTATATAATTATACTCTCACTTCATTATGAGTAATCCACTTTTGATTGCAACACTTAGAGTACGGATATTTTATTTTATTCTCACTCGTATACACAGATTGAGAAAAAGCAAAAATCAAGAAACTCTTCAACTCTCGAAATAAATTCAGCATTTATACATCCATTGATTAACCAATTATACATCTAAGTACGGTCTCCAAACATATTTTTATTATATACTAATAAAAGAAACAGAATAAATAACATATACTAATACAAGAAAAATAATAGAGAGTTTCATCTTTATATACTTTTATAGATATTACATATATAATAATTAACAACAAACACCGGCATTCCAAATATTACATCACCAATACTATATCATAATATTGATAAATTTAATCACTAGAAAGAAAGTGAATAGAAATCTTTAATCTTGACATGTTGGAACCATCAAGCAAAGCTTAATTAGATGGGAACAATTTTGCATAAGAGAAAGAGGAGGAAATTCATTTTTGAATCTTGCCAAACACTCAAAGTAGGTACACAAAAAGAAAATAAGAATTTTAAGTATCTGATCGTACCAAAGCTTGCCCAAAAAAAATAGAATATATGACTTTTTTTCATCGGGTAGCATGTCTAGACCCAAACCCTGTGAAGTATTATGCTTCTACACTAAGACTCTTCTACAGGACTTAAATAAGAAAAATCTTAGAACTGGAATAGCATGCTTCCCAACTTCTGTTCATAAGAAAGAGCATATCACTAATTATGCAGCATTCTGTGCTCCTGATAGAACTACATAAAATGGAATGTATAACAGCAGTAGTTATTCAATCATTTTGAAAGATGGATTTCCAACGATGTGAGCGTTACCATAAGCAGCACAAGAAAATGGAGGTACGCATATAACAAAGGGCAACCACATGATATCATGATACCATGCTGACGTAACTATTGACCTGGGAAGCAGCAGAGCAAACATCATAACAAATGCTGGAAGTACATGATGAAGGATTTGCCATAAAAAAAGCTATTTCTAAGAACCGGAATCACTGAATATTATAATGTTTGTCTCATAATTGGGCACATAAATTTATCTTCTACAAACTTCGCACCAAAGAATAATTTCAGAGCATGTTTACTCTATCAACAAGAAAAGTGCATTCTATCATGTTGCTGAAATTTTGAGTGAAAAATAGTTACAGAAATTAAATTAAAGTAATTGCAGCTCAAAAGTCCCAATAGAGCAAAACAAGAAAAGAATGAGTGGTAAATAGTCCACCGCACAAACCCCAACCAGGACCTAAGAAACCCCTCCGTTATCTCTCACGTGCTCCTTCCCCTCGGGTCTCTTCCACAAAGATTAAGCTCTCGAGGACCAACTCAAACCGCCACAACTCTGAATCGGAACCTAAGAAATCCTTACGCTCTCTCTCAGGTTCGAAAAAGAGAGTGAATGAAAAGAAAAAAAAATGAAAAGAGGAAAAATATTTTACCTTTCAAAATTTCTGGAGGATCGGAACGGATGCACAGGGAAGGGCCTTTGTTTTCCCTCGGTTTTCTGTTGTTTTTTCAGTATTCAGGAGTCGCATGGGAGGCCTGGGGCGGCTGAAGACGGTGGGAAGCTTGGAGTGGCCAAATAGAAACCTCAGATGCCGGGTGTTGGGGAACATGAAATGTGGTGGTTGAATAGCAAAGAAAGTTTGTTCGGAAGAATAGAAAACAATGTCCCATGTGAAGATATAAGTAGCGCTTTAAATTGTATAGATAAATTGTCAACAAATAAATGTATCTTCATAGTTATGGTCTTAGTGGTTAGATGTTTGATATTTTATTAAATGGTTCGAAGATCGATTTTTTTTAAAAAAAAAATAAAAAATACATCTTGGGTTTTATTTTTAAGTTTATAATACTAATTTCTGACCGATTATCTATCATAAAATTTATTTCTATTTATTAAAATATTTTAACCACTTTTCAACAGAAATAATTATTTTAATAATTTAAAAATTATTGAAATTATGTTTTTGATGGAAGTTTCCATCAAAAATGTTATTGGCAAATAATTTATCATAAAATTGATTACAAAAATCTTATATATATATATATTTATTTAAATTTTTTATAAAAAAATTTGATGGATTTTCTAATAATCTATCAAAAATTTGTTAAAAAATTTGAGACATATCAATTATATTTTATTATTTTTTAATAATAAAAATATATTAATAATTTATCAAAAAATTTTGATGGATCATGTCCGTCAAAATATATTGTCAATAAAATTCTTCTTTCTAATAGTGATTTTGCAAATAATTATGAATTAAGAATTTTGGTAAAAATGTCGATGACTTGATCTTCAGACTTGATATACTTCAATTAAACTTTCTTTTCTTTTGTTTGATCTTTAATAATAGGAAAGCGAACATCGATATGCTTGCTTCGTTTATAATGAACAGGGTTCTTTGCTAATGCTTCGATTTCTTCATCCATAGCATCTTTCCACCTTTATGGCTTCTTCAAACTTTAAAGGCTCGCAACTTGTAAACAGGCAAATAAGGTGGAGTTCATTAGTAACCTCGTAGAGTTCTCTTAAACATTTTGTCTTTTAGTTCTGAAGAAAATAAAGCACTGAATAGGCTGTTTTTCTTATCTTTCATTGATCATCAACTTATCCTTTATAGGCCAAAAATACAATTGTATAATAAGGAATAAAGAAATAGAATCAATTCTTGCAGTACATGATTCCCTTATTTTGAAAATTAGCTACAGTAGTTGCTGCACACAATTCCTTTGTTTAAGAAATTAGCTATTCTCACTTATGGAATATTTTAAAGTTTCTTATTTTTTCTCTTGACTGTAGAATATTTTGAAGTTTCCTGTTTTCTCTCTTCACCAGAACTATATGGAGGCTTCCTCAATTTCTCCTTGATTTGATGATTTTTATCTGATTTATGATCATAATCATCCTTTACACCTCCCTTCAAGATGGAGTCGAAATGAAAATGAGGCTCAGCTTGGAAGTAAAGTCTAAATATGCAGCTTTAAATAGAGCCTTTGCGAGAACATCAGCGAGTTAATATGAGGAGGGCACATATCTTGTGATAAAATATCCAGCTACAATCTTTTCACGAACAAAATAATAGTCTAGCTCAATATGTTTGGTTCGAGCATGGAATACAAGATTGATAGTAGGGTGTAAAGCACTAATATTGCCACTGAAAAGCTGAGGAGCTTTTGTAAGAGGAATGCTAATATCCCAAAGGAGAAAAGAAATCCAAGTAAGTTCTGCAGTCATAACCATCATTACACGATATTTAGCCTCAAAGCTGGTGCAGGCTACAGTTGATTGCTTTTTGGATGACCATGAAATGTTGTTTGCTCCTACAAAAATACAAAAGCTTGTTGTGCTTCGGCGTGTATCTGGACAACCTGCCCAATTTGAGTCAGAGAAACCATAGAGTGAAATTATGCTGCAAGAAAGATACCAAAGGCCAAATGATTATGTGCCTATGAGATAGCATAGACTACGTTTAACAGCCTGGTAGGGCGCATATGTAGGAGCATGAAGATACTGACATACTTTGTTGACTGCATACATAATATATGGTTGTGTGAAGGTAAGATATTGTGAGGTACCAAAAGAGATCAATATGATCATTATCATGAGGTAAAGAAACATTCTTAACAACAATAGGAGTGCCAATAGGTACACAATTAATCATTCCTGCTCGTTGAAGAAGATCATGAATATACTTTCTTTGTGAGAGAATGAGACCATCCCGGAAATAAGAACTTTAATGCAAAGAAAATAGTGAAGACGCTCCAAATCTTTCAAAGAAAATTCTTGTCCCAATTGTTTTAATAGATGATGGACAAAGTCAGCATCACTACTAGTAGTAACTAAAATATCATCCACATATGCTAGAAACAACACCACATGTTCTGAATGATAGACAAAGAAGAAGTTCTTAGCCTTGCCTTTGGTGTTACTTCTGCACACAAGTTATGGAACTCTCTGCAGCAACGTTTTCTTCCAGCAATTACCAAAAAAGAAGCACACTTAAAGAGTCTTCTTATGACAATCTCAAAGGGTTCCCAAATCAAAATGTCTGCGATGGTTTGGCTGCTATAAGCAAGCCATTATTAGATCTAGATATGGTATTTCAGTTCTCACGAGAATTGGGATCAAAATATCGAGCATTTCACATAGCTATGCTCACAAAGCCGTCATACCCAATCTTTCCACAATTTTTACTTGCTCTTTAAAAAATCCTAAAATTATTTTTAAATTTAAAATAATTTAAAAATTTAGTGACCAATTTTTTGGTTGGAAAATCAATTTTTTTCGACTGAATTTTCTATGACAAATGTATTTTGCAATCAAATATAATTTTTTTCTATTTTTTTCTAAAAATAATATAATTTTAAAATTTAAAGCACATCTTCACTGTTCATTATCTAAATAATTACCTTTAGTATATCGTCACTAAAGATCGACTCAATCCGATAGCCCTAGCTATGTCGATCAATAAAATTTGATTTCGACGGTCATGAATGATCATATGATGATTTGATAGATAGAGACCATCAATGAGTTCGAAAACTTGCAACAATGATCTCGATGATATTTATAGTATACTATCAAAATTTTACTTCAATCGAATATCATTATCATGGTTAATTTAGTATGGGATGATTTGAATCATTAAATAAAAATGGATGATCAAAAGACTAAACGACATCCGATTGTAAGATAATTTTTTAGATAAATAATCTTTACTACTATTTTAATCATTTGTATGGTAATGATCATAAAATCTAAACTACATGTATATGAACCATCAATGTTAAGTTGATCTTACAAAAGCACAAGTTTAATTACCTAAGGATTTTAAGAATGAGTATTAAGAAACATAGTTTTAAACCATTCATATATGCATAATTTGAATTTTATGATCACCACCATATAAATGATCAAAGTAGTTGTAAAGATTATTTATCTAAAAAATTATCTTATAATTGGATGCCATTTGGCCCTTTGATCACTCATTTTTCATTTAACAGTCTAAATCATCCCATACTAAATTAATCATGATAATGATGTCCGATTGAAGTAAAATTTTGATAGTGTGCTATAAATATCATCGAGATTATCGTTGCAAGTTTTCAAATCCATCAATGATCTCTATCTATCATATCATCATATGGTCATTTGTGATCATCGAAAATAAATTTTATTAATCGACATAGATAGGGCTATCAGATCGAGTCGATCTTTTATGACGATATTCTAATGATAATTATTTAGATAATGAATGATGAAGATGGACTTTAAATTCTAAAATTATATTATATTTAAAAAAATAAAAAAAAATATATTTGATTGCAAAATATATTTGTGACTGAAAAATCGATCAAAAAAATTAATTTTTAATCAAAAAATCTATCAAAAAAATTCTTAAATTATTTTAAATTAAAAAAAAATAATTTTAAAATTTTTCAACCAATTTTTTGGTCAAAAAATTTATGACCCATAATTCAATCGAAAAAAATTAATTTTTTGACCAAAAAATCAATTGAAAATTTTTTTAAATTATTTTAAATTAAAAAATAATTTTAGAATTTTTTAATCAATTTTTTGATTATAATTTTTTTAAAATTTTTTTATAACTAAAAAATCAATCATAAATTTAAATTTAAAAAAAAATTAATTGGCACTTTTTTTGATGATTTACTTGATTATTTAAAAAAAAGAAAAAAAAATTATAAGCCCGGTGCCCCACCCCCAGCCCCGTCCTAGCTGCCTCCGACCCCCATCTTTTCCTCCTCGACGATCGCCGTGATGGGCCCCCCTCCCCTCCTCGGAGACCACCCATGATGGGCCCCCTCCCCTTCCCGGAGATCGCCCACGATGGCCTTCCCTCACCGGCCCCCCCTCCTCTTCCCGATTACTGCCCGCGATGGCCTCCCTTCGCCGGCCTGCCACAACTGCCACCCTTCCCCTCCTCGGCGATCGCTCATGACGACCTCCCCTCGTCGGCCCCCCGTGATGGCCCTGCCTCCCATCCCCGACCTGTGATGCCCCCTCCCCTTCGACCTCCCCTCACTAGCCCACCCGCCCGCAACGGCCCCCTTCCCCTTCTCCTTGCTGCCACCTACCGCTGATCTCCATCGTTAGGGGAATGGGGGTGGCACGGGCAGTTAGGGGACTGGGTTTCGATGCCGGAGGCACAGAGTAGCGACCAGGGGTGGCGGGAGCGATGTTGGAGGCATGAAGCAGCGGCCAGGGGTTGATGCGGGGGGCGATGCAGACGGTGCGGGTGGTCGAGGGGTGATGCATGTGGCTCGGGGGCAGCGCAGGTGGTGTGTGTGGCTAGGAGTGGTGTGGGTGGCCCGGGGACAATGCAGGTGGTCGACGGGTGGCTAGGGGGCAGCGCGCGGGGTGGGGTGTGGAGGACCAGAGGGCGACGATGCTACCGGATGAGGGTGGCGAGGGAGGATTCCCCTGAAGGCACGTGGAAGGAGGACAAAAAAAAGTAATAAATAAAATATTAAAAATTATTTAAAAATATTAATAATTTATTATTTTATAAAAAATAAAATATATAAAAATAAAAATAATATAAATTTAAAATATAAAAAATTAGCGATCAATTTTGCGATCGATTTCTTTTAAAAAATATTTTTTAAAAAATTTACGATCAAATTTTTGATCGATTAATATTTAGATTTTTAGTTTAATATTTTTTTCATTAATTTAGTGATTGATTTTGTTAAAAAAATATTTTTTAAAAAATTATGATAGAATTTTCAATTGATTATTATTGAAATTTTTAGTTTAATATTTTTTATTAATTTAGCGATCAATTTTTTAAAAAAATATTTTTTAAAAAATTTATGATCAAATTTTTGATTGATTATTATTTAAAATTTTAGTTTAATATTTTTTAAATTAATTTCGTGATTGATTTTTTAAAAAAATATTTTTTTTAAAAATTTATGATCAAATTTTCAATCAATTCTTATTTAAATTTTTAGTTTAATATATTTTAAATTAATTTAGCAATCGATTTTGTGATCAATTTTTTTAAAAAAATATTTTTCAAAAAAATTATGATCATATTTTTGACCTATTCTTATTTAAATTTTTAATTTAATATTTTTAATTAATTTAGCAATCAATTTTTTAAAAAAAATATTTTTCAAAAAAATTTTGACTGATTTAAAAATTAAAAAATTTTAATTTTTTTTAGAAATTAGAAATCATTTTTTTATAATTTTTTTAATTTTTAGAAGTTAGATTATTTATTTTTTATATTTTTTAAAAATTAACAACCAATTTTTTGATTGAAAAATTGGTCGCAAGTTTTTAGTTTTTTTAATTTTAATAATTTTAATAAATTTTTTGATTGGTAAATCGATCGCTAGATTTTGCGATCAAAAAAATTGATTGAAAAATATTTTTAACCGATCTTTTTACGATCAAAAATTTTTGATCGTAAAATTGATCACTAAATTATTAGCGATCAATTTTTGATTTTTAGCGTTCAATTTTTTGATCACTAAAATTTTATTTTCTTATCGTGTAGTACATCTATCATTAAGTGGTGGTATAGGCCAATACTACGGATCAAGGGAATGATTTGCGACTACAATAAAAAAAAAATTATTATTGTTTAACTTGATTGAAGCAAGGGTTGAATATTAGTAGAATGTCTGTAAGGTAATAATGGGTTCGGTGGGAGGAGTAGAAGTGTTCATTGAAGTGGGACCAGAGGCTTGTGAACCAGAAGACAAGAAGCTAGGACTCTTAGGCATAGCAGACTTTTTGATGTTTTAAAGCTCTGCTACCATGAAGAAAACAAGTTATTAAATAGGTTGTTTTTCTTATCTTTCATTGATCATCAACTTATCCTTTATAGGCTAAGAATACAGTTATATAATAAGGAATAAAAAAAACAAAATCAATCTTTGCGATACATGATTTTCTTATTTAGGAAATTAGTTACGATCTTTGCTGTACATGATTTTCTTATTTAGGAAATTAGCTATTCTTGCTTGTAGAATATCTTGAAGTTTCCTATTTTATCTTTTAATGATGGAATATTTTGAAGTTTCTTGTTTTTTCTCTTGACCAGTGCTACATGGAAGCTTCCTCAATTTCTATTTGATTTGATGATTCTTGTCTAATTTATGATCATAATCATCCTTTATAGGTTTGGCCTTGAATTTTCTTCTGACGATGACGATGAAACATAATGTGTTGATGAAGATGGTGACGATGGCTCTTGAAGCTCCATGTTCACATGTTCTTCTTCTTGAATTTTTTTAACCTTGTTATGCCAATCCCGTGCTCCTTCTTCATCAAACTTCATATCTCTATTTACAACAACTTTAGAATTGTAAGGGTTAAAAAATTTGTAGGCATTAGATTTAGAATGATTACCAATGAAGATGAATTTAGAGCTTTACCATTCAACTTGAACCTCTTTTGTTCGGAAACATATGGATAGGCAATGCACCCAAAAACCTTCAATGAGATATATTCAGCTTCCTTTTGGACCACTCTTCTTGTGGTATCTTCTTCTCCAAACTTGATGTAGGACACCTATTTTGAATGTAGACAGCACAAGCCACTGCCTAGGCCCAAAAATCTTTTGGCAAATTCTTACTTTTGAGCATACTTTGCATCGTATTGAGAATAGTGCAGTTTTTCCTCTCGGCAATGCCATTTTGTTGAAGGGAATAAGATATTATTAGTTGATGCCAAATATCATGTTCTTCACAATTTTTTTAAATACTTTCGAAGTGAACTAACCACCCCAACCTAATCATAGCATTGATGGAGTAGCCACTTCATACTCCACTATTACTTAAACTTCTTGAATATGTTAAAAACTTATTACTGTTCCTTCAAAATATACACCCAAATCTTTCTTGTATAATCATCAATAAAAATGAGAAAGTATTGGTGTTTACCAAAAGATGTTGGGATAATGGGTCCACAAACATCCATATGAATAAGTTGGAGTGGCCGTCTTGCTCTAAATTATGCCTCTTGGGAAAACTTCTTCTTAGTTGTTTGCCAAGTACACACCCTTCATAAAGTTGCTAGGGATAGTATTGCCCAAGTATGGCTACCCAAGAGAGAGAAGGTGAATTGGATATTTTAAAAATTAAATGACTAATATACAGATTTGAATGATTTAAACTAAATGATGTATACACAATAAATAATATAATCTTAAAAATAAAAAGATAAAAGATATAAAGAATAATAATAATAATCATAAATATAAATATATAAATTTTATAGTGGTTCGGTGCCAAACTCAGCACCTATATCTACTTTCCAAGTATACTACTTAGAAATTCAACTATAATTCATAACTAGAATTATAGTCCAATTATTTTTTGAACTTATAATTAAATTCGGTTGATTTTTTCTGGTCTCACCAATCAAAATTTTATAAGATTATTTTCGAACTCACAATCAAATCTAGTTGATTTTTTTTGGATCACCAACTAAAATCTCATAAGTGATTATTTTTTTCGGACTAATAATCAATCTCGATTGATTTTAACCTTGGCTCACTAATTAAACTACTACAAACGTCCAACTCAAGGCTTGAATCAACTCAAGTTTCTCACACCAAGAAACTTGAAATAAAATATAAAAATATAAAAAGCAAGTTTAGAAAAATAAAAACTCTTTGAAGAATCGAAAAAAGTCCAAATGATGATAGTGGAACGCTTGACTTATTCTTGAATGCATGAGTGATGGTGAGGCTCCTTAATTCTTAACTTGATTATTTCTTCACTTTAATTCACTCTTGCTCTTACTTACATGAGGATGATTTATAGTGAAAGAACAAAGAATAACTCTGAAAATAACTCTTCTTCTCTTTTTAGCTTACTCCTTTTGATTTCTCAATGGATAATAAATCACTCTAAACATCCTTTCCAATGTTCTAAAGATTTTCTAATATATCTTTGAGATTTTTCACCATTTTAATTTATTTAGGAGGTCTTTAGAAAGTGGTCTAGTTGCTAGAAATAAGAAAATAGCCATTGTAAGGCATATGGGACAAAAATGTTATAAATTTTTAAAACTAGCCATTATAGTGAACTTAGTCGACTAAGTTTTTTTTGAGTCCACTAAGTCTTAGTCTGCTCAATCTAACTTAGTTTGCTAAGTGGATAAAACTTAAAAATCTATCTTTCTATCCAGCTGTTATTCTCTAAAATTGAGTCGGCTAACTTTCTAACTTAATCGACTAAGTTTCTTAGATTCTAAATTTTGATCTTTCTATGCTTTCTGTCTTCTGTTATCCTCTTAGACTAAGTCAACTAACTCCTGACTTAGTCGACTAAGTCTGCATAATAAACATGCCATAAGATTTTTAGCAGCTTTTCTTCTTTAATTTTATTTATCGGCAAGACTTATCTTCTAAACTTGATTTAATTCTTATTAATCTTTCTTTTTAAGATGTATCAAGTCTTGATTTTCTTCAAAATTTTCTTGAATGATGGTACTTGATTTAATTAATAAAAATCACTTAGAATAATGTGAGCACTTAAAATTTAAACTATACATCCTCAAAAATAATATTAGACTTTATAACTTATATTCAAAACTCTTTGTCATCATCAAAATTAATTTTTAGATCAATAATCTCTTTATTTTTTATTATGATAAAATTTTTGAGTATATGCAAAATAATATATAGTAAGTTTCTAAAGAATTACATATTTAAAAAGCATGAAATCACTAAATAATAAAAACATACTTCATTCTAGTTAAGCTCAAGCATATACTCAGTAATAACTCTCCTCCTTTTTGACAGCATCAAAAAAGATAACTCAAAAAGGAGGTTATCAATAAAATCAAGAAAGTAATTTTTTTTTAACAATCCAAAAATATTAAGCTCCTCCTTAACATTATAATCAATTGAGTTCAATTTTTATTCAAAATTTGCTTCTCCTTACTATATGCCAAATTTTTTAGTTTCATTCCTTGCTCTCTCTTGATATAACAGGATCAATATTTGTCCTTATTGAATTTTATTTCTCATAACCAAATTAATATCATATTATGATAAGATTTAGATATAATTTAATATGTTAAATTTATTTTCTTCATTTATCAAATTATCTCTTCCTTATCATCGTTATAAGTATTTACTATAATTCAAGATACTAATTAAGTTTGAGAATATTTTTTTAAGAAATTCAGCTTACCAAACAAATATGTCATTATTTTAAATTATTCTCAAACACTAATCATGAGAGTTTATAAATTAGTTTTATTCAATATATCTTCAATCATAATACTCAATTATAATAGTCGATCAAAATAATATCATCCAAATCAACAAGATAAAATATTAAATCATTTAATAAGTAATTGACTAATACTCAAATCATGCATCAATATTTTAATATACTTTTTAATTGAATGGTAAGAGTAATTATCAATTTATCAAGACCAACTTATCTCCAAAAATTTTAACCTCCATCTTCTATTTTGTGCCTTGAGCATCCACAATTAAGGTGCTATTCTCTTTTGAATTAGAGGGATATCAAGCATATCTGCACTCACAAAGATCAAGTATATTTTGGTACCCAAGCTAACTTGGATCCTTTAAGATTAATTTTAATAGTTTCTTTTGAAATTCAAATTTATTTAATTAAAGTTTGGCCAAATCTTTTAATATTATAATCTAAAATTTTATGGCCAACTTGGTTGCATTTGAAGCAAACTATAGAATGATTTTTAGGTGAAGCTCTAATGAACATATTCTTGATAAATTTTTATTTTCTTAAAGGATTATAGCTAATTCCTAGTTTATTGAAAACAACTTTTTAATTATTTAATATTGCTTGAAGCTTTTGTGATCCAAGTGTAAACTTTTCAAGCATGGATTTTAAATTTTCAATCTTTTTTCTTAGTTTTGCATTTTTCTTCAAAAGAGATTTTTCAAATTTCAAGAGCTTTTCTTTAACTTCAACTAAGAATTTTTCAGAGTTTGAAAGGATTTGTTTCTCTTCAACTAAACTTTTTTTTCTTTCAAAAAAGCATCTTGTTCAATCAATATTTTGTTCTTTTCTTTAGCCAAAATATTCTTTTCTTCTAAGGAATCTTCTTTTTCAATTAAAAACTCAATCTTTTTTTAGCTAAAAGAAGATTTAATCTTTTAAGCTCTTTATTTTTCAATCTTAAATTTTTTAATTCATTTATTAATTCATGAAAGACTTCTTGAAGCTCATCAAATATAAATTCAGAAAAATTTTCTATGTTTACCTCATCATTATGAACCATGAGGCAAGAATTTATAATGCCTTCTTCTTCTTTCTCATTTTCTCTCTTCTTTGTTTTGTTTCTCCTTTATCAATGTCTTCTTTTTCTTATGTTTTTCTTTTCTTTTTCTTTTCATCCTCATGAGCCATGAGGCATAAGTTGGGTTGAGCTTTCTTATTTTCTTAGAAGCTTGATGTTTCTTTTTAATTTACTCCCTTATAGGTTGCTTCCAATTGATCCTAAATTTATTTTGCTGAAATATATGAAAAAATTATATTAAATTTATTTATATTCAATAAATAATAAAGTATATTCATAGCTTTAGTATTTAGTTGATTCATTTTTTTATCATGTTCAAGCAATGCTTTGGAGATGTGTAAGCCATTGATTATAATATTTCATAAATTATAATTGTGTGCTTATATGAAGATGCACATTCGTACTTTCTAATAACTATAATTTAATCCATTAAACATTAGGAGCCGATCAATAGAATAATTTTTATTAAGCAAAAATTTTATTTAGATTGTTATGATCTTTTACTCCTTGATCGCTAGGTCAACAATCAAATATTAGAACATCCACTCTAATACCAATTATTACCCAGGTATGGCCGAATTGGATATTTTAAAAATAAAAAGACTAATGTGTAGATTTGAATGATTTAAACTAAGTGATATGCACACAATAAATTATATAATCTTAAAAATAGAAAGATAAAAGATATAAAGAATAATAACAATAACCATAAACACATAAATTTTATAGTGGTTCGGTGTCAAACTCAGTACCTACATCCACTCTTCAAGTACACCACTTATAAATTTAACTATAATTTACAAACTAGAATTATAGTTTAATTATTTTTCAAGCTTACAATCAAATCCAGTTGATTTTTTCTAGCTTACCAACCAAAACCTCATAAGTAATTATTTTTCTTTAGGCTAATAATCAACTTCAATTGATTTTAACTTTGTCTCACCAATCAAACCATTACAAATGTCTAACTCAAGGCTTGGACCAACCTAATTTCTCATACCAAAAAATTTAAAATAAAATATAAAAATATAAAGATTAAGTTTAGAAAAATAATTTTTTTAAAAAAATTGAAAGAAGTCTAAATGATGATAGTTGAATGCTTGACTTCTTCTTGAATGCTTGAGTGATGGTGAGGCTCCTTAATTCTTGATTTGATTACTTTCTCACTTAAATTAATTCTTGTTCTCACTTGCTTGAGGATAATTTATAGTGAAAGGATAAAGAATAATTCTGAAAATAACTTCTTCTCTTCTTTTTTCAACTCACTTCTTTTGGTTTCTCAATGGATACTCAATAAATTATTCCAAAAATCCTTTCCAATGCTTCATAGATATTCTTATATATCCTTTAGGTTTTCTATCATTTTAATTCATTTATAAGATCTTCAAAAAGTGATCTAGTCATTAGAAATAAGAAAATAGCCGTTGAAAGGCATATGAAATAAAAAGACTGTAAATCTACAAAACTAGCCATTACAGTAAATTTAGTCGACTAAGTTTCTCTGAGTCGACTAAATCTTAGTTTACTTAATTTGATTTAGTCTACTAAGTGAACAAAGCTTGAAAATCTACCTTTTTATCTAGTTATTATTTTTTAAGACTGAGTCGACTAACTTTCTGACTTAGTTGACTAAATCTTCTGAATTCTGAATTTTGATCTTTTTGTACTTTTTATCTTCTGTTGTCCTCTGAGATTGAGTCAACAACTCCTAGATTAGTCAACTAAGTCTGTGTGCCAAGCATGCTATGAAAATTTTAGCATCTTTTCTTCTATAATTTAATTTGTAGACTAGATTTATCTTCTAAACTTGATTTAATTCTTATTAACCATCCCTTTTAAGATGTATCAAGTCTAGATTTTCTTCAAAAATCTTTTAAATGGTGGTACTTGATTTAATTGATGAAAATTACTTGGAATAATAGAAGCACTTGAAATTTAAACTACATATCCTCAAAAATAATATTAGACATTATACTCAAAACTCTTTATCATCATCAAAATCAATCTTTAAATCAATAGATAGTCTATATGCAATAAGCCGTGCACCATCTTTTTGCTTGATAAGAGGTTAAGATCATGAAAGTTGAGATGTCCAAACCTCAAATGCCGTAGCCACCAAGAATCTTTGATACAGATTTTCTAGCATTTTGCCACTTCAATTTTGATATTTAGAATTAATATTCTATTTCTTAACATTTCTACTTGGGCAATCACATTATTTGAACCATTTTTAATACAAAGCTTCTTGTCCTTATTGTGAACATCATAACCTTTCTCTAATAATTGGCTCAAGCTTAATATATTTGTTTTAATTTTTGGCATATAATAAACATCAAAAATAAATTAGTGGCTTCTATCTTTGAGGCGAATAAGGATTTTACCTTTGCCATTTACCGAAACTTTTGAAGAATTGCCAAAATAGACTTGAGTTTCAATTGACTTGTCTAGCTCCACAAACATGCTTCTATGCCCGTATATATGGTTACTTGCTCTCATATCCATATACCAACTATCATATTTGCTGACTTCATCTTCTTTGTAAGCTATCAACAAGAGAGAATCTTGTTCTTTTTTCTTTTCAACAAAGTTGGCTCTCTTCATTTTGATTATTTTTATTATAATAACATTCAGAAGCATAATGGCCATATTTTTTGCAAACATAATAATAAACATTAAATTTATTGTACCTTCGGCTTGTAGTTTCTCCTATCCCTTGTCCACCACTTGGACTTTGACTTCTTTCTTCATATCTTCCTTATCCTTTACGACCTCGGCCTCAACCTCAGTCAATTGGACTTTCATCACTTTTAGATGCTTCTATTCTATCATTCAAAGACAACTTTGATCGGAGAACTTGCTCAATGGTATCTTGCTTCTTCTTATTTTTTCTTTTCTCATATGTTGTCAATGAGCCCATAAGCTTATCTATAGACAGGCTCCAGATCTTTTGATTCTTTGATGGCCACAACAACATGCTCGAACTTGTCATTCACTAAGCATAGAATTTTTCAACTACATGGACATTCTCCAATTTCTCACCATTCCTCCTTTGTTGGTTCACCACAAAAAAAAACTCAAGTAAAATAGTCTGTTGGACTCCATCTGTAATGCTTCAAATTCAGCTCGAAGTATTTGAAGCCGAACCTTCTACAGCTTTTCTATATCTTTAAGGCATTCTCAAGGATCTCCCAGGCTTGTTTGGAGGTAGTAGTGCTTGCAACCTTCTTGAAGTTTGCATAATCTAAGGCTTGATAGATGAAGAAATTATGTGCCTTCTTATCCTTTTTCCTTGACTCCCTAAAAGTTTAGTTAGCCATGGCATTTGTTTGATCTTGAGGCTCCTCATAGCCTCTCTCCACAACTTCCCAAAACTCATGGAAGCCAAACAACGCCTTCATCTCTCTCAAAAGTGCTCTAATATTACTACTTTGTTAGGGTAGATAGAGGGGGAGAGGAGTATTTGTAGTATTTCTCATACAAGAGATGAAGAGAGTAGAACTATTAGTAGAAGAGAACTTCTAACTTTTGTTTGAAATTTCTCAAACTCTCTTGATCCAAAATGGCTCAAGTACATCCCTTTATACTATGTTCTACACCAAAAACTAAGAGACATATTCATAAGTGATACTTTGGTTTTATACATGTAGAGAAATTCTAAATGAATTTCATAGAAAATATTAAAGATCATTACTAATAATAAGACAATATTAATTTGGTTTACAAATTCCAACAAGACTACTTTTGCATCCAGAGGTGTGATAGTACATGAGCAATACCAACCACTAGTAGTGCCTAAGTGGCTTCAACAGTAGGTGGTATTAATGGCATAAAAGATTCAACAACAACGAATCTTGAATGTGATTGAATAAATTTATTCCTTGTTGCGAGCTCATTTGTTTGAAAAAAGAGATTTGAACATATTTATGGTGAATCAAGGCAATCTGAACATTACACACAAGATTTGGGCTTGGAATTGCCCATTGGATGAGCCTTATCAAGCTCTTATTGGATCCTTTCAAATAGTAGTTTCTCTTTTCTCTACCAAGGATTAATGTTGCAATATGTTTTTTCTTTTACATTGCTATACTAGATGGCCTTTCTTAGTCCGATAAAAAATCTTCTAGTAGGGAAATTACATTAAATAGAGGAGGTTTTATGGGAAGTTTAGAGTGGGAAGGAAGAAAAGGAAAAAAGCATAGGAGGGATCGAGAAGCATCTATCTTGATCTTTAGAGATAATTATAGAAGCTGTGTGAGAGAGGATTTTAGCTTATGCCCATAAATAAGGATTGTCATGGCCCAAATCTAGGACATAACATGGCCATACTATTAAGGGATACTGCCCTCGATAACATAAAGTCTATCAATCATAATTAGTTAAAATTCATCATAGATAAAATATAGTAAGAGATTCAATTCGATCATTCATCAAGCAAATAAACTAAAATTGGTTCAGAGCATCTAAATTCAAAATCAAATATCGAATCCATATCTCAAAATTCATAAATAATTAACTACAAACCCATGATCATCCGATAAACTAAATTTCAGCTATAAAATTTTTAATCTTGCTATGCAAATCCCCTAGCCTAGATCTTTCATCATTTCAAATCTTATTCCTTTGTAAAAGAAAAAAAAATGAAAAGATATGACTACACCACCCAAGTAAAACCCACGCTTCCTTACCAAATCAAGTATAAGTTTCTCTAAGATAATGCAACATTTAGAAATAATAGATATTATAAAAATAAAGTATTTTATAAAGTAATATAATAAAATAAGTTATAAAGATAATCATGCATACATAAATCATGAATCATTCATAAATATGATGATTCATAAATCATTCTTATCATGTGTTCATATCATATTTCAAAATATTTTTCTTAAACATTCATATTATGGTCACTTTCTATCCATGACAGGACTCATGTTCTTAATTAATCAAGTTCTTATTTCGTATACTAGCTTTATACCCGTTGGTAGGGCATGTATTCTTATAGATGCTAGCTCCAAATGTCAATCTTTTCATAGGTATTCTTTCATAGCTATCCAAGAGCTTTTAAAATTTTTATATATTTTTTTTCTAAACACATATACATAGATAAAAAAATAATAAAATTTATATTTCATAAATATGCTATTTTCATAAAACATATTTATAGAATCACTTACCATAATAAACATGCTTTTTTATTTCACATATGCTGATCCTTTATTTTATAAAAAATATGATTTTATCAATAGTAGATCATATGTATGGAAAATATGGTAATTTGAAGATAAATAAAGATCGTGAGATTCACTTATATTATTCATCCTAGATCTTGAAACTTTGTCAAGACAATTAGATAATCCTATTTACAATATAAAATCAAAATCAATATTCATCCAATAAATTTAGTAAAATTAAATAATAATGAAAAAAGGCTATTGATCAGATGATTGGTTCGATAGACTAGCCAGACATCAAAGCGATTCGAGGTTATCTTACTAGAGTCAACTCAGGTCCCTAAAGTAGGAAGATGGGACTCTATCCTAAGAAGCATATCTTCATAGAAGAGAAAGTAGAAAGAAAAAGTAGCAAACTGGGAGATAATATATTGTATGGATATCAAAGCAATTCTGAATCTCTTTGAAAAAATCATCTTAAGTTCATACTGGAGTCCATAGATCAGATAGAGAGAGAAAGAGGGGGGATAAAGAAAGAAAAACCCTAGAGATAAGGAGAGAGAGATATATATATAAGAGAGAGAGAGAATCCTTCTCTCTTTATTTTTCTTTTCTTCTTTCTTCTTCTTCTTCTTCTTTTCTTTCATTCTTTCTTTGGCCAAACAGGGGATGGAAGGGGGTGGTGGTTGGTCACTAGAGGACTGATGATAGGTGGCAGTAGCAAGCAGCTAATGGCAGGTAGAGATGGATGGCCAATAGTAGTGGTTGTCGATCAAGAAAAATCATGAAAAAGGCATGAAAATAGGGAATTCTTTGCAGTAGATTTTCAGCAAAGCTGGTGGCCAACGGTGATGCCCAAAGCCATGAGAAGAAGGGGAAGAAAAAGAGAAGGAAGGTAGGGATTTTTACCTCAGCTTTGGTGGTATTTTCAACCCCAATTTTAGGTGGACACAATGAAAGGGAGATCAATGAAAAGGAAAGAAAGAGGAAGAAAGAAGAGAGAAGGAGGACCTAGCTCGTCATGCATGGACTATCTCGTAGGGGGAAGAAGAAAATTTATAGAGAACTTTCTAGGATTTTTGGCAGCCCTAGGAGTTCCATTCCTAGCCAACGTGGTGGAGAAGAAGACTCCCATCAAAAATCTTCATCTCAATTATTTTATTTGTTGTATTTTTTTTTTTATGTAACCAGGCTATTATATTCTATCCCTCTTAAGAAAAGTTTCATCCTCGAAACTTGGTGCACTTCATTTTTAAATAGGTGAGTATACTTTGTCTTCATATCATCTTTACCATAGTTTAGACCAGTTTCCATCAACCTTAACTTCCTTATCTAAAATGATGCAATTCTTAAACAAGGCATTGGTGAGAATAACTTTCTTAAAAGAAGAGATAACATATAGTGGCTTATTTAGTTATTCAAATGTATAGTTAAACTTGGAAGATACAAAGAAATGAGAAAACTTGTAATCAAATAGCACATGAGCATCTATAAGTTGACTATAATGGTACCTATAACTACTTAATCGCTTATATTGGCATCATGTTAGGTCAAAGTAAACATCCATGCATTTTCTTATTATTTCTGATCTGCTGGTTTGGAAGACTTTGAACTATCCTTTTTCTTAATAGGGCAATCTCGTTCTATATATCCTACTTTACTGTATGAAAAGCATACTCCCAACTTTTTATGACAAGGTCTATAATGATTTTTGCCATAATATTTATAGGTCATAGGTTCTTTATTATTATCTAATTTATCGATGGAATTTTTTTGTTGGTTATTTAGATTTCCTACTAGTCTCGATTTTTTTTGTTACTCCTCTCATGTTCCAACTTTTTCATCTTAGATTCTACTTTCAAAGCACATTCTAGTATATCTTTATAATCATTAAAAAAATGGAAAGACAAATGCAACTGAATCCCATACATTAAACCTTGCTCAAATCTATTAGCTTTGCTTTTTTTGGATTCCATAGCTGGGGGTAGAAACAACTTAACTCGTTGAATTTGTTTGCATACTCTAGTATTGTCATGTCATCTTTTTGTCTTTAAGCTAATAACTAATTTTTTTTTACTAATCTCACTGACTCGAGAAAATATTGACCATAAAATATTTTCTTGAATTCCTCCCATATCATCTAGTTATAAGTATTTCCATATGCCACCTTTATTGTAGTTTACCAAAACTCAATGTTTCCTTTTAACATAGGTATCGCTAATTTAACCTTCACATTCTTGAAATACTGTAGTACATCAAACATCTTTTTCATTTCCCGAATCCAAGTCTCCATGACTAGAGGATTAGGTCCATCCTCAAATAGTAGTGGGTTGAGTCTTCTAAACATCTTATAATATGGCTCTAAAGATGGTGTAGGTTGAGAGGTGGTTGATGTCTATTGTTGTTACTGAATAAGCTAAGCCACCACTTTGCAAACTTCAGCAATGCTACTTAAGTGGCTGGTTTATTAGGAGCCTGCTCAACTAGCTGGTTGGCATCTCCCTTTGTAGTTCTTCTTGCTCCTCTTCTCCTAGTGGCAAGGTTCGCCAAGACTTCATCCTCCCTGTTACTCATTGTCACCTATCAAAAATACTAACACTGATTAGCTCCCATTCAATTAAATGTGATCTAGCTAAATAAAATCTAGTTATCCATTACTAGACTTTAAGTTCTACTCATGATCAAACATATTGCTCTGATACCATAAAATATTATGATCCAAATCTGGGACATAACATGGCCATGCTACCGAGGGATAATGCCCTTAATATATAACATGAAGCCTATCAATTATAATGCTAAATCTATCACAAATAAAACATAATAAGAGATTCAATTTGATCATTCATTAAGTAAATAAATCAAAATTGGTTTAGAGCATTTAAATTCAAAATCAAATACCAAACCCATACCTCAAAATTTATAAATAGTTAACTACAAGTCCATGATTATCCAATAAAATAAGCTCTAGCTATAAAATTTTCAAACTTGGTATGCAAATTTTCAAGTCTGCTATGCAAATCTCGGAGTCTTGATCCTTCATCATTTCTCATCTTATTCCTTTATAAAATTAAGAAAAAAAAATAAAGAGGTATGAGTTACACCAGCTTAGTAAGTAAAATCCATACTTCCATATCAGATCAAGCACAAATTTTTCTATGATAATATAATATTTAAAAAATAATAAATATTATAACAATAAAGCATTTCATTAAATAGTATAATAAAATGAGTCATAAAGACAATCATGCATGCATAAATTATGAACCTTTCATAAATATGATGATTCATAAATCATTTTTATCATATGTTCATATCATGTTTAAAATTGTTACTCTCAGACATTCGTGCTACAGTCACTTTATACCTTGATAGGGCCAGTATTCTTAATCGATAGAGTTTTATTTCATATGCCAATTTTATACCCTTTGGCAGGGCCTATGTTCTTATAAACGCTAGCTCAAGATGTTGACCTTTTCATAGAGATTCATTTATAGCTATCTAAAAGTTTTTAAAATCTTTATATCTTTTTTTTTAAATATATATATATAATAGAAAAATAATAAAATTTATGCTTCATAAACATGCTATTTTCATAAAACATATGTATAGAATCACTTACCACAATAAACATGCTTTTTTATTTCACATATATTGATCTTTTATTTTATAAAAAAAAAAGATTTCATTAATAGTAGATTCCGTATTGGTTGTGATAGATCGATTTTTGAAGATGGCTTACTTTATTGCCTATTGCAAAACCACGGATGCTTCAAATATTGCCCAGCTATTTTTCAAGAAAATAATACATCTCCATGAAGTGCCTAAGTCTATCACATCAGATCGAGACATAAAATTCATAAGCTACTTCTATAGAAGCCTGTGGAAAAGATTAGGCACAACCTTGAAGTTCAATTCAACCTATCTTCTTCAAATAGATGGTCAGTCCAAGTCCATCAATAGAAGCTTGGAAAATTTATTGAGAAGTCTTGCTGATGAGCGCCTGAAGTAGTAGGACTTGGCCTTGGTGCAAGTTGAGTTCATGTTCAACCATTTAGTGAACCAGACCATTGGCTACAACCCATTTTAGATTGTCTATGGATCGAACTCGAGCAGTATTCTAGACTTGACTCCCATCATTTTTCATGGCTGATCAAGTGTGAAAGCTAAAAATTGGGCTGAAGAAATTCAAGCGATCCATCATTCAGTCAAGAAAAGATTGAATCTAGTAATGCCAAATACAAAGAGGACACGAACAAGCATAAAAAAAAGCTAGCCTTTGAAGTCAGCAACTATGTGTGGGCTATGCTAACCAAGGATTGATATTTAGTGGGAGAATACAATAAGTTGAGCCAATGCAAGATCGGTTCCCTCGAGATAATAAAGAAGATCAATGACAATGCCTATCAGTTGAAGCTTCTTAGCCATCTTCGCATCTATAATGTATTCAATGTAAAGCACCTAATCCTTTAGGAGATGATGAGGTTTCAAACTCAAGGATGAGTTTTTCCTAGCCTAGGGAGGATGACATGGACATTATAGTAGCCAGATATATAAATTTAGGGATCAAATCCGAAAGGGTGCGAAACCAACTTGACTACACCAGATCCTATAAGGTTATGACACTGTCAGGCTAGAACGGCCATAATTTTATCATCTAATTTTAGTATCTTGATTATGACCCTAGTTCAAAAAGCTTTTTTGGAGCCCTACAGGTCTAGCATCAAGACTCATTTTGGGATCTAATTCAAACATCTGATAGGTCAATGGGCATGCATAAAAATCTTGACGAGTTGGATCTTTTAGTTTTTTCCTATTTTGATTAGGATTAATATTTTGAGTCCTTATTTAAGTTTATTAGTATTTTTTGTCTATAAATATGGCCCTTTAGGCCAATGTTGTAATAAGTTTTCTTAAGTTATTGAATTAAAAATTTTAGAAGCACTACTACAGAATAGGACTACAACAGTGGTTGACAATAACCGCTGCTATATGTCAGACCTATGGTAGTGGTTATTTGTAACCACTGCCATAGATTCTATTGCAGTGATTTTCAAAATTGCTGCAATAGTATGTGCCATTGTAGCCCCATTCTGTAGCAGTGAAGAGGGTTCTCTTCTTCTACTTTGCCTTCTTTCTTTGTTTCATGCATCTTCTTCGCTCTTCCTAATGAAACACTATGGTAGAAGCTACGTCAATCCTCCTCTTTTGCCTCATGTATCTAGCACATTAAATTCTATTATCCTTTTCCAGCATTGCTCTAAGATTCATGTAGAGCAAAAAGTTCTAGGCCAGGTCATTGCAAAATTACTGAAATGTTATCAAGAAAAAGAGCTTTATAGAAAGCTACTATACTTTGGCCAAATAATAGGTTGACTGCATTTTTATCATCTATTTTACAGTTAGTAACCAAATTTGGCCAAAGAACTAAGACTTTGTGGTCCACTATCAAATAAGTTAACTTTTACACATGAAAAGGCATGTCATGCATATGAAAAGGTGCTGTTTGTACCATAATTGATACATGCTTGGATAGTTTTCTTACTTTCTCCAAGGTCCATATCTTTCTTTTTTCACATGCATCATGCATGCTTTGGCATTTCATAGTAGAAAAAAGATTTGTCTGATTATATCACACCGCAAACCTAGCATTCAGATTGGCTACGTGATATGTCCACATAAATCCTTGAGTGACATCCTAGAGATCGTATAAGGCCTTAAAATCCAATACAATCTCAACATCCATAAATAATAATAATCTAATTTCATAACAATTGACAAAATTTATACAATTACAAATTCAATTCACATCAATGATATTCTATCTATTCATCCATTTACCTGTGAATTCCAACCATAGCCAATCATGAGCATCTTACAACTCTAAGAAAAAAAAAGAGAAATGAAGGACAGTGAGCTTTATAGCCCAATAAGAATCTCCTTACAATCACACCAATGTAATAATATAATTGAAAATATCAATAAGCAATAAGCATGAAATCTCATATCAAATATCCAAAATAACTCAAACATTCATATAAATATGTATCAAATATCTATCTTATCAAAAGATGTGTATCACCATATGCCAATAAGTGAAACATTTTATTCAATATTAGTTTCATATCTTGTCATCCATTTTTCTTATTAAAATTTTAGATTTTTTAATATTTTTCTTTTTGACTTTGGACTAACCAAGATCATATCCTAGTCTATGACTGATCAAATTCTTATGCATAAACTCATGAGAGATATCCTAGGCATATGCTCCTAACCAGCTATTCTACATGTAATCCTATGGAGGCTGTCCCAAGCACAAGCTCCTGGCCAACCATCCACATGATGAGGTTAGTTCAAACCATATATTTTCTATCTAATTATTACATGTTGATTTTATCAAATCAATTCTAACTTGTGGTATGATTAAGATAAGCATAACTTAACCATATAATCATATCATCAATCACCGATACACATATATATAGTTAACACATAATGTACTCATGTTGAAAAATCGAATTATATAGGAATAAATATGTCTCAATCAAGACAAATCCATCAATATGAATCCAACAATACAAAACCAATGATACAAATTCAATGATAAAAGTAGTATATATAATGGTGGTCATGTATATAGATTCTTATCTCTACTGATGATAACTTGATCATAATTATTTACTAGTCCACACTTAGCATGTCTAATCAATACATATAATTCAAACTTATCTTTGATCAACCATCAGCATAAGAAAAAGTAAATTATTATTAGATTCTTATTTTCAAAGCTCTAATTCCTGATTTACTCTTAATCCTAAATTTTTTGATTCTATCTAGAACATAACTAATTAATAAATAAAAAGTTAGAAATTTATCTTGATTTAGATATTAGAGCATAAATCCTCCTACTCGTTATCTCCTTATCTAATTGATCATTTCCATACATAATTGAAACCATTAACTAGAAAAATTATAAAATAACTAGATCATGGTGGAAAGATTAGGAGAAAGAAAAAGGACTTGACTATCCAAAAAAATAATGTCTGGTAGCCCAACTAGATCAAATCATGATGACTTGACCAGTTGATCAAGAATCCAATAAGTTCAAACCTAAAAAAATCAAGGTAGTGATCAATATAAAGAAAAATTACTATAATTTCAGTTTAGGATCCTCTAACGGAATTCACCAGGTCCACCGACAAGTCCCCTAAACCCTTTCCCTCATGGATCCCTTGGTTCATCTAAGAAAAAATAAACAAGTCCCTAGAATTTTTTATCTAAAATTTTTCTAATCCATCTAAGAGAGAGAAAATAAATAAATAAATAAATAATTGATTGATTGATTAACAAAATAATTAGAGAAGAGAGAGAAATCCTCCCTTCTCTTCTTATTTTTTTCTCCAGAATAAGGGACACCCTCCCCATTTTTTCTTCTCCTAACGGTGGTGGTGAAATACCCGAGAGGCCACCTATGGTAGCATCCCAGTGATGGTGAGGCTGTAGCCTCGATAATGGCTGTTGCCAGCATTGGTTGACAAAAAAAGGAAGAAACAAGGACTATGCTATTCAAGCCAAGTCAATGGTTGATCCAACAGCCCCATCCGAGCATTGGAGACAAGAGGAAGACCAGCAAAAAAAGAAAGGAAGAAAACTACCTTGGCTTGGTGGGGCTAGAGGAGGTGTCCAATGATCTCTTCCCAATGACTACTCAAGAAAACTACCTTAGCTTGGTGGAGATCTAAGGGAGGGGAAGGAGATTCTTATAGATAGGTTTCCTAGCCTTATTTGAACTCCTATCAGCCCCAATGTCGATTGAATCAGAGAAGTGGACTCCTTTCCAGAAGTCTTCTTCTCCATTCTTTTTTTTTCGCTTGCTTTAAAATTCATGCAGAAAAATATTGGATCCTTACATTCTCCCTTCTTAAAATAATTTCATTCTCCAAGTTAAGTACCTCAAGGCTTACTCATTGTTCGCATCATCTTTTAAGAACTCCCAAGTAGTCTCCCTCTCAGAGTGCTTGCTTCACAAGATCTTGATATAAAAATTTGTGACATTTGACAACTCGATCTTTCTATACATATGAAATTCTCTTAATTATTTCAAAAAGACACTAACATCTCAATCTTGAATTGAGATACATAATTCTTTGCCTAAAAAATTAATTATTTTTTATTAATTCCATACATGAATCATAATTGACCTAATCTATTATTAATAAAAATGAAAGAAACACTGAATGTCAGACACTCTTCATATTCTATAGCTTTCTTTCATCTCTTAACATTTTCCAAGTTTAAGAATTAAACCTTTATTTAAGAAAAAAATCTCAAACCCCTTTTACAGATAAAGTAATAATGTCAAAACTAAAAGAAAAAGATCCATATCAAAACATTCAAATTCGAGCTAAAGTGAAGGACTATCAATTGATTACAATAGATTTTAAATGTTTAGGCTCCCTAGCATTATCTACAATAGGACAACCCACTAATGAAAATGACATAGCTACATCCAAGTTAGCTAAAAAAAAAAATTACAATGTAAAATCTTTCTTTGCTAACTAAAATCTTTCATTATAATAACTTTGAATCAAAGAAAAATGTTTCTAATTAGTTCGAACCACCATACTACTGTTGTACACTCTGATCTTAATTTATCAAATTTTATAGATTTATTGAATGAATTCTGAAAAGAATACCACTTTATATTAAAATCTAAAAAGATATAACCTTTCAAATTTTTAGATAGAATTAAAGCAGAACTTTGAGTTTCCTTGTTTGTACTTTACCTCAAGCATATCACATTAAGATTGAACCTTGATCCACTTTTCATGTTTGAAGCCATTGTATATGCTTTTACCACTTATCTAGAATCCCATAAGTCTAAAATTAATTTGAAATGAGTTAACCCTAGATTTACCTAACAATCAATTAGACAATTTCAAATCAACCTTTCTTTGTACAAGGATTAACTCTAAACTCCAAATTAGCAAGGTTCAAAATTAGTATCTCTATGAGTAGAATCAATTTGATTATTTTACATAGAGCTTCCTTCACCATAATTCTTAGCATCAATTGATAAGCTCACTTGAAAAATCTTATTCCTTAAATGTTAAACTCATAGAAGTATCCCAAACCAATTTCTCTCCTTAATTCAATATCAGCAATAAGATACTTAAATCTGCTTATAAGTCTAACTTTGACTAGAAGTTTAACATATCTAACTATCTCCAATAAATATAAGAAAAATCAAATAAGCTAATCCAAAAATAATATTTTAAATTGATAAAGATTCTATCATGATTCATGTCTCATGTCCAATTGATAAAGTCAAATCTATCAATAGAATCAAATACAATTTTTTTCTGCATACCAGTTTCCTATCTATTACTCTTAGAGGTTCGATTTTCAAAGAATATTCTTTTTTGATACTATAAAATTCTTTTTTAGATCGTGTCCTAAACAACTTCTTATTAGTAAAGCCCAAAATTGTAACAATCATACAATTAACATCAAAATTAGAAAAGTCATCATGATCTTCACCCATATCAAGTTTAGAACTCCAAAATCATTTAAATAATAATTGAATAAGTACATCTAGTATAACATAATATATAAATATATCCTATTTTATTCTAAGGTCAACACTTTTTATATTTAAGTCAAACCCTACCTATTGAAATCTAAGACATAACTCATTAGTTCTGTTATATACATCGTATGCCACTTATGCATAGATTTCTTCATAATATCTATTGATTCAAAATCTAAACTTTAAGTCCTTTATGCTATATCTTTCAAGTCTCTAGTAATCATAACCTTAAATTCAAATATCACTTAAGCCATAGTCCCAAGTGATCATAACCTTAAGTTTTAATATCACTTATATCACAATTCCTAGTGATCTTAAACCTAAGCTTTGATACTATTCTATCTATCCGAAATCCAACACCAAGCTTGGCCATGCAACACAGTTGCATAAACCCTAGAGCGACACCTAAGAGATCATGTAAGGCCTTAAAATCCAATATAACCAGAACATCCATAAATAATAATGATCTAATTCATAACAATTGGTAAAATCTATACAATTATAAATTCAACTCCTTCAATCATATGACTAAGTGTCAATGATGCTCTATCTATTCATCGGTTTATCCGTGAATCCAAACCATAGTCAATTATGAGCATCCTGCAACTTTGATACGAAAAAGAGAAATAAAGGAGATCAATTGTATAGTCTAATAAGAATCTCCATACAACCATATCAATCTAAAAATATAATTTAAAAATAATAATAAGCAATAAAGCATGAAATCTCATATCGAATATCTAAAATAACTCAAACATTTATATAAACATATGTCTAAATATTTGTATTGTCAAAAGATATATGTCACCATATGAGAACAAGTGAAATCTTTATTCAGCATTAGTTTTATGTCTTGTCATTTATTTTTCTTATCATAATTCTAGATCTCTTAACATTTTTTTTCAACTTTGGACGAACCAAGATTATACCCCAGTCCATGACTGATCGAATTTTTATGCATAAGCTTGTGGAGGCTATTTCAAGTATAAGCTTTTAGAGACTGTCCTAAGTATAAGCTCCTAACCAGCTATCCCATGTATAAGCCCATGGAGACTGTCCTAGATATAAGCTCCTATCCGACTATCCATATGATGAGGTTAGTCCAAACCATATATTTTTTTATCTAATTATTACATATTGATTTTATCAAATTAATTTTAATTTATCGTTTGATCAAGATAAGCATAACTTAACCATATAATTATATCATTAATCATTGGTACATATATATAGTTAACACATAATGTACTCATGCTAAAAATCATATAGGAACAAAAGTGTCTTAATCAAGACAAAACCATCAACACGAATCTAGTGATACAAAACCAATGATACACTAATGATAAAAAAAGTATATAATGGTGATCATGTATAAAAATTCTTTTCTCTACTAACAACAACTCTATCATAATTATTTACTAGTCCATACCTAGCATGTTCAATAAATCTATATAATTTAAATAATCTTCTATCAATAATCAACATAAAAAAGTAAATTATTATTAGATTTCTATTTTCAAAGCTCTAATTTTTTATTTACTCTTAATCCCAAATTTCTATCAAAAACATGACTAATTAATAAATAAATAATTAGAGATTTATCTTGATTTAGAGACTAAAGCATAAATCCTTCTACTCACTGTCTTCTCGTCCAATTGATCATTCCCATACATAACCGAAACTAATAACTAGAAAAAATCATAAAATAACTAGATCATGGTGGAAAGATTAGGAGAGAGAGGATTTGATACTATCCAAAAAAATAATATCTGGTAGCGCAAGTAGATCAGATCATGATGACTCAACTAGTTAATCAAGAATCCAATAAGTTCAAACCTACAAAAATTTAGTTTATAATTCTCTATTGTGATTCACCAAGGTCCACCAACAAGTCCCATAGACCCTTTTCCTTATGATCCCCTGGTTCATCTAAGAGAAAATAAACAAGTCCCCATAATTCTTCACCAAAAATTTTTATAATTTATCTATTATGGTGGTAATAAAATGCCTTAGATCGACTGATATACCCCAGAGGCATCTCAGCTCAGCCTATCCTGACGAGCCTTGTGGATCAAGATATTACTATAATATCCTCTGAATAGATGATTAATGTTGAAGGGCCAATCTGATCCAATATTTATGAAAATATTTCGGCTAGCATCTATCAATTTTAAATCACCTCAGATAAAGAAAGCCCCCCATGGATTGACCATAGTACAACTATAATCAGGTCATAAACAGACTATCACCTACTCATCCCAAACCATCGATGATAAATTAGGAATCCTAATCACACCAGCAATCGTCATTCCATTCGAAAGATTTTTAGAAATTTCGCCACGATGAGATTAGCCATCCGAAATCAGTAGAATGGCATAACCATCATATAAAACTTTTTCATAAATATCACGAACCTCGAGGATCCAGGTAAGCAAGAAAATTCTTCTCAAAAGAAATTAGCTCCTGCTTGTTCCTGACTTGAGCATCGAAAGATCCTCATTGGAGATAAAATCCTTCAGTTCGAACTTTATTTTGCAGGATCTTAAGCTTGTCTGTTCGAAGCCATTCCTCTAATTCTGAAGCCAACGATTCTCAGCAGCAATAGATTGGCACTAGAAGGAGGACGGTTAAACTTTTAGCCTACCATAATTTTTATAAAAAGCTGGTCGTCCGATCTTTAAAGATAAAATCAATCCAAAATAAATAACAATGGCTTTGAAAAAGGCCTCATCCCATCTCAACAACATCGCTGAGGCCACCACCTCACAGCAACTGAACCTGAGGGTTGATGATCACATTCAGCCCCCTACGATGGAAGTCTCTCCACCCATCCAATCAGCCCATATTACCATGGACCAATTCAACTTACTCCTTCAGCAGGTCCACTTCCTAACGACCACTATCCAAGCAGTTCAAACGATGATCACACCTTTCTCAATGGCACCGTAACCAAATTTGACTGCTCCTGCTCCACCCTCAATGGTGCAACTGATACCTCTGATGGTCCCACTCGTGCCACTAGCGACGGCGCCAATCTAGCCACCAGCATCCTTTCAATAGGTCGCACCCACACAGCCACCTCCACAAAGTTTTGGGTGGGGGCGACCCCATCCATGATCTCTTAGCCCATAATCAGGGCATAATTCTACTTTCGATCACCATTCTTCCCAGCAGTCTGAGGCCCTCACCGATCGGGACTTGATGATTGAAAGAAAGCTTCGAAAATTTGATAAGAAAATCGAAGCTCCAAATAAGGCCTCCTCCTCTCGACCTTTTGATAATCTTAGCGGCGAGCCTCCATTCGATGAGAGGATCCTACGAGAATTGTCGCTCCCTAGATTCAAGCTATCTCAGCTTAAGACCTATGATAGGACTGCTAATCCCATCGATCACATTGAAACTTTCAAGGCAGCTTTGCTCTTTCAAGAAGCATCGGATGCTACTCTCTGTCGAAAGTTCTCCGCCACTCTCAAGGAGGTAGTCCGATAATGGTACTCAAATCTGAAGCCTAGCCTGATTCATTCATTTGATGAGTTGAGTCGATCTTTGACAGCATATTTTGTCAGCAATCATAGGCAGCAGAAGCGATCTGACTATCTATACACCATCCATCAGAGGAATGGTAAGTCGATCTATAGCTATCTGAGCCATTTTAACATGGTTATCCTGAAAGTCCGCGATCTTGATCAGTCAATCGTGATGTCCGCTTTTATGACTAGATTGCAGAGAAATGACTTGAAGAGGTTATTAGTGAAGTCTTATCCGAGGGACTTCAATGGTATGCTAGAGAAGGCGAGAAAGTATATCAGTGTCGAAGAAGCCTTCGTCGAAGTCTCTCCCATCAATGATGATCAGACAGGATCGAATAAGAAGTGCCTTCCCTCAAAAAGGGAGTCCTACCAACGGCGCTCCTGCTCTCCACCTAGGAAGAATAAAGGTGGAAGCTCTTTTCAGAATCATCGATCTCCTATCCCACCATGGCATGATCGACAGCGGTCTCCTTCGAGGCATTTCAACAACTATACGCCCTTGAATGCCATCCGGGAAGAAGTTTTGATGTAGATCCAAGATGAACTCTCCCAACCTTTGAAGATGCAGACCGACCTGAAATGCCAAGATACTACGAGGTTCTACTTCTATCATCATGACCACGATCATGATACTGAATACTGCCACCTCCTTTGCGATGCCATTAAAAGATTAATTCAAGAAGGAAGGCTCGAATGCTTCATTCATGGAAGAACCCCACTACGACGGCCCCAACCAAAGGCTCGCCAGCCACCTCCTCAGCAGCAGCGACAAATGTTAATGCCCATGTAGGAGGAAAGAGATCCGACGGTAGCGAGGAGCGACATCTTCGCGGAAAAATCCATATGATTACCAAGGGGTCGTCTGAAGCGGCAACATCAAAGAAGCCTAAATGTAATGACGAGCCTCAACAATAAATAATTTTCACTGAGCAGGATGCAGAGGGTGTACAACAACCGCACAATGATGCTATGGTTGTTTCTTTAAATATTTTTGATTTCAATATACACTGCATACTTGTCGATAATGGAAGCTTAGTTGATATTTTATACTTTTCTATTTTTTCTCTCTAGAACTCTCTTCTGATCGATTAATTCCATTTGACGTGCCGATCCAAGGATTTTTGGGCAATACTATAACATTGAAAGAAATGATCAATCTACTTGTAAACGTAGGCACTCCACCTCAGCATGTGACCATATAAGTGGACTTTCTTATCATCAAACTTTTCTCTGCCTATAATGCCATACCCAAAAGACCAAGTTTGTGAAAACTCAGGGCTGTCATATCCAGCTATCATCTTCTGATCAAATTCTCGATAGCTCATGGCATGAAAAGGATTCGGGGAAACTAGACCATCGCCCAACAGTGCTTCACTGCTAAGCTCCAAATAGAGTTCTCAATAGGACTAGATTTACATGATGACCTTATAGAAAATCGAGTCCAACCATCCGATGATCTTTAGGATATACCACTGGAGAAGGAGAATCTTCAGCAGATTATGAAAATTGGGTTTTGCCTTAATCAGATAATAAAACACCAACTGATCGATCTTTTATAGGCAAATACAGACCTTTTCACTTGGTCGAGCACTGATATGCCAAGGATCGATCAATTGGTAATGGCCTATTATCTGAAGGTGGATCTGACCTATCATCCAGTAAAGCAGAAGAAGCGAAGCTTCGCCCCTAAATGCCATAAAGCAATTACCGAGGAGGTGGACAAATTGATGAAGGCCGATTTCATCCGAGAAGTTATATACCCAGATTGGTTGAAAATATTGTTCTGGTAAAGAAAGCAAACAAAAAGTGGCATATGTGCATCGACTTCACCAATCTAAATAAAATCTGCTCTAAAGATAGCTATCTATTACCGTAAATTGATCAACTGATCGATGCCATTTATGGGCATGAACTCCTCAGCTTTATGGATGCCTTCTCTAGTTACAATCAAATCTAAATTGCTCCATAAGATAAGGAGAAAATGGCCTTTATTACTGACCGTAGGCTCTACTATTACAGGATGATGTCTTTCGGACATAAAAATGTAGGAACCACATATCAAAGGCTAATCAATAAGATCTTCAAAGATCAGATTGGCAAGAACATTGAGGCTTATATCGATGATATGCTAGTGAAAAGTTGATCGATACCTGATCACGTGCATGACCTTCGTAAAACATTCGACACACTTCGATGATACCAAATGAAATTGAATCTCATGAAGTGTGCCTTCGGAGTCACTATCGATAAGTTTCTTGGTTTCATGATTTCCCATAAAGGAATCAAGATGAATCTAGAGAAGATTAAGGCGATCCTGAAAATGTCACCTCCAAAGACTATAAAGGAGGTACAGAGCTTGACTAAAATATTACCTCTCTTAACCATTTTGTTTCTAGGTTAGCTGAAAGATGCCTCCCATTCTTCCAAACACTTAAGCGATCGATGAATTTTTGATGGACCCCGGTATGCCAGGAGGCCTTCGAGAAGCTGAAAAGATATCTCAGCTCTCCACTTCTGCTCATCAAACTGTTGTCAGGGGTGGAGCTTTACCTCCACCTTGCTGCATTGCCCATGGCAATCAGAGCAATCCTTGTTCGAGAAGAGGGACAAATCCACGATATGAAGACCCGATATGTAAAGTTAGAAAAGATGATTTTTGCGCTAATTGTTACCATAAGAAAACTCCAACCCTATTTTCAAGCTCATACCATGATAGTGCTCATGGACCAACTTTTGAAGTTGGTACTGCATCAACCAAATTCTTTCAGATGGATAGCAAAATGGACTTTGGAGCTCTTAGAATTGGATATTTACAATCGACCGAGGCCATCCATTAAGGCCTAAATTTTGATCGACTTTGTCCTTGAATGTACAATACCAAGTGAGGAGCCCCTAGAAGAAAATCCGACGATTAGATATGAAGACCCTACAAGCTCACAAAATAATGAAGATCTGAAGCTGAATCAAGGAGATATGGGGGAAACATGGGTCTTGCATAATGATGGCTCCTCGAACTCATAAGATCATGAGCTGAAATTATCCTTTCCAGTCTAGATGGAGACATGGCAATATACGCCATCCACTTTGAATTTTTAGCTATCAATAATGAGATGGAATACGAAGCTTTGATCACTGGATTAAGAATTGCTCAGCAAATTGAAGCCTAATGCCTAAAAGTGTACGGTGATTCCTAGCTTGTGGTGGGGCAAATAAAGAAACAATACAAAGCTTGAGAGAAAAATATGAGAAAATACCTCAAAAAGATAAAAGATTTAACTTCATGCTTCAAATATTTTGACATCTAACAGATCTTCCGGATGCAAAACATTAAGGCAGACGCTTTATCAAAGCTCGCATCTTCGCTGCTCTCCGATCTGGGGAGAGAACCTACTTTAAAGTTCTAAAAACTTTAAGTTTAGAAGAGCTCCATACAATTCAGCAAATCAATGAAGAGCCCAACTGCTGGATAGACTCCATTATAAAATATTTGAAGATAGGAGAAACATCATCAGATTGAAAAGAAGCTCGAAAGATCAGGAGTCAAGCAGCCAGATATATATTACTCGACGATGACTTGTACAAGCGATCTTTCTTCTTGCCACTTCTAAGATGTTTGCATCCTTTGGAGGCCAATTACGCTATGCGGAAGGTTCATGAAGAAATCTATGAAAATTATCTAGGAGGTCGATCCTTATCTTATAAAATCCTTCGATAAGGATATTATTGGCCCATAATGCAACAGGATGCTCAAAATTTCATCCAGAGATGTGAACAATGTCAATGCAATGACCGGATTCAGCATCAGCCCATATCTCTCCTAACTTCCATTGAATCCTCCTGGCCTTTCATCCAGTGGAGATTGGATATTTTAGGCCTATTTTCTCGAGCTTCTGACCAGCAAAAATTTTTACTCGTGGCTATTAACTACTTTACCAAGTGGATAAAAGCCGAGCCCTTAGCTCAGATCATAGAGATGAAGGTCCAAAATTTTATTTGAAAATCAATTATTTGCCGCTATGGACTCACGAAAATATTGATTTTAGATAATGGAAGATAGTTCAGTGATTTTTAGCTAAAAAACTTCTGTAAAGATCATAGGATAGAGTAGCGCTTTACTTCAGTAGGCCACCCACAAGCGAATGGAGAAGTGAAAGTGACCAACAGAACCCTCCTTTAAAATCTCAAAGCTAGATTAGATCGAACTAGAGGGTCGTGGGTAGAAGAACTCTACCATATTATGTGGACCTATCGAACCACTCAAAGGCTTCCAACAGGCGAAACATCCTTTAACTTGGTATTTGGTGCTGAGGCCATCATACCTATAGAATTTGGGCTCCCCTCCATTAGAGTCGAAGAATATGATGAGGACACTAATTCAATTTGGCTCAGAGCCAATTTTGATCTGATCGAGAAAATCAGAGAATAAACAGCAATGAGGATGACCGCATATCGATAGAAGGTCGTCAGATATTATAATTTCCGCATTAAGACAAAAGAATTTCGAGCTGGTGATTTTATCGTTTGGAGAGTAGAAGTATCCAAGCCAACTGAGCAAGGAAAGCTTTCACCCAACTGGGAAGGGCCCTATCAGGTCAATGAAGTTATGCAACTAGAGACTTATCGATTAAAATAACTCAATGGGATACTCCTTCCCAAGCCATGGAATTCAGTTAATCTCTGAATGTACTATCAATGAAATGAATAAATGAGTAGTTTTTCAAGTTCAACTACTTTTTTTGTCAGACAAATATTTGCGCAGCTATCGAACTAAAAAAAAGTCAGATAAAATTTTTTTTATTCGAAATATTTAACAGCAAATTTTTTAGATCGGAACTGCTTCAGATAAAATCTCTTTATTCAAGATACTTAACAGTAAATTTCTTAGATCAAAATCACTTTAGATAAAAATTTTTTATTTAGAATATTTAAAATTTTTTTGTTCGGGATATACTTAACAATGAGTTTCTCAGATCGAAACTGCTCCGAATAAATTTTTTTTATTCAAAATATACTTAACAGTGAGTTTCTTAGATCAAAATTGCTTTAGATAAAATTTTTTTGTTCAGGATATACTTAACAGTGAGTTTCTTAGATCGAAACTACTTCAGATAAAATTTCTTTATTCGAGATATACTTAACTGCGACTTTCTCAGATCGAAATCACTTCAGATAAATTTTTTTTATTTGAAATACTTAATAGTGAGTTCCTCTGATTAAAATTGCTTCAGATAAAAATTTTTTATTTGAGATATACTTAATAGCGAGTTTCTCAGATCGAAATTACTTCAGATAAAATTATTTTGTTCAGGATACTTAACAATAAGTTTCTCAAATCAAAACTACTTTAGATAAACTTTTTTATTCGAAATACTTAACAGTGAATTTTTCAGATCAAAATCACTTCAGATAAATTTTTTTATTCAAGATACTTAATAGCAAGTTCCTCAGATCGAAATCACTTCAGATAAAATCTCTTTATTTAAGATATTTAATAGCGAATTTTTTAGATCAAAATTATTTCAGATAAAATTTTTTTATTTAGGATATACTTAATAGTGAGTTCCTCAGATCGAAATCACTTCAGATAATTTTTTTTTATTCAGAATACTTAACAGCGAGTTTCTTAAATCAGAACCATTTCAAATAAAATTTTTTTGTTTAGGATATACTTAACAATGAGTTTCTCAGATCGGGATTACTTCAGATAAAATTTTTTTATTCGAATACTTAACAGTGAGTTTCTCAGATCGAAACCACTTCAGATAAAATTTTTTTGTTTGAAATATTTAACAGTGAGTTCCTCAGATCATAACCGCTTCAGATAAAATTCTTTTATTTGAGATATACTTAACAGCAAATTTTTCAGATCAAAACCACTTCAGATAATTTTTTTTTGATCGAAATACTTAAAGCGAGTTCCTCATATCAAAACTACTTCAGATAAAAAAATTTTGTTAGGGATAGTTAATGACGAGTTTCTCAGATCGGAACCATCTCAAACCTACTCGATTAAAGAAACCCACATAGGTTCAAGATCTCTTTGATCGGGATAGTTAACAATACAGATAGAATATAAATAAAATGCAATGTAAAGAAAATAAAAGCATTTTATTTCATGAAGAAAAAATTTTTACAAGAGCAATGACCCAATTGCTTTTATAAAAAATAATAGTAAATAATTCAGATGGAATTATAAAAGCATAACTCCGATATGAAGATACGATCAAAAAGCCTGACGAAGTTGAGGCCATCAATATGCAGAAGAAGCTTCTCTGAAGGCTTGAGGCTTTGGGATCCCATAAAGGATATCCAGATCCATGAAGGTACGAGTTCGAGGTGATAGACTTTCCACCAATGCCGAAGTTAGGTACTTATGAAGTCCATGACTATACGACCCAGCCTCAGAATCTCTTCCAACTGCTCGAACATACGTCCTCCACGCTGTGGAGGTGGCACAACCTCAACTGCCACCATCTGAGCCACCAAAAAGTAGCAATGATGGAGAACCCAATAAGATCGAGGCAGAGTTAGCTTAGAATCCAACTCTGCCCTAAACTCGCCCTCCATCGAACACCGATTACTGATAGACAATCCAGGTAAAGCTTCTTAATATGACTTCAAAGAACTTTTTCAGTGCCCCAATCATAGTTTCTGAGAATATAATGGCTGAGGGAGCCTTTGAGGCATAAGATTTAAACTTCAGACATCCAGATGGTGGCTCAACCCCTTCTTGCTTTCCTGCAAGGATGGCACAACCTCAGGCCCCTTTGAGTAAGTCATGAAATTCTGTCCTCTCAGAGCTAGAGAATCGTGATAAAGCTCTCAGAACCGTACGAAAGACCATCCTCTATAGGCGAAGCATGATGATAAAGATCTCAAGACTAAGAGTGAAAGTATCTAAATGATAAAGCCCTCATCGTCGACACCCTCAAGTCGATCGAGATCAATCAAAACTCCTTTGTCTCCTTGGTTGGATAACTATCTCCATCGAGAGACAAAAGAACTCCATCTCCTTATGGGAGGCAGAACCAATTTGCAGACATTCCTCTAAAAGACAAAGAATGTCACGGATGAAGCAGCTAGCGAATGGGATGTTGCTATAAATAGGCAAATCCATCATAATTATGAATATCCAATCTTGCCACGTGCAAACCGGGGGTGGGCATATCTATCGCCCCAGGATAAAGTACCAAATTTTGAGTCAAATTTGTGGTTATATCACTTTCATAACCATGCACATTTAATGACACTCATGAAAGATTAGGCATGTCCTATCAAATACGTGCATGAAAAATGAAAAGATTAGCTCATAGGTTTATGAGCTGAGGTTAGGAAGTACCAAAAATGCATGAGCCAAAGAAATAACTTCTCAGATCGAAGTAAAATGAAAAGAATAAAGCAAAATGAGAAAGTCAAGAAGAATAAAAAAAAATTATTCATAAAAAGTCTCTTTATAAAAACTCCAGAAAAGCTAAAGAGAACAAAAATTTAAGATAAGTTGTCCGAAGGAATATCCAAGAAGCTTAAATCCAACTCATGATATTTCGAAGCTATTTCCTCACGGACAACATGTTTTTCTTCGTCATAGGCATCCAGTACAAAAGAGGCCTTCTCCTCAGCTGCTTTTGCCAAGAGCAAAGCCTCCACCTTTGACGCTTCAGCCTTGATGACTCGATCTCTCAGTTCTGCAATCTCGGTCTACAAGGCCCCATTAATATTGATTAGGTGGACGTTCTCTTCTATAATTTTTTTCAATACTATCTCGGCACCTAGAACTTTTTTCTCAGCCTCTTCAGCGCTGTCCGAAGTCTCCGTAGCCTCTTTGGACAGCTGATCCTTTACCTTTCGGAGGATCGTGCATTGAATCTCAAGTTTCATCACCCTTTTGGAAAGGTCAACGATGTTCTTTATGAAGCCATTTAAGTAACGGACAAGCTATGGAGGCATTGCGTAAGGTTCGTAAGGATAAGTTCTAAAGCAAAAAAATAAAAATAAAAAGAACAACAATCTATGATCTTGGCTTATCCGGACAAAGGAGTCCATAGCTTTCCTCCTCCTCAATTTTAGAGGATCAACCAGTATCTCGGATGCGTCAGTTAGAAAAAAAAATTTAAGAATGCTTCACAGGCCTACTTATAATCATGTAAGGCCGAACCATCATAGTAGACTTCGATCGGTGTAGTCTCAGAAATACTGGCCTACTCAAAAATTCTTGGCTCATTTAGTGGAGCCTTTAATTTTGCCATCGCACAAGTTTTTGAAGCATCGGCATCCCTGGTAGAAAGTACTCCGAGTGTTGCGGGCTCACTTGCTCCCTTTCTCCTAAATAATTCCTCCTCTGGAAAAAACTCGGGGACATCAGGAGCCGATAAGCCCAAAATGGTCTCGCTAAACAAACATTCAATGGAAGCCTCATGGCCTTTTTCTGAAACTGGAGGCTCCAAGTTGAGTGAAACCTGGACGATCTGAAAGTCCTCAACACTGAGAAGACTAGGCTCCTTGACTACAGGAGATCATTGCGCTTGGAGAGGTTCAATCCAAATATGCGTAGATCTCTCATCGGCTATACGAATCTTTCATTTACGGTGACCTTTCGGAACCCCAACTTTAAGAGGACTCTGATCGGTCTTTGAAGTTCAAAGCATTGACCATCTGACACCAGTCTATATACTTAAAAAAATTATTGATATAAAAGAAAATAAACACATATCGAAAGAGTTGAATTGGCTGATCCCAACATTAAATAGAATCTGCTCGGATAGCAACTCCTTCAACTCTGGAATCTCATAACTTTGCAGGATTTCAGATCCTGCTTTAAATGTAGACCAAGCGGTTGGTCTTTCAACAAATTTTCCTGCGGCTCTCTCCAATCGAAGAAATCCTAGTCTTCTCCTGAGATTCAAAAATAAACAAAAATTGAATCTTCCATCCATGAACGGCGGAAGGAGCGCCCCGAATCAATGGAGGGATATTTTTTCTCAATCTGGAGGTCAGGTACCATCAGCCATGAGCTCCAGGATGCCTCTTCACCATGAAATAATAATAGAAGAGCATTACAGTCAGCTCCACCCAGGCTAGAAGGCACACCACAGTGAAGTCGCAAATATGGCACCATGAGTTTAGCATCACTGAACAAAGCGACATCTCCAGAAAGTAAAAAAGAGTGATAAAAAAAGGATGAAGAGGAAACCTTAATCCATCCTAGAAACACTCCTCGTACACTTCGATCTGACCAGGAGGAAGGGCTACAGACCCGCTCCTTCGATTTGGAAACTTCGAGTTGAAACTCTGGAGGAAAGTTGAACTGATCATGAATCAGTATCAGGTTATCCTCTGCTACCTCCAATCGAAAGGCCAAAGGGGCGAACTCAAAATCTCCAGATTGAACCATTTTCGTAAGAGAAGAAAAGATAGACAAAAATCTACAGCAAGAAGAAGATGATGAGGTTCAACCCTTATTCCATCCGGGTCTTATATAGAACTGACAGAGATTCGAGTGATTTATCTTCTCAGAATATTAAATACGTGCAGCGAAGATTGATGCTACGTGGACACGTGACGATAGGCGATTAGATACGATCTTTATCATCGATACAACAAATCAATATAGAGAGCCAAAATCATGTCTTGCTCCACTCATGAGGCAACGTGTGAAAACATGCCATATTAATTGGCACATGAATGGTGGTTTAAACTTTCTCTCTTCTAGCTTCCCATGAATCACTGGATGGATAGGTCAAGGACAAGAAGATAACCAGTTAAGTAGAAAAATGGGTTCGACAATCCAGAATATCTCAAAAAGATAAGGAAAGAATAAAAAAGTAACCACTTTAGTGAAAAAGCATTTCTTTCATATATAAAGTCTTCATATAAAGTTTTGATACTAAAAAAAAAAAGAAGAAAAGCATATGTGCACGAGGATGTCGTCAGAAGCTCCTCGATGATTCATCTTAGAAAGATCCTCCTCCTGACCTCAGATTGAGCTCTCTACGTATCGAAATCTGCTATATCTTCTTTGATAGCAAGATCAGATAAATTTGAGAATTCGCTGATGCAAACACGAATCATAGATTGTAGGTTAACATCTGACCAGTCCGTATGTAAGGACTCAGTAGCTCCGTCAGGAAGATGAGGCAGAGCTATTCCTTTGCACTCATTAAAGCCTGCATTAAGGCCCATCTTACAAGCCTTAATAACAGAGTTTGTCCTAGCTTTTCTTAACCTTTAGAGTGAATTGTTTGATACCTGGGGTTTAATTGGAGACCTCCGAGCTATAGGTCCTCTCATGGAAGAGGAAACTTGGGATCTCTGTGAAGCTTCCTCTATGCGATGACCCCGACTTGAAGTTCTAGGTCTCTTCATCGATCGGTCATCGGAATCTCAGAGAAGTACAGTCTTAGATGAAGATCCATCTCTTTCAGCCAAGGTCCTTTTCAAGCATCTGATGACGTCATGGGCTCGATGATATTCTCGATCAGCTTAAGACCTCTGCTTCTCAAGGACCTCAATCTACAGCAAGCTTTATTTAACTCATCGTTCTTTCAATCGATTACTTCATGAGCTTTGGAAAGGGCTTTCTCAAAGCAGTCGATCTCCTTAATTAGATCAGTATTAGCAGCTTTTTTCTGCTCAAGGCAATATTTGATCTTTTCGAGCTCGTTCTTCGCTTCCACGAGTTCCAAAGGTGAAAATTTGGAAGCGGCTCCGACAAAACTCACTAGATAATAATTGAGTGAAGCCAAAGAGTTGAAGACCCCAAATACCTGATGTTGGACATCTTCACCTTCTAAAGTGAGCCTATCTACAGGAGAGAGATGCCTCCTCAAGAAATCGACGGTCGCTCCCAAATTATTTATAATAGAAAAAGAGGAAGGAACCGACGACGTTTGGGATGCCCCCTTCTGGATCCTCATCGAAAAAACATCTAGGCCAAAAATCTCTGCCCTCTATAGTTCAACAGCCCCAACTGCATCAATCAAGTTGAAGGAGCCAGAAGCCTTAATGGCTTCTCCTTCCGACTCTTTGGGAATATTTGCTTCTGTCTGTGATACAACGCATGCCGGAGAGGAAATGGGGATGACCTCCGTGGAAGTTTCTACTGTCGCTTCTGTCATCGCCTCCACATCTCCCCCCATTGAATCCATTGGCTCGATCCTAACATTGCCCATCGAGTTTTGTAAATCACTCCTTAACAAAGACCTATCCTCTTTCACATCATCTACGATAGGAGGAGGAGATGTTAAAGGAGCCTTCGAAACTTCAGCAGAGAAACTTCTGGAAGTCTAGGGTTTAGTGGGTGAAATCTTGGCTTGCAACCTTTGAGCCGATAGCCTCTTCAATATCGCAGCCATCTGAGAATCTATTCGGAGCAAAAAGCCTAACAAGATAGCTTCGAAAGAAGAGATGCGAAGAACGAAAGTTTTATATTCAAAAATGCTCTTCATTCTCTAGTTATCCTCTCCACATGCTTTATAGTAAAAGGGGAGAAGACAAGCAGACACTTATTATTAAATGTGTCTTTTTCTATCGACGAACGAAACGGATCTTTCAATCGTAACTACTCTCACCCCAAGGAATAGCAATAGCAACAATCAAATGTTGGTGTGCAACTACAGATGAGAAAGTAACTCATCTGATCTGAGGCGTTGTCTATGATTAGTCCTTTCGTCTGATCCTCAAACTCAGCACTAGGAGGATAGTGTTATGGTGATAATAAAATACCTCAGATCAACTAATATACCCCAGAGGCACCTCAACTCAGCTTATCCTGACGTGCGCTTGTAGATCAGGATATTTCTATAATATCCTTTGAACAGATGACTAATGCCGGAGGGCCGACCTGACCCAATATTTATGGAAATACCCCGACTGGCACCTATCATTTTTAAATCGCCTTGGATAAAGAAAGCCCCCTATGGATTGACCGCAATACAACTATAATCAGATCGTAAACAAGCTGTCATCTACTCTTCCAAAACCATCGATAATAAATTAAAAATCCTAATTACACCAGCAACCGTCATTTCATTCGAAAGGTTACCAAAAATTTTGCCATGACGAGATTAGCGATCCAAAATTAGCGGAATGGCATACCATCATGTAAATTTTTTTTATAAATACCACGAACTCCGAGGACCTAGGTAAGCAAAAAAATCCTTCTCAAAAAAAATTAGCTCCTACTTGTTTCTAATTTGAGCATCGGAGATAAAATCCTCCGATCCAGATTTTATTTTGCAAGTTCTCAAGCTTGTCTGCTCGGAGCTATTCCTCCAATTCTAAAGCCAACGATTCTCAGCAGCAATACCATCTAAGAGAGAAAATAAATAAATAAATGATTGATTGATTGATTAAAAAAATAATTAGAGAAGAGAGAAAAACCCTCTCCTCTCTTCTTCTTTTCTTCTCTAAAATTGGGGAAACTCTTCTTATTTTTTCTTCTCCTAGTGGTGCGGCAAAATATCTGACCGACCACCTACGGCGGCATCCCAGTGGTGGTGAGGCTATTGCTGGTAGTGGTTAGTAAAACGCAAGAAAGAAACAAGGACTACCCTATTGAAGCCAACTCGATGGCCAATGCAGCGGCTTGTCGGACCCATCCAAGCATCAGCAACGAGGGGAAGACCAGCAAAAAAAGAAAGAAAGAAAACTACCTTGGTATGATGGAGCTAGAGGAGGTTTCCAATGATCTTTTCTTAATGACTACTTAAGAGAAGGATTCAAGAAATCTCAGGACGATCCATGGCATTTTCTCAAACAAATTAGGTGGAGATCTAAGGGAGTATAGAATAAAAGTTTTCCTCCAAGAAATCCTTGAGAATGTCTTCCAAGAGAGCTGAATGGTCCCAATCATGTTTTTTTTTTAATTTTTTGATGAAAGTGGAGGAAGATCCATCCAGGTTTTTATTTTTGTAAAGGGGTATGTATAGTGGATAATGGTAGGGTCTATTGTGAGCTAATTACAAGGAGTAGGCATCTTACTAAGGTCCCACCCATTTAAAAAGCCCATGCGGACATCCAACCAAGTGACACGTTGTGAGAGATATTTACATCAAAAGATCCCAAGCCCAAGGTGGTTGAGTTTTTTAGGTAGTTTCTCAGGTCTCTTGCTCTCCTTCGTTCCCACTTGAGAGCTTTCACCATTTCTACCATTCTTGCCTTTTCTCCACCCTCACAACTAAAGGTTTGTTCTACAAAAAAAATCAAGGAGCTGGGAGTATATTGTGATGGGGCGGTAGGCCTCCAAGGAGAAAATCTCCTATTCCTTTCTTTCCAAAGGATCCAATAAACCAGCGTCATTATGGTATATTAGATCCATCGATTGATTTTTTTGGGTAGAAGGCAATTCTCATCTTCCCATATTTGCAGCACTGAGTCATATTCCAATTGGAGCTGGAACTTCGAAGAAATTCTTTACCAAAATATCTTTGAAAAATTCACATAAAATCATCAGATGATCTGCTGACACCTCTTGGGCTGCACATAACAGACAACTAGGGGGGGCTTTCATTTGACACTTCTTTAGATTATCCACTATTAATACTCTGTTTTGTATTAATAACCAATTGAAGACTTTGATCTTTGTTGGAGAAAATGTAGACTATAGCCTCGAAGCACATTGCGATGTCATCCCTCCATGCAAGAGATGGTTGTACATGTTTTTGATGGAGAACTTTCCTTTCTCATCCCATTTCCATGTTGCTGAGTCCAAATGAACAGATGTTGCTACATCTAGGAGGACGTTCTCAAGTTGGGTAGGTCTGTATTGACCATAACCATTTAAGGGGGCTCTGAAGAGTGATCTCAAGTTGTTATTCTGAAGAAACTCTGCGATAGAGATCTAAGGTGCATTGGATAACAAGTAAAGATCTGAGAATTCTTCTTGGAGGATAAAATTTTCTATCCAGTGCTCTCTCTAGAAGGATATTAGCTTTTTGTTGCCCAGCTTGTGAAAGCAACTCTCCATGAAGACTATTTGAACCTTAAGAATGCTTCTCCAAACCACCGAAGCGTTTGGAATCTTGGCTAATTCCTTGATGCTTGGGGGCCTATTATGATAATGTAATTGTAAAACAAGTTTGTTCCAAGTGGTCGACTACTTTTTTGTAAAGGCACCACCATCGTTTTGCTAGAAGGCATTGATTAAACATATTTAAATTAGTGATTCCCAGCCCACCCAAAACTTTGGGATGACAGACTTTTTTTCTATTTGATCAGGTAATGACCCCCTTTACATGGTTTATCCCCTCTCTAGATAAAATCTTGTCTTTTCTTATCAATTCTATTGATCACCTCTTGAGACAGTTGAAAGAAAGACATCCAATATAATCAAATGGAGCTGAGAACTACATTGATGAGGTTGATCTACCACCTGTAGATAAAATTTTTCTTTTCCAAGTATCTAATTTCTTGTCAATTCTTTCTATTATGAAGCTCCAGTCCAATCTCTTGGTTTGGAGTAGTGAAATGGGAAACCCAAATATTTGGTGGGTAACTATGTTGTGGAGCTGCCTAGAAGACTTGCAAATGATTGAGTGCATTTTTCAAATAATCCTAAACCAATCAAGATACTTTTGTCATAGTTAATCTTCGGACCAACGATCAGCTCAAAGAAGTATAATATAAATTGGATGTTGGAGATGTGTACCTTAGAATCAATGTAGGGGATGAGAGTATCGTCGGTGTATTAGATACAATGGATGTTGCCCGAGATATTAGAAGGACCAATATCCTTGATTAAACCATTATCTGCCGCTACTATGAGTATTTGCTTTAGAACATCTGCAACCAAAATGAACAAGAAAGAAGATGATGGATGTCCTTGTCTTAATCCTCTGCCTGCGTTGATCTATTTCGTTGGTTCTCTATTGATGATTGGTGCCAGTTTGCTGATATAAAGGATGGCATATACCCATGAGCACCAATTTTCTCCAAATCCTCTATGTTTTAATAGTGATGGTAGAAAATCCCAATTGATGTTATCAAAAGCTTTCTCAAAATTTATTTTAAAGAATAGTCCCTTAACCTTCGATTTCTTCCAAAAGGCAATAAGCTCCATTGCTGGTGCATAACTATGTAATTTGTCTTCCCCAGATGGGTATCCACCATGAGATATCCTATATACTTTGATAATCTTCTGGATAATACCTTTGAGAAGATCTTCATAATGCCATTAATCGGACTTACCGGCCTATAATCCCTTACTGTCCTATAGTCTTGGCTTTTTGAAACCAATGCAATGTATGCATGGTTTACTCTTTGAAGATTCGTTGAGTTTAAATGAATATATGTGAAGAGCCAGTAGAGGTCATCATTGATGAGAAACCATAATTCTTGAAAAAAAATTATGGAAAAGCCATCTGGTCTAGGAGACTTGTCTTTCGGCATAATAAATATTGCATCTTTGATTTTACTCTCTATAAATGGCTCCTCAAGATCCCCTAGATCAATACTTTCTTCTTGATACAAGCTCTTCCAATCAATATTCAATTCATAGTTAGCGGACGATCCTAGAAGATTGCAAAAATAGGTGTGGAAAGCTTCCTTAATTTGGCAGGTTTCTTGGAGTATCTGTCCCTCGTGTTCAAGATGAACTATGGTATTTTTTCATTTCCTGAAACTTGCCATCATATGAAAGAATTTTGAATTTCGATCACCATGCTTCAACCATGTAATTCTATATATTTGTTTCCAGATGATCTCTTCTTGAAGTAGAAGGCCATGAAATTTCTTTTCGAGCGATTCACTTTCTTCCCTTTCATCTTTCTCGAGTGGGCCGTTTTCTTCCTTACCATCCAAAATTTGAATCCTCTCTTTAATATTTTTTTCTCTTCTTGATGACGTCCATTTGAAGCTTTATTCTATTATTTGAGTCGACTCCTCGGATGTAAGAATTTTATAAATATATTTAGCATCCTTTATGAAGGTGCTAACTCCCACCATCCAATCACCTTCTCTTTGAAACTCTAGGTTTTGAGCCAAAAATTTTTGAATCGGAAAACTCGGGTATTTATTTTTTTTTTTTTATTCTAGAACATAAGTTGCATCGGGCAATGATTTGATGTAGTCTTGGCCAACGGTCTTAGAAGGTGAGAAGGGTAGACCGAAGTCCATTCCAAAGATGCCAAACACCGGTCTTGCCTCATAAGAGTAGGGTTTTCTCTATGGTTAGACCAAGTAAATGAGATATGGTTAAGTTTTTATCTCTTTCAGACATGGATCTATGTTTAGGATGTTGAACTGTGCAGATGGCATGTTGTTTTTTGAGGTGGTGTTAATATCTAAGCAGAATCTTGCAAGGTTGAAACCTCCAATAATAATTGATGGTCCTAGCCATTGCTATCTAATATGATAAAGTTTTTGACTGAAATTGTCTCATTGCCTATACTCATTTGGCCCTTATACATTTGTTAAAACCCACTCAATCATCCTCTGATCATAGAGTAGCCTATGCTTGATGGATAAAGAGCGTGCACCTTCAATATGGGGCGAGCCAATAACTACTCTTGAATTCCAAGTAGCGAGGAGACCTCCTCATGCTTCCACAGCCGGTTTTGCTTGCCAAGTATCTAAGCGATCATCAATGAATTGCTGAACTTTTTTGGCATGTAGGTTCTCTAGCTTTGTTTCTTGGAAACAGATTATGTGGCATCTCGAAGAGACTATTGTTTCACAAACTAACCTTTGCTTTTTCCTCTTACCCAGTCCCCGCACATTCCACGGTAGCATAACCATTATAATTTAAAAGGAAACTTAAACTTAGACAAGGATACAACAGGTCTTGCAACCTTGATGGAGGGTAGCTTGAAGATCTTTTTATTTAGTACAGAGAGTTCCATGCTTACATGGCTTTGGAGATGAGGAGAAGAACAGTACATAGCTATATGATTTTTATCATATTCTAATTCTTCTAAACAACCCAAAAAGCAACAAGGCAACTCCTTCAGGGAGAGGCGACTTTGGCAATAGGATGCTATTTTTATTTGACATTTTTCTCCTAAGTCTTTCAAATCTCTCTCCGGCTGTCAGAGGGTCGAGGAAGAGGATGTCGTCCATTCCAAGCTCCACTTCTTCCAATCCCAAGATTTTTGCATTTTTCGCTCTCCATGGTCCCGATCATGTTATTATTTTTTTTTTTTGCATCTGCCTTTGGACTTACCACGACAAGCAATGGAAACAAAAATTCTGACGATTGATGTTACTTATTCGGTGGAGATTTGAGATAGGGAGTTGGAATTTGATCATTTTGATCCTGAGAACCCATACACAAAGATGAGGATTCAGTTAACTTGTGGTATGGTGCCAAGGATATGACAGTGCCAGTGACACAATCATGCTATATCAGCCAAATCCTTTCACTTGATTCAACATCGCAACCTTCCAATGCTGTCCATTCCCATTCGCAGGCAGTATGAGCAAGCAATGCTATCCTGAAGGTGACTTTTTTCGGAGATCAGGTGAGCGATGACCCAGATTAGTTTTCTTATCGTTGTTCCTTTTACATCAATTGTGGCTGAATTACAAATTTTTCTTTAAAATTAACCAGGTTTATTGTTCCATTGAACCATGATAACAATCAAATGCACCGTTTACTTGATGAGCTTTACAAGGTTAGGTGGAGCATCGGCTTGAATATATGAAAACATCTTAAGATCAAGCCATATGAATATGAATAATTCATGTGACAATCTGATATTGTTGCCACGTAATTCAACGATTCACTTATAAAATAAAATACCTGCACGGTGATCTCTCGATCCAAAAATGAATAAAGCTGGACCACACCCACGAAGGTGCTTTACCAACTCCCTGATGGCAGCCTCACAAAGACTGGTACAGTTTAGGGACGCACTTTAGTCGACAAAACCGGTCTTTCTCAAGTAACCGAATGGTAGCACCATCTGGCATTATGATCTTCATGGCACTCAATTCAACAATGTTGGCGATATTGTAACTTTTGTCTGAAAATAAGCAGACCATGCTGGTCCACACCCATGAATAATGTTCAACCATTCGGATGAAAGCACTCTGATTAAGACCCATGAACCAACATGCATCTTAGTTGATAAACAGATGTGACCAGACACTGTAAAGACCTGTTGGGTGTTTAGGCATGGAATTGAGAGAAAAAGGAAAGAAAAAAGCTGAGAAAAAGATGGAAAAAAAAAGAGAAGAAGATGGCAAAATAGAAAGAGAGGAATTAGAAAGTAGATTGTCTACCTATCTTTGAAATAGATATTTTCAATTGTTGGATATTCTAGTCTATTGTGGGTGGTGAGATCTTTTGAGAAAAGATTTCTGGTGTGGTTTTCGTGGAGATTTAAAGGCAATCAGGTGGTGATGCAATCCATTCTTGAAGAAAAAAAGTTGGCAGTGCACTTGTGAAGAAAGCTGTAGCACTATATCGACTTAGAAAGGATCCTGATCATATATAGATCACTGTTAAAGGACATCTACTTTGGTATCTTGTGGAGATCATCTTATCACTGGATCATCATTTTTGGTATGGTATAATCATCTACCTTATATGCTTGCTAGTTTTGGTTGATTGATATCTACAAGATAGTCCTAGGGTTTGTGTTCCGATTAGCATGTTTTAAGAGTTAAAACTTGTTAAAAAATTTTAAAAATTATATTCCGCTGCATAATTGAAACCCAACAGTGGTATCAAAGCCATTCTTGATTGATTCAATCAAATAACATATTATTGTTGTGATATTAATTAGATCAAATTCATGATATGTCTAAATCAGAATTTTTGAATGATGTTTAATTGCTGGTTTGTTGTATCTTTTGTAAGAATAGAAGTTATTTTGTCCATGATCAAACCCTGATATGAAATTCCATGGCCTTATGACTTGTGTGACGAGTTTAGGTTAGATCTTGTGATCTGAAGTGTTCATGGAATTGCAGCCCTCTGTATGTGATGCATGGGACCTAGAGTTATTGCATGTAATGCACACACCTTAGACCCAGGGCCGGCCACCACAGATTACATGTTGATCATGGTGGGGTTTCCCATAATGGTTCCTGACGTAGGCATGTGGGTGGCCGAAAAATTTGGATCATAGAAGAAAGATGCTTCAAACACGAATTAGGGTTTTGTTGATGTGTTTGATGTAGATTACAATTCGTCGACCTAATGAGATTAGGGTTTATGATTGTAGATCATATCAGATTCATAGTTCTAATTAGATTAGAAATTGTGTTCAATTAGAGTTGACCTAATTGTTGTTGACCTAATTTGATTAGGACAAGTCATGCGAACCTAATTGGATTAAGATTTGTTTAAAAATTGGTTAACTTAACTCAAAAGGATGATATATGGTTGACTCATAATTGAAATTAGATCAAGAGTTGAACCCGAATCAAAAACCCTAGATGGGTCCTAAACCCATGAATTTAAATATCTTAAGTGACATGTGCATAAATAATATCATAATTAAAATAATATAGTTAGTTTATTATCATGCTTTCTATAATAGTTATAAATTGCATGATGGATAGTTATGGACTAGGAACACCCATATAATGGATGTATCTATGGATGTATTTATGATGGCTGATTGTATGAATGTATTTGCAATAGTTATAATTTTTAAATGGAGGCCGGGTGCCCCTAATATATTTATATTTTTAGTTGTATATTTCTTTTCCTTCCTATATATGTTCCCAATTTCTGACTGAGACTTTTACATGTTGATGTAATATTAAGGATAGAAAATTTTATTTGTAAATAGATAAAAATTATTTTTTTATATTTATGGATAAAAAAATTGGAGCATTCGTCGAAGCCTTCATAAAGATGAAGACTAGACTATCAGATGGCTAGAGAGCGTAAGCACATGAAGATCAACCATAAGATGGTTCAGTCTATGATGCACCTAGGTTGTGACCCATAATCTATCCAAGTGGCTCAGACGCATTACACTAGAAAAGTCCATTATATATATATATATATATATATAAGTCCATTATATATATATATATATATATATATATATATATATATATGTATGTATGTATGTATGTATATGTTTTCAATGTGCTTGAGACCAAAGTCTTTCATTAAAGTAATATTAAGTTATAATGGCGAAGTGTTAAGAACATCACTCATGCCTTTCTTCATGCTAAGCTAATAGAGTACGTAAAAAACTGTAGTGAGTTTGTTATGCTATCCACAATGCTTGCTATAGGGCTTGATATAATGTTGACTTAGTGATGCTTATGACATATTTAGATACTGCTGTCTTATTGTGCTATCCATAAGAATAGTTTTATTCAGATATGACCATATGAGAATGAAGGATATGACTTAACTAAAATACTGTAGTTTATTGTGCTATCCATAAGACTACAAGTATTTTAGAGGCAAAAGATATGTTGAAAGTTGCATGAGATACAATTGGTAAGAGTTACCTACTCTTGAACTCATAAAAGTTTGTTGTGCTATCCATAAGACTTTTAATAAGGAATTGGGATCTCAACCTCACTAAGAAACTTAATGACATGATTTCTCATTTTCCATACTAGAGGGCTATGAAATTCATCAAATAAGTGAAAGATATGATTAGATAAAAGACCTCATCTAATTATACATATCATCATGAGTAGTCAATTTAGTTTTGTTTTTATAGATTCATTTGCATCTTCACTATCACTGTATGGTATATTTGACGCCAATAAATTGACTGGATCAAACTACATGGACTGGTTGAGGAACCTGAGAATAGTTCTCAACCAACAAAAAGTCTTTTATATCCTTGATTCTCCTAATCTTAATCCAATCAGGAATTATGCTATTAAGGAGGAATGAACCACATATAAGATATGGCGAGATGACAGTATGACCGTCAAGTATATCCTAATTGACTTGATCATATGATTAGGTTGGTTAGAATTTGGATGGTGAGTTGTGCTAGGATTTAATCTTGCATATACTCCTTGATTCCTTCTTTCTTTTTATGGATAGCATCTCCAAGAAGAAAAAGACAAAGAATATCTCTGCCAAAGGTACCTATTTTTATTATAGCAAAGATGGGCATTGGAAGAGTAGTTACAAGAATTATCTTGCAAGTGTGAAGTAGTAGCATGATGCAAAGGTCGTATCTACTAAAAATTTGTATATGATACTGACTAATTTACCATTGAATACTTCAGCTTCAGATTCTTGGATATTAGATACCATCTGTAGGTCCTACTTATGCAAACCATTATAAGGATTGTAAGAAATAAGGAAGTTGAAAAGAGGTGACTTCATGCAGTTCAGCACTGATAGAGAGTCCATCCAGGCTAAAGCTGAAGGAACCTATCTATTACAATTACCTTCTGGTAAAGTTTTGAAACTAGTAGGCTATTATAATATGCCTAAAAGTATTAAAAATATTATTTTAATTTCTATATTATTAAAACATGATTTTGAAATTAATGTAAAGACCAAAGGTTGCTCTCATTCTGAAAATTTTATGGCTATCGATATGATGATAATGGTCTCATATTTCTATCGCTCAATAATAATATTCTTCATGTTGATGAGAACAAGAAAAGAAAGAGAGATGTGAATATCACATATCTCTGGTATTGCCAACTTGGCCATATTAGTGAGTTAAAGATAAACAAGTTATACAAAAAAAAAAGTTATATGATCTGTATGATTTTGAATCATATGAAAATTATGAATCTTGTCTTATGGAAAAGATGACCAATACCTTATTTACTGGACATGGGGATAGGGTGAGCGAGCTATTGGGCCTCATACATATAGATGTTTGAAGGCTAATAACAACTTAGGCTAGAGGTGGATATTATATGCTTCATAGATTTTTTCATCTCATTCTAGACATGCCGTAGAAACTGCTGCATATATTTTGAATAAGGTACCATCCAAATCTATTAAGTGCAAATTTATAGATTATCCTGAGAAGAGTATGAGAAACTACTTCTACCATCCTACTGAACAAAAAATATTTGTCAGTATGTATGCCACTTTCTTAGAAAAGAGTTTATCCAAGAAGGGGTCATGGGAGGATAATTAAACTTGAAAACTTTAAGTCCTACAAACTATCCCATAATAACTTGTGGAGAGTCCACAAATTGATCCTCAACTAGATATGCCCACTAATGAGGCACAACGATGACGCATACCTACTCTTTGAAAGTCAATTAGAGTATGTAATATACCATTCAGATATGAGTTTGTCATTAAATATGACAACGAGCCACACATCATTAAGAATGGTGAATATCCCATGACCTATGCAAAAGCAGTCACAAGCAGAGACTCTGATAGATGGCTTGAGGTCATGAAATCTGAAGTGGATTTCATCTATACCAACCAAGTATCAACTTTGGTTGATGCACCTATGGGTATGACCCAATAGGCTACTAACAATTAAGTCCTTTTGGGTTTTGCTTGCTGTTGCTGTATACTAGCCAAAGAAGAGATTTGTCTTTAGTGGGAGGGCAAACCTAGGATGAAAGCTTAAAAAATTCATATATGGATTAAAGTAAGTATCAAAGAGTTAAAATATCCATTTTGATGAGATAGTCAAATCATTTAACTTTATCAAAAATATGGATGAATCATGTGTGTACAAGAAGATAAGTGGGAGTCCCATTATCTACTTGGTTTTGTATGTGGATGACATATTGCTCATCAGAAATAATATCCTAATATTGTAATTGATCAAGACCTGGCTATCATAGAAATTTTTCATGATAGACTTGGATGAAGCATCTGATATACTAGGTATAAAGATCTATAAAGATAGATTTAAGAGAATGGTAGGCTTGTCCTAGTCTAGAAAAAATTATGAAAAGCATTCTCAAGTACTTGGAAAGTACTAAAAAAGCAGTAAATTAGAAGAGTTCCAAACAGTAAACTATAGTTGACTCAATTTAAAGCTGTAAGTGAAATTGCTAAGGAAGTCGCCTGATGAAAGAGTTCATCATTGAGTTAAGTGTGGTCTTATCAGAAATCCATGCACATCCTAAGGAGCTTCCATCCCATTTATGATGTGATCATAGAGCGAGTTATGTAAAGAACAACATACTGGACTATTCACTAAGCCTTGTCACAGCAGCAGTATGATCACCACCATGATAGCATGAGCATCAAGTAAAGGAGCGATTGTTTTTAATGCAAGTAGAAGATTGAAAGAATAATGCCCTATAAGCTAATCGCATAGATGATGTGATGAGACTATTCTATCTTATCTTCCTACTCATGTATATGATATTAGTTATTTTATATATATTTGAGGTATTATGTTTCATCATTTGTTATACCATATTTAGTTATAATTATGACGAACCTCATAGATTAGGATAATGATTTTAGAACCATGATGAGATCATACCAGTGAGATTTAAAATTCTAATAGCTTCAATCTAAAATATTTTTAATTATAGAATCATCGAGTTGGAGATCGATGATGTCGATAAGACTGATACATTCTATGTATACACGATAGAGAGGATGATTGATCTCACAATCACTTGTATGGTGATACTAATACAAAAAGGTAGGTGCTCATTGAAGAATGAGTTTACTGAACTAATCTGCAGAGAGAACATCTGATGGAGCCTTATTAATATGTTAAAAGATGATTCTTCAGTGGGAGTGGTGCAACTAATCCTTAGACTTGAGATCGCTATAGTACCTTGTGTATGCATGTGGATCCCTACTTTAGTTCATACCCTAGCATGACTCTCTGAGACAAATATGGAAAATTCTAGATTTGGTGAAGTATGCATGAAGATTGTGAGTGGTCAATAAAAAATCCATCACTTCTTATAAGAGGAGAGAATATCCTATATGATCTCATAGGATGATGACTTAGAGAGTCTCTAGCAAGAGTAGAATGAATATTAGAAAAAGTTATATTAGTTCATCGATCGAGTCATCATCATCAAATCAAGATATATAGAGATTAGATATTTAGGCTTGATCTGATTTCATGCCCATAGCCTATCAGGAATGTTGTATGATCGAAGGATTGAATTACATCATAACTCACCATAGAAGGATAATTTTGGTATTCCACCAAATTTTACATCTTCAAGATAGTCATAACACACATTGCTAAACGTCAATCTTAACTTGTAAGTCCCAATGAATTAAAAAAATTTAATTCAGCAAATTAATTAGAAGAGTTCTAATTAATTAATGCATTTGGGTTCAATGTATCTTGACCTAAATGGATTAGGTGCACGTGAGTCTGGATCTACTGCTGACTAGATATGGAACCTAATGGGTCACACACAGAAGAAAATTGATCTAAGACTTTTGATTAGGTCTTGCTGAACCTAATTCAATAAAGATTTAATCCTAGTGAGTTTAGGTCAAATATGCTAGCATGTGTCTAAACCCTAATCCCTAATCAATTTGGATTCACTTTGGCATTGGGATTTGACTGGTCAAAAGCCAACCTTAAGAAGGACTTCATGCCATTTTATTCACTCCAAACCTCATGCCACATTATATTTTGCACCTCCTTGGTTTTTGGGCATCCAAGATTTGGATGCAATAAAGTCTACACGCCACCAAGGAGTCCACGCCCTCCTCTCTCTTATATCTTGTGTGAAAGGTTGTTTCATGCATCCCTCCACTTCCTCACATGTCCTAGGGGTTCTTCACATGACTTGGTGTGGCATCCCTTGAGTCACACCCCTTTGAAATTATACGTGAAAAAGTTTCATGTGGAGGTGTATTTGTGCCATAAGATGGCGCCCCTTCTTAAGATAAGATATGAGTCCATGCCTTTTGGTTCTCTAGTTTCTTGAGATTTTATACGCCTATGGAGGAGTTTTCTTGGAGGAAGACTTCTCTCACACCCCTTGGAGTCTTGGTGGCATCCAAGTGTTGGACACCAAGTGAAACTCCATGCAAAATAGAGAGGTTTTATACCTCTCAAGAAATCTGCACCCAAGAGGGGAGTCCTTATCTCAGAAACTCCATGCAAAATAGAGAGGTTTTATACCTCTCAAGAAATCTGCACCCAAGAGGGGAGTCCTTCTCTCCTTCTGAGATAAGGACTCCCCCATCCCTCATGCCTTCAAGCATTGGAGGCCGATTAAACTCTAAGTTGAAGAGGTTTGACACCTCTAAGATTGGCATCCCCAAGAGTTGGGTGATTGAGGGAGGTTTGAGCCTATCTTGACTCCTTGTTGAGTCAAAACTTGGATCTAAAATAGGGGTTGAAATACTATAGGAATGAGTGTATCCATAAAATCAAATTAGATCTAATGTGTGGGTTCCTAAGGTCCAATTGTTGGACAGTAAGAGGGCTAAGAGATCAAAAGATTTACATGTCCAAAAAAGGGAAGAAAAGAGAGAGAAAAACACCAACATTTGGTGATGCAAAGAAAGAAAAGCTGCTGAATTTCTTAAGAAGAAAATTTAGCGAATCCAAATTAGAGAGAGTCCTAGATCGAGATCCGTATGATCACCATTAGAGGGCACATGCTTGGATGCCTCGAGGATACCAATCAGTGGGCAACTCAAATCTTTCTATAAGGTATATCTTCTATCATCTATTTATGCTATATGTTTATGTTTGATTGATATCATCAAGGTGATTTTGGGTTAGGAGTTCGGATCACATGTTTTCAATAGTTATCGTATGCTTAAAAATTTTTAAAATCAATTTCCATTGCACATCTGAATCTCAACATATTATAATGCCCAATAAGCCAATTACATATGTGATGCGATAAGTGTTTATTTATATTTTATCTTCAAAACTCATGTATTTGATATTAATGATTAATAAAATTAGGCATTTTATTTTATTATATGCTATATCTTGATATTTGTTTAAAATTCTAATGAATCCTATAGATTAGGATAATGATTTTAGAGCCATGATGAGATCATGCTAATGAGAGCTAAATTCTTGATAGCCCTAATCTAAAATATTCTCAATCGTAGGATCATTGAATCAGGAATTAATGATATCGGTAAGACTGGCACATCCTATATATGCTCGATAGAGAAGGTGGTTGATCTCACAATCCTTATGTAGTAACACTAATATAAAGATGTAGATGCTTATTAGAAAATGAGTTCACTAAATTAATCTAATGAGAGAATATCTGATGGAGCTTTATATGCATGTTAGCTGATTATTCTTTAGTGGAAGTAGTGCAAGTGATCTTTAGACCTAAGATCACTATGGTACCTTGTGTATATGAATACATATTTTGATTCATTTCCAAACTTAACTCTTTGAGACTTGTATGGAATGTTTCGGATGTAGTAAAGTATATCTGAAGATTGTGAGTAATCAATCAGGAATCAGTCACTCCTTATAAGGAGAGAGAACATTATACGTGATCTCATATATTGATGATTTAAGAAGTCTTTGGCTAAAGCAGTATGATAATTAGAAAGAGTTTCTAATGTATCATCAATCAAATCATCATCTTCAGATCAAGATATATATGGATACATATTTGGGCTTAACAAGATTCCATGCCCATAGCTTATCTGAAATGTTGTATGATTAAAGAATTGAATTACACGGTAACTCATCATTAAAGGATATTTTTAATATTTCTATCAAAATTTCATCTCTTTCGAGTAGTCATGACATATTGCTAGACATCAATCTTAACTTGTGGACTCGTATGAATTAAAAAAGTTTAATTTAGTAACTAATTAGAATGAGTTCTAATTAATTAATACATTTGGGTTGACCTATTTCTAACTAAGTTAGTTTGGTCTCGAGCCTGAGTCCACTACTAGCTAGATATGGAAACCAATGGGTCATACACCTCAAGATTTGATCATGGACTAATCAAATTGAATTTATTATAAATTCTATGGGTTTAATTGTCATGCTAGCATATGAATTAATCCAAGTTCTCAATTTGATTTAGCACAAAGTAGTTTGAGCTAACCTAGAACCTATGGCCTTAACCTAATTGGGATTAGGTTAATTTTATCTTCTTATCATGAAAGAGTTTCATGATTATCCAATCCCTCCCACTTCTCCACACCTAATAAAGGCTCACGCCCACATTTAATGTGTGCCTAGAAGGAAGAAGTCCTTCTGGGGTGCTCCTCTTAATTTTCTAACTTAATTCCATGCTATTTATTTCCATGTGGCACCTTGGAAGTTGTACGCAGAATGGAGGGCTCCTTCTGCTTTAAGACTCTTCCACACCCCTTTGAATTAATGCATAGAAATTAATTCTCGTAGGAAACCAAAGAATTTGGATTCATTGTATCTATCCCACACCCCTTGGGAGTATGTGGCGCCCCTTCTTATCCTATAAATAAGGGGCTCCCCATATGGATCAAAACAAGAAAAATTTTGGTTAGGCATGGGATTAGAAGAGAAAAGAAAAAGAAAGTAAGGGAAAAAGGAAAGTAAGAAAAAGGAAAGAAAGAAAAATTGAATGAGAGGAGAAATTGGAAAGTAGATTATCTACTTTTCATATAAATAAAAATATCCAATAGTTGGATATTTTAGTCTATTGTGGGTGTGCTTAATCTTTTAAGAAAGGATTAAGATATGGTCCAAGTAGAGCTTAGAAGGTCATCAGGTTGCAGTGTTCTTCATCCTTGTGAAAGAGGGTTGACTACGTAGCTACCTTCAACAAAGCTGTTGATTGAGAAGGTCCATGATCAATCCTGTATGGATCACCATTGGAGGACATCTACTTTGGTATCTTATGGAGAACATCCAAGTACCGGATCATTGCCTTCGAGAAGGTATAACTTCTACCTTATTTGCATGCTTGATTTGTTTGATTCAAATCTACAAGGTAGTCCTAGGGTTTATGTTCCGATTAGCATGTTTTAAGTGTTAAAACTTGTTAAAAAATTTGAAAATCATATTCCGTTGTGCAAGTGGAACCTAACAGTGGTATCAGAGCCACCCTTGTTAGTTTCAATCAAATTACATATTATTATTATAATATAGATTAGATATAATTCACATGATGCCATATTGTTTAATCGATTACTTGCATCGATCTTTAAATTAAAATTATTTTGACCATGATCGTAGTTAGACTTTAAATTTCAATTGCTAAATTTAAAATTTATGATAATCTAAAATTTTATGATTCATGGCAGATTGATGTTTTAATCGATTTAATTAGGGTGTATTAAACACAAGTCAGTTGTTGACATGGCCAAGCCTAATTGAATTAGGGTTTGAATCAATTAATCCAAATTGGATTATGATTCAATATGTTGGCCCAAGTCCAATTTGACATGTGAATTAGACCAAAGGTTGAGTCCAAATCATAGTCAAATGAAATTGGCTCAAGAGTTGAACCAAAGTCATATATACACCCTATATGATCCTAGCGATCATGTATTTTGGGCATTGGCATGTGAATGATATTACAAATTGAATTACATGTTTTAAATGCTTAATTCTTATGATATGTATATTCCATATGATGTTAAAGTTAGGATGTGTCTGAGACTAAGAAGTCCCTCAATTAAAATTATATTAAGTTATAATGGCGAAGTGTTAAAAACACTACTCATGCCTTCCTTCATGCTAAGTCAATAAAGTATATCAAAATCTTAGTGAGTTTGCTATGCTATCCACAAGACTTGCTATGAAAATTAATATAATGTTGACTTAGTACATAATGATATTTGTAGCATATTTGAATAGTATTGCTTTGTTGTGCTATCCATAAGGACAGTATTGTTTAAATATGACTATATAGGAATGAAGGGTCTAGCTTAATTAGAATGCTATAGTTTGTTATGCTATCCACAAGACTATAGATATTTTAGAGGCAAAAGAAATGTTGAAAATTGTATGAGATGCAATTAGTAAGAGTTGCCTACTCTTGAACTTATGAATGCTTGTTGTGGTATCTACAAGATGTTTGTGAGGAATAGGGATCTTAACCCCACTTAGAAACAAGATAAAGTTTCTTGTTTTTTATACTTAAGGACTATGAAATTCATTAAATAAGTGGAAGACACAATTAGACAAAAGATCTAATCTAGTTGTGTATGTCATCATGAGATATTTGCTTATATTTTATTCTTGTATTTGTAGGTTAACTGCATTATGGCATCCTCACTTTCACTGTGTGGCATTCTTGATGCTAATAAGTTGACAGAACCCAATCATATAGATTGGGTGAGGAATCTGAGAATCATTCTCACTTAAAAGAAAGTCTCTCACATTCTGGATACACTTGCTCACCCAATTTGATCAAAGAAGATGCTACTGAGGAGGATAAAAATACAAATAAAATATGGCAAAATGATAGTGTGACTGTCAAATGCATCATGTTAGCCTCTATGAGCAATGAACTTCAGAGGCAACATAAAGGCATGCATGTTCATTCTATACTTCTTAATTTGAAAGAATTATATGGAGAACAAAGCCGAGCTACTAGATATGAGATATCTAAGTAGTTATTCTATGCCAGGATGAGTGAAGGCATATCTGTACAAACTCATATCCTTAAGATGATTGATCTGATCACTTGCTTAGAACAATTGGGCTTTGCTATAGATGGTAAACTGAGTCAAGATTTGATCTTGCAATCACTCCCTGAATCCTTCTCATAGTTTATAATTAATTACCATATAAACAAACTAAATACAAGTTTGCCTGAGCTACTTAATATGTTAAAGATAGCTGAAAGCCATTTCAAGGATGAAAAGGCACTTATTCTTCTTGTAGATAAGTTCTCCAAGAAGAAGACAGAAAATAAGCATTCAAATAAAAAGAAAAAGATGAACCTTAAGGCTAGCATCTCCAAAAGGAAGGCAAAGAATATCTCTACCAAAGATACCTATTTTCATTGTGGGAACGATGGACACTGGAAGAGGAACTGCAAGCATTACCTTGCAAGTTTGAAGCAAAAGAAAGTAAATATTGCTAAAGATTTGTATATGATACAAACAAATTTATCATTAAGTACTTCAACTTCAAATTCTTGGATATTAGATACCATCTGTGGTTTATCCTATGCAAGTCATTGCAGGGTCTGCAGGGAATAAAGAAACTGAATGAAGGTGACTTTGTGCTGTTCGGTGCTAGTGGAGAGTTCATCAAGACCGAAGCCATAGGAACCATGCTGCTGAAGCTGCCTTCGGGCAGAATTTTGGAATTAAAAGATTGTTATTTTATGCCTAATGAAGTTAGAAATGTTATTTCTATACCTATGTTGTTAGAACATGTTTTGAAATAAGAGGAAAGGGCAATAGTTGCTCTATTTATCTTTCTAATGAATTTTATGGCAATGCTTTTATAGATAATGATCTTTTATTATTATCACTTAATGATAATGCTCTTCATATAAATCAAAAGAAGAAAAGAAAGAGAGAAGATATGAATATCACATATCTCTGGTACTGTCGACTTGGTCATATTAATGAGTCAAGAATTAACAAATTATATAAAGAAAAATTCTTTAATCCTCATGATTTTGAATCATATGAAACTTATGAATCTTGTCTCATGAGTAAGATGACCAAGACTCTATTTACTAGACATGGAGGAAGGGTGAGTGACTTATTGGGCCTTATGCATATAGAAGTTTATAGCCCAATGACAACTCAAGCTAGAGATGGATACTCCTACTTCATCATGTTTACTGATAATTTATCAAGATTTGGATTTATGTATTTAATAAAATACAAATCCAAAGCCTTTGATAAGTTTAAGGAGTACCAAAAAATGATTGAAAAATAAATTAGTAAAAGTATTAAAGCTTTTTGATCTGATCGAGAAGGAGAATACTTAACTAGTGAGTTTCTTGATCATCTTAAAGATAATGAAATTCTCTCTGAATGGATACCTTCATTCACTCCATAATTAAATGGTATTGCAGAAAGGAGAAATCACACCTTATTAAATATGGTGCAGTTGATGATGTGCTTCATAGATCTTCCAATCTTCTTCTAGGGATATGCTTTTGATACCGTAGCATATATTTTAAATAAAGTACCGACTAAATCTATTTCTAACACTCCATATGAGATATAGAAAGGAAAGAGACCTAGTCTTAAACATCTAAAGATATGGGGCTATCCTGCTTATGTCAAGAATATTAAAGGACATAAGTTTAGTGCTAGATCAGATACATACAGGTTTGTAGGTTATCCTAAGAAGAGTATAGGATACAACTTCTACCACCCTACTTAATAAAAGATGTTTGTTAGTAGGTATGCCATTTTCTTGGAAAAAAAGTTTATCCAAAAAGGAGGCAGTAAGAGGACAATTGAACTTGAGAAAGTTCAAGACCTACAATCTATCCAAAAGCAACATATGGATGGTCTACAAGTTGATCCTCAATCTGAGGTGCCCATTGTTGAGGCACAACTACTACACATACTCCCTCTCTGAAGGTCAAGTAAAGTGTATAATGTACCACTCAGGTATAAATTTATCATTAAGAATGGCAATATACTATACATCATTGAGAATGATGATCCTACGACCTATTCGAAAGCAATCATGAGTAGTGACTTTGATAAATAGTTTGAAGCCATGAAATCCAAAATGGACTTCATGTATGTCAACCAAGTTTGGATCTTGGTTGATGCACTGAGGGTGCGGTCCCAATAGATTGCAAATGGATCTTCAAGAAGAAGAATGGAATAGATGGCCAGGTAGACACCTATAAGACCAGACTAGCAGCAAAAAGTTTCAGACAAAAGCAAGGTGTTGACTATAAAAAAACCTTTTTGCTGGTAGCCATGCTGAAGTCTATTCAGATTATGCTTGTTATAACTATATATCATGACTATGAGATCTGACAAATGAATATTAAAATTGCTTTTCTCAATGAAAATCTTAAGGAAGAAGTCTATATGACTTAACTAGAGAGATTTGTTTTCAGTGAGAGGGCAAATCAAGTATGCAAGCTAAAGAAATTCATTTATGGATTAAAGCAGGCATCAAGAAATTGGAACATCCATTTTGATGAGATAGTTAAATTATTTAGTTTTATCAAAAATATGGATGAACTAGGTGTGTATAAGAAGACTAGTGGGAGTACCATTGTCTTCTTAGTTTTATATGTAGATGGCATACTACTCATTGGAAATGATATCCCTATGTTGCAATCAGTCAAAACTTAGCTATCACAAAAGTTTTCCATAAAAGACTTGGGTGAAGCATCCTATATACTTGGTATAAAGATCTATAGAGATAGATCTAAGAGGATGCTAGACTTGTTCCAATCTAAATATATAGATCTAGTGTTAAAAAAGTTTAACATGGATGTAAATAAAAGAGGTTACTTATCCATGAGTCATAGCATACATCTCTCTAAGAAGATATTTTCTAAGACACCTGAAGAGAGAAAGAGAATGAATTCAATTCCTTATGCTTCGACTATAGGATCGATTATGTATGCTACACTATGTACCTGACCTGCTGTAGCTTATGCCTTAGGCATTATAAGCAAATTTCAAGTAGATCCCAAAAAGGATCATTGAAAAACTGTGAAAGATATTTTTAAGTACTTAAGAAGGACTAGAGATGCTTTTCTTACTTATAATGAATCTGATCTGAAACTAGAAGACTTTATAGATTCTAGTTTTCAATCTGATTCAGATGATAGTAAATCCATATCAAGATATGTATTTACTATATATGGTGGTGCAGTGAGTTGAAAGAATTCTAAATAGTAGACTGTAGCTGACTCAGTTATTGAGATAAAATACATTGCTGCTAGTGAGACTGCTCAAGAAGCCATCTAGATGAAAAAGTTTATCACCAAGTTAGATGTAGTTCCAAAAATTGATGCCACTTTACTATGACAACATTGGGGATATTACTCAAGCGAAGGAACCAAGATCTCATGACAAATCCAAGCATATCCCAAAGCGGTTCGACCTCGTTCAGGAGATTATTGAAAGACATGATGTGATCATAAAACGAGTTGACACGAAGAACAATGTAGCGGACTCATTCACTAAGGTCTTATCATAGTAGCAGTTAGATCGCCATCTTGATTGTATGGGCATCAAGTATAGGAGCGATTGGCTTTAGTGTAAGTAGGAGATTGAAAGAATAATGTCCTACAAGTTAATCACATATATGATATGATGGATGTTTATTTATATTTTATCTTTCAAACTCATGTATTTAATATTAATGATTAATAAAATTGGACATTTTGTTTCATTATATGCTACATTTTAATATTTGTTTAAGATTATAATAAATCCTATAGATTAGGGCAATGATTTTAGTGCCATGATGAAATCATGCTAGTGAGATCTAAATCCTTGATAGCCCTAATCTAAAATATTTTTAGTTGTAAGATCATTGCGTCGAGGATTAATGATATTAGTAAGATTAGCACATCCTATGTATGCTCGATGGAGAGGATAGTTGATCTTATAATTATTTGTATGGTGGCACTAATACAAAAATATGGGTGCTCATTAGAGAATGAGTTCACCAAATCAAACTAATGAGAGAATATCTAATGAAACTTTTATGCATGTCAGCTAACTGTTCTCTAGTCGGAGTGGTGCAAGTGATCTTTAGATCTGAGATCACCATAGTACCTTGTGTATATAAATCTATATTTTAGTTCATTCCCTAACTTGACTCTTTGAGGCTTGTGTGGGATGTTCTGGATGTAGTGAAGTATACATGATGGTTGTAAGTGGTCAGCAAGAAATCGATCACTCCTTATAAGGAAAGAGAATATCCTATATGATTTCATAGGTTGATAATTCAAGAAATCTTTGGCCAAAGCAAGATGATAATTAGAAAGAGTTTCTAATACACTACTATAAAAAGGAGCTATGACAGCGATTTGTAACCACTGTCGTAGCATAAAAAATCGCTACCATAGGCTATGGCAGCAATTTTCAAATCACTACTACTACGACCATCACCGTAGCTCTATGACAGCGGTTGTTGCAGCGGTTGTTAGAACTGCTATAATAGATCGATCTATAGCAGCGGTTATGTAATCGTTGTCATAGATTATCTATAGCAGTAGTTATGTATAGGTAATCTATAGCAGCGATTTCTTAACCGCTGCCATAAATCTAATGCAGTGGTTGACACCATTTACATCAAAAATCTATGGCAGCGGTTGGCACGGATATGGCAGTAATTATAAAATCACTACCATAAATCTTGAATAATTAAAAAAATAAAATTTTTATTTTTTTATATATTTTATCTGATAGATACAGATATATAACATAAGAAAATATAATAAACATAAAAATTATTTTGAAATGATAAAATTTTATTACCAAATAAAATTTATTATAATATTTTTTAAAAAAATAAAATATATCAAAAGTCTCCTAAATCTACATCATCATCGTCGTCGTCGTCAGAAATCAGAGTCGGAGTCAGAGCTGGAGCCGAAGCTAGAGCTGAAATGCGGGCTAACATATCCTCAAAGCCCGTGACTCCAAAATACGCATTAAGCATCGACATCATGTCTCTCACAATGCCCTCTAGATAAGATGCACGCTTCTCAGTCCGATCTGCCCACGTCGCAGCATGATCTACTCGTGCCAATGCCTCCTTAAGTTCCTTCCGACTGACGACACTGAAAGTCTGTGAGGAGACGCTCGCCTCGGACCGGTAGCTCATCGGTGTGTGTCCGAGCCTGCATCGGATCCTTCCAAAATGCTTAGGCCCCAAGATCTGAGATAGATGGTCATAGGGCCCAGAGATATCTAGGCCCTCACTCACGAGCGCATCTAACTGATCCTGTAATTATAAATTAAAATAAAATTTTATAAGAAATGTTATAATACTAATCATATATACTAATATATTTAATATTTACAAAAATACGTCCGATCGCAGCATTCATCGACCGCTCGTCTTGTCCATGTGGCTGGATCGGAAGATCTCGCTACGACTGAGCATCACTCCATCTCTCATTAGCTATAATAAAGAATAAATTTATCAGAAAGATAATAAAAAATATAAATTTAATTTATCTAATAAGATTTAAAATTAATTACCTCTCTATGCATATGATTGGCCACAGACTCGTGGCCTAGAATGTGTGTATACTCCTAGGCTGCACAGTTCTTCCGGTTCTGATGGAAGGTAGCCTAACAAATATTTAAATAAATAATAAATATTTAAAAAATATTTAAATAAAATTTTAAGTATATTAAAAAATTTAAAAGTTAAAAATTTTACCTCGAACTCCTAACTCCTCCAGTGTCTAACCATCCTCTCCCACTGACTCGAATGACAATCCTGTATCCAGGGAACATGCTCCTCCAGAGTGTCTCGTCGGTGCTCGAGCCATCCTCTGTGGAGCTTGACCTTATAATCCTGGTACAACTCTTTGATCTTCTTCAGTCGGACATCTCGAGTCCTCTCATGATCGAAAAAGTCGTACCTCCTCTGTACAAATTTATCAAAAATTAGTTATAAAATTATTCTAATCAAACATATATAGTGTAAACATATAAAATGCATAAATATAACTAAGATGTGCATACTTACCCATATCTCCTTCCATACCCGATCCCTGATGGCAGCATCCATCAAATGCCAGTCTCTAGGCTCTACGGGAATGATGTCCGACCGTCTCACAAGCACTCCAAAAAAGGAATGCATCTCCCATGCGGTCTTTTCTACCGATCTCTCCTCCGTATCATACTGCACCATCACCTGATGCTGGTGGTTCCACACGTATGCCATACATATGGGACCGTAAAATATCCGACTGGATGATGTACCTGCAATGTAAATACGTTATACAAATATATAAGTGTACAAATATTATATAAAAAATAAAGTTATGCTAATATAATACAAATGTACACTCAGATGCCTACGTAGTAGCATGTGCCTCAGATATGGGCGATGGTAGAGGCTCAGCTGCCAGTGGAGTAGATACCATCGATAGAGTAGATGCCGACAGTGAAAATCCCTGAGCAGCCGATGTCGAGGTGGATGGAGTATGCTCCGACTACTCTTCGGATGCTGAACTGCACGTAACCCACCGAGGGACATGGGTGAAAGCTAAATGGCATTTCGGTGCCATCGTGATCTGCAATGTTAATGAACATTAATCAATATAACATCATGACATATCAAATTCTATTCGCTCGAAAGTCAAGCCAGCTACGTGCCTGAGACAGTCGGCTCCGTGCTTGAGACATCCAGCTAGGAATCCTCCCCCAAGCCAGCTCGATCATGGCCCAAGCTGGCTCGGACTGCGTATCCGAGCTGGCTCGGCTGTGTGCCATCCCCTCGATCACTCCTCTCTCTCCCTCTCTCGATCTCTCTCGCCGACGACGACGGCGAGGCCGAACCCCTCCCTTCCAACTTTTCCATCTCTCGATCTTCCTCTCTTCCTCTCTCGATCTTCCTCACCGGCGAGGTCGGACCCCATCCCTCCCTCTCTCACTCTCTCGATCTCCCTCACCGGTAAGGCCGGACCCCATCCCTCCCAGTGATGCCGACGAGGCCTAGACCCCCTCCCTCCTCTCTCTCTCGCTCTCTCGATCTCCACTCTCCCTCTCTCGATCTCTCTCACAAGGCGAACCCTCTTCCTCCTCCAATGATGGCGGCGAGGCCGGACCCCCTCCCTTCCAATGATGGCGGCAATGAGGTCGGATCCTCCCTTCCTCTCTCAAGTACAGATCCATCGGATATTCGGGTTTCGGATCCGATACCAGTAATTAAAATTAGGTCCTAGATCTGAATATTCAGATTTCGATCCGAACCCAATCCGTTGATAGATCTAGTCCACAGCCGCCGACATGGCATGGCCCAAGGCTACCGCCACGGCACGGCCCAAAAACTATGGCATGCAGATAATTATAATATTTATAATAAATATTTATAATATTTATTATAAATATTTTATAAATTATTATAAATATATATGATTAATAAATAATACTATAAAATTAAAAAAAAATTATATCTGTGGCTATAGAGAGCGGATTCGCATCGAAAGCTTCGAGGATCGCCGGCGACGATGCTAGAGGAGGACGACGGCACTAGAGGTAACCTGTGAAACAAAAGCAAGATAGTGAGATAGAGAAAAGAAAAAAAGAGAAAAGAGAGAGAGCAAGGCGGCCAGGATGGGGGCCAGGGGGAGGGGCACAATGACGAGGAGGCCAAAAGAGGCTTCGCACTCGACCGAGGAGGGTCAGAATAGTGGTGATGGGGGGGTGGAGTTTCGCAGGGTCGAAGAAGGGTCGGATGGAGGTTTCACCAGAGGGGGGTTCACTGGAGATCGAAGGAGGGTCGGATGGGGGGCGAGGGGGGTGGGGTTTCGCGGGGGTCGAGGGAGGGTCGGATGGGGGTTCGTTGGAGGAGATTTCGCTAGAGACCGAGGGAGGGTCGAATGGAGGGGTGGGGGCAGGTGGGGGTGGCGGGTGGTGGAGAGGGGCGGCTGGGGATGGAGGGGTTAGAGAGGGAGGGGGAAGAAGGGGTAGCATCGGCCAAAGGGAAAGGAGGGGCGATGCCGGCCAAGGGGGAGGGGCAACGTCGGTTGGGGTGGGAAGGAGGGGCGACATCGATCGGAGGGGAGGAGGGGTGATGCCGGCCAGGAGGGAAGGAGCCTCACCGACGACGAAGAGGAGGGAGAGAGAGAGCGAGAGAGATCGAGTGCGCATGCAAGGAAAGAAAAAATTTAAAAATTTTTAACCTAACCTACGACCGCAGTTATCGAACCATTACCATAGATCTATGGCAGCGGTTATCAAACCACTGTCATAGATCTACGGCAGCGATTGTTCAAAACCGCTGTCATAGATCTACGGCAGCGATTCTATAATCGCTGCTGTAGATCTATAGCAGCAATTTTTGATAATCACTGCCATAGGTGAAAAATATTTTTTTTTCTTATTTTTTCTTTAAATATTATATAATTTTAAAATTTATTATCCATCTTCACCATTCATTATCTAAATAATTATCATTAGAGTGTCATTGTAAAAAATCACCTCGATCCAATGGCCCTAGCTTCATCGATAAAAAAAATTCGATTTCGACGATCACGAACAACAATGCAATGATCTGATAGATGGAGATCTTCGATAGATTCAAAAATCTGCAACAATGATCTCGATGATGTTTGTAGCATACTATTAAAGTTTCACTTCAATCGAATATTGTTATCATGGTCAATTTAGTATGGAATGATTTCGACCATTAAATTAGAAACAAGCGATCAAAGGATTAAACGATGTCCGATTATGAGATAATTTTTTAGTTAAATAATTTTTATTATAATTTTAAATATTTTATATGATGATGATAGTAAAATTTAAATTATTTTCATATAAATATTGCAAAAGCACGAGCATAACAACCAGTGAAATTTCAGAATGGTTATCAAGAGACGTATAATTTTAAATCATTCTTCATCTCACGAGTTGAATTTTATAATCACCATCATAAAAAATGCTTAAAGTAGTAGCCAAGATCATTTATAAAAAAAAATCTTATGATCGGACACCGTTTGATCCTTTGATCACTCATTTATCATTTAACGATCGAAAATAATTTATACTAAATTGACCAAGATAACGATATCCGATTGAAGTAAAACTTTGATAGTACGCTACAAACATCATCAAGATCATCATTGCAGATTTTCAGATCCATCGAAGGTCTCCATCTATCAAATCATCGCATCGTTATTTGTGGTCATCGAAATCAAATTTTTCTGATCGATGAAGTTAGGGCCATCGGATCGAGGCAACCTTTTGCGATGACACTCTAATGATAATTATTTAGATAATGAACGATGAAGATGGACATTAAATTTTAAAATTATATAATATTTAAATATATATATATATATATGGCAACGATTACAATTAACCGCTGCCATAAATCAGATTATAGCAGCGGTTCCTACTAACCACTGCTATAGGTCCAACTTATGGCAGCGGTTACAATAAACCACTGCTATAGATCAATCTATGGCAGCGATTTTTTATAACCGCTGCTATAGATCCGACCTACGGCAGCGATTTTCTATAACCGCTGCTATATATCGGACCTATAGCAACGATTACAAAAACCGCTGCCATAGATCCGACCTATAGCAACAGTTAACAAAAATCGCTACCATAAGAGTTATGGCAGTGATTTCGAAAACCTCTGCCATAGTAAGCGCCGTCATAAATCATTTTTGTAGTAGTAATATATCATCAATTGAATCATCATTTTCAAATCAAGATATATATGGATAAGTATTTAGGCTTAACATGATTTCATGTCCATAGCTTATCTAAGATGTATGATCGAAGGATTGAATTGTACGATAACTCATCGCTGAAGGATATTTTTGGTATGTTTATTAAAATTTCATATCTTTCGGATAGTCATGACATGTTGTTAGACATCAATCTTAACTTGTAGACTCGCATAAATTAAAAGAGTTTAATTCAACAACTAATTAGAATAAGTTCTAATTAATTAAACCATTTAAGTTGACTAATTAAGTTAGTTTGGTCTCGAGTCAGAATCCACTGCTGGCTAGATATAGAATCTAATGGATCACACACCTAAGAATTTGATCATGAACTAATCAAATTAAATTTATTATAAATTCTATGGGTTTAATTAACATGCTAACATATGAATTAATCTAAATTTTTAATTTGATTTAGCACAAAGTAATTTGAGCTAACCTAGAACCTATGGCCTTAACCTAATTAGATTAGGTTTAAACTTATAAATTTTACCTTCTTATCATGAAAGAGTTTCATAATTATCCAATCCCTCCCACTTCTCCACGCCTAATAATAAAGGCTCACAAACACATTTAATGTGCACCCAGAAGGAATCCTTTTGAGGTACTCCTTTTAATTCCCTAGCTTAATTGCATGCTATTTATTTTCATGTGGTGCCTTCGGAGTTGTACATAGAATGGAGAACTCCTCTTCCACGCCCCCTTTGAATTCATGCATAGGAATTAAATCTCGCAGGAAACCAAAAAGTTAGGATTCCTTGTGTCCATCCTACGCCCCTTGAGAGTACGTGGCGCGAGGCGCCCCATATGGATAACAACAAGAAAAATTCTGGTCAGGCGTGGGATTAGAATAGAAAAAAAAAAAGAAAGTAAGAAAAAAAAAAAAAAAAAGGAAAGTAAGGAAAATAGAAAGAAGAAGAAATTGAAAAGAAAAAAAAAGTAAGAGAAAAAAAAAAGTAAGAAAAAAAAATAAAATAAAATAGAGAAGAAATTGAAAAGTAGATTCTCTACTTTTTATAGAAACAAAAATATCCAATAATTCAATATTTTAGTCAATTATGGGTGTATTTAATCTTTTAAGAAAGGATTAAAGTATGATCCAAATAGAGATTTGAAGATCATCCGATTGCAGTGTTCTTCATCCTTGTGAAGGAGGGTTGATCGCATAGCTGCCTTCGACATAGAGCTGCTGATAGGGAAGATCCGTGATCAATTCTATGTGGTGGATCATCATTGAAGAATATCTACTTTGATGTCTTGTAGATCATCCAGGTACCAAATCATCATCTTCGAGAAGATAAAACTTCTACCCTATTTGCATGCTTAATTTGTTTGATTGAAATCTACAAAATAGTCCTAAAGTTTATGTTCTGGTTAGCATATTTTAAACGTTAAAATTGGTTAAAAATTTTTGAAAACTACATTCCACTGTACAATCGGAACCCAACAGTTGGCAATATTGTAACTTGTCTAAAAATAAGCAGACCATGTTGGTCCACACCCATGAATAATGTTCAACTATTTGAACGAAAGCACTCTGATTAAGACCCATGAACCTCCATGCACCTTAGTTGATAAACGGATGTAACCAGACACTGTAAAGACCTATAAGGATAGTAGTGGCGTATGATATGAGCCAAATTGGTCTCATTCAAGTCCCTGTTCATGGCACCTATAGTAGGAGAACCAATTATCGTGATGCTTATCTCTTCAAGGATGAAGGCGATCAAAAGAGTTCTAGGGTTGTGTGAATCTGGATTGCCCGCTCAAATTGACCACTAGGAAAAGTTTTTACAAGAAAACCTATGGTACCTGCTGCTTGTATGATTGAAAGTTGCCGGGAGAATACCAATAACAATGCACCTACATGATATCCTAACATACAAAATAGATACAAATCAAAGGTTCCTAATAAAATAAATAAATAAAGATAAAGAGAAAAAGAAAAAAAGCCACAAACAGGCAAAGATCAAGCAGACCCAGGAGGATTATTCCCCGAGCGTCATCCAGGATTCTTCCAGAGTTTCTTAAATTTAGACTACAACTTGCAGAGATTGGTACCTTACCTGGTAAGCCACGGAATTCCTTTTCTGATTATGTATATTTATCCACCGCCTTTTTTACACAATAAAGGATTCTAGCAAATTAAATAAAATTAGGCATAATAATTATTATTGCATTAACAATTTTCTTACATTGATGAAAAAATGTTGCTGAAGATACCTTGTAGCAGAAGAGTAAATCAAAGAAGGTGAATTGACCAATTGTAGAAAATTCTGCCGAGTCTATGATGGATTCATCATCAATTCATAAGAGTTGGTAATCCCAGCAAATAGACAGTACATTCCAGAAGAGGTATTTTTGTTTCAGCAGGCTCCATCCACCTATCCACACCACTTAACCTACCTTTTGGGGCAAACTTACCCAATCCAACCACCGGAGCCAAAGCTCTTTAAAGAGTCCTCCCATGAACTCTCTCAACTCCCATCTCTGGATGGCATAGAAGAAACCCAGGTCTTGAGGCTCTTTCATGGCTCATGTTGTTCTTAGATTAAACTTACCACCGTCATGTTAACATAATATGGCCTCGAATAAAATAGGCTCTGATGTTTGAATCTTCAGCGCCGTTACAGGGATGCTTACTGCAGCGGCAGCAGTTTTGCTAGCAGTTCTGCTTGGATGGGCTTACCAGGCTATCCAACCTCCCCCTCCAAGAGTTTGTGGCACTCCAAATGGTCCTCCTGTCACCTCCCCAAGGATTAAGCTCAGAGATGGAAGGTACCTGGCCTACAAAGAAGCAGGAACCCCCAAGGAGAAGGCCAAGTACAAAGTCATCCGTGTCCATGGCTTTAATTCTGGCAAAGACTCTGAGTTTCCAGCTTCTCAAGTAAAACAAACACAAAATTTTAATAGTAATCTATATTAATATATGATGGATAAAACTAGATTTATTGGCGTTATGGCTTGTGGTTTCAGGAGCTTGTGGATGAACTAGGAGTCTACCTCCTATCATTTGACCGAGCAGGGTATGGAGAGAGTGATCCAAACCCAAAGCGTACTGTTAAAAGCGAAGCTATGGACATTCAAGAGCTTGCCGATAAGTTAGAGCTCGGATCAAAGTTCTACCTGATAGGAACCTCCATGGGTGGTTATCCTGCCTGGAGTTGCCTCAATTACATACCACACAGGTAACCTATCTATCAACGTTTCTACTCTCAGCTCTGTTCCTTCAGTGTGATGTGATCATGTTTTTCGAAGCTATTTGAGAAAAAGGTATTGTTTATCCAGTTCAGCCTGATAGAGTCCTCTAAAACTTTGCCTGAAAATAAAACTAGCTAGTTGTGGTTCCAAATATGCTGAATTCTAGCAGGTTGGCAGGAGTAGCACTAGTTGCGCCGGCCGTCAACTACTGGTGGCCTTCTTTTCCTGCCAATCTATCAAGAATGGCCTACAAGAAGCTGTTAGTGCAGGATCAGAGAACGTTCTGGATTGCACACCATTTTCCTTCCCTTCTATATGGGTGGATGTCCCAGAAGTGGCTCCCAGCTTCAGCAGCTATTCAGGGACATCCTGATTTATTTAGCCCACAAGATATGGAAATCATGCGGAAGATGAAAGCACATGCTGAGTCACTCAAGGTATGTTCCTTCCTCAAAGGTAACCTAGACTATTTTATATCACCTGTTTGTCTAGGTTGTTTATGCCCCTTCTTGTTTTCACATCCGTTTAGGCAAGTTATTAAAAGAAAAAGAGGAAAAAAAAAAAAGATTAGCCGGCGACGTTCCTTGAGGCATTACTATTAATCAAGCTGCAACTCTGAAAGACATAACACTTAAGACTAGTTATCACTATATCTATATCCAAACTTGTCTGCGTAGTCCGATGTCGAAAAGGATTTGGTAACTAAAAAATACAACTAGATATCTGAAGGGAAAAAGGATAAACATGATCAGAAATAGATATACAGACTGGTTACTTAGCCAGGATTAAGTTGCAGGCAACCCCATTTCTGATTCCTGCAGTTTACCCAATGACATGAGGTGTCAATCTTACTAGCTAGGATACAATAAAGCATGTTTACATGCTTTTCCATGGAAGTGGACATTGGTGTTTGGAAAATCAATTAAAACAAGTCAGAAGAATTAAGATGTAGCAGTGGGTCTCGGTGGTGTTCAAGGTGAGACTTCCAAACATACATGGTAGAATCACAATTTTTATGAAACACATCTAAATAGGACTCATCTACTAAGACTAAACTTAGTATCTAAAGGATCCAGAAATATGTTGCATGGCTACTTTGAGGTGCTCAATTATCAACCAGGACTTCATTAAAAAATTGGAAGAAAGAAGACAGAACAACAACTAGAAGGTTAGGGTTTTAATCTACGAAGATGGTGTTAAGAATATAAAGTAGCATTGCATAGATGAAAATGATTCACTGTGTTTAAACTAGAGGGGAAAAAGGGTCATAACAGGAAGTATGCAAGTAAATAAGATTGAAGGAGGTTTTGGGGGAAATGGGGCTTGAATTTGAGTGCAGAGATTAAGAAGAATGGTAAGGCCTAATAAGACTAGATGAAACTAATAGGAAGATATTTGCAGAAGATTTCATTTTCCTATGACAGGAAAGAATGGCAAAGAAGGATTTACACATTTCTAATATATGGAACAAGACATCTCATTAAGGAGTCAATGATGAAAATCAAGAATTACGCACGTATTTCAGAAGGAAGCATCGCTGAGAAATCCTAATCCTAACCCTAATTCTGTTTTGAGGGTTTATTTAGGATTTTCTTATTTTTATTGTTATTGGACTTTTATTAGAACTCGGTAATTTGATTTCTGTTAGGTTATAATTCAGCAATTAGACTTCTGTTAGGTTGCTTTTTATATCTCTATAAATAAAGTTCCACCTATGGAGAGAAACAGACTCAATTGATTGATTGAAGTTAATTCCAAAAATTCAGGCTTGATTTTTTTCTCCATTTCAATTTTTTTCCTTTCTTTTTGGTTCTACATCAGTCTAGTTTTAATCATAAACCAACATATATTTGTACTGCTTTCGAAAGATCTATCAAACTAAACCAAATTTAAAATAATGATATGATGATATTAAGTATGGAAACTGAAACAGTAGATAGTACGTACTTGAAATAAACATGAGAACAAGATGAGATAAAATTAGGTTATGATGCACAAAGCATGCATCTTGTATTAATTTCATGTTTTCAACATTGCTGGCTTCTTTGATGAAGAGATGCCCCCACATAACGGACTCCTTGCATCACCATTATTCACTTATATAATGGAAAAATGACCATTATTTGCTGTTATAACTAGAAATAACGGGCTGTAACAGGAAAAAGACAACATTCATTGCTTAGATCCCTATTTACAAGAAATAAAAGAATTATTTTCACCAGCCAGCAGAAAAGTCTGGATTTGAAAAAGATAATTATTTTATTCAGATGAATAGTTATAATATTAAATAACAGTCATCATAACGATTAGAACAGAAAGCCTCCAAAACTATTATGTCGGCCATTATAACATTATAACTGTTCTTATCATTGTTTCAAATACCTGCACCGGCACCTTACCCATACGGTAACATAGCACGACCACAAATATCATGCCTTTTGATGCCAGCATAGCAGAAAATGAAGAGACCAAACTCTGTTGATATGGCACCAATTGCAGGGTTTAAATGTATCAGTTTGGCTTGTATGGACCTGTTCCATAAATCCTTGTTTGAAACCTCAAAAAGTCACAACATATTCAAACACTGAATTGGAAGAATTTGTAGTCAAAACCATTTCTAACCATTAGAAAGATAATACTGAGAAGAAAAAAAAATGAAACGTATAAATGTATAAACATATGTAAGTATATGTATGTACATTTCTGTGTACTTATGCATGTACTTATAGGACAATCTCCTTAGGGAAACTTGTATTATCAAGAGGCGATGATATGTCTGGAGCAAACTGTATTGTAGGATACAAAGTTGAGGTCATAAAGTCAAATGTCCCTATAAAATAAAGTTCATAGTCTGATTGTAGAGAGAAGAAGCCAATCCTTTCTACTCAACCCAGGCCTCTCACAAAAAATAATAACAAAATTAAAAACTCAAAATAGTGTTTTGGACCTTTTTGCTTTCATTAACTGAATACCAAAATCAATTACAATACCTTCTAATTATATTAGTGAAGTCGAAATCCTGGTCATATTCCTCTTCTAGTGAAAAAGATATTGGAACTATTGTAAAATAGTAAAAACTAGTGGAGAAATCACATGGATACCAAAATTAACCTAGAGCTAGATCTTGACTTCTCCATCAACCTTGCCTACCATTGTAATGCCTAATTCCTCAGCCATTGAAAGATGTGCTAGTCAAAGTCTTAATTGAAAAGAAAAGTTTAGAATTTTACTTTGACTGGCCTCTTTCAAGGCCCAAATCAATGCCGTATCCCCATGTTGGTAGAAAGCAGCGAACCTTTTAGAGGTTGTATCACCCTCGTAGGTCTTAAAAAGATACCCAATTTCAAAAATAAGAAAAATCAGTCAGGAAGTTATGGCCTCTGAAAGTTGTCTACATAGTCAAGTTCGAGATTTGGCGAATCTTACTCCTATAACCCATCAGACCTATCTGAAGTGGCCAAATCACTCCATGGCAGGTGGAGATCCTCTTGGATTAGTTAAATCCATCTACCAACTTTAAACATTTTCAACAAAAACTGAAACTTTATCTTTAATATTTTAATGAATGATTTCACAAACAGGGGAGTAAAAGGTGATTGAAAAATGGAATAAAATCTCTGGAAAGCCCACACTAAAGGGTATTAGAATACAAGAAAGTTAAAGAAATATCCTTTATGTAGTAAACGACGAGCATGTGAAGATCAGCAACAAGATAAATTATGCTTATTTGACTTCATCTGCACTAAATAAGTAATAAAGATTCAATCTTGGTGCAAGGATATAACTACGCTAGCAAGTTCAGAATCAGAATAATAATAACCATATAACAATTATTAGAAATACAGGTGGTTCTAAATTTCTAGCACTTAGAGGTTAATCATTGCACAGTATAGCAGCCAAAACTGATGATCTCATAAACTTATCCAAAGATATTGACTTCCAAGTTCACATATAGAAAGTAAAATGTCCATTTCTGTACTCAAAGAAGTGACAAATTGCTACCAATGCAAATATACACCTACAATAAGATTTTCCTTGTGTACAACCATCCAAGCAAAGTGAGATAGTCTGAAAGGGTTTATGCCTACATACTTTACGGCTGTGGTATTAGGTGTCACAACAAACCTATGAGTAGCACAAATGAAACATCTATTGTGCAAAGAGGTAAAAGTTCACATGCTGCAATTACCTTAGAAGACATTGATGGAATGTCATTCAAGAAAAAAACAGGATCAGGAAAATTCAAACAGAAGGAAATCATAAAATACAAATCCTTGAACCCATGTGAGGAGGTAGAAAGAGGTTTTGACTTTATACGGTCCAAGGTTTGGCACGAAAAATTGTATTACGTATCAGGCTCGTCTTCTATGGTTTTCTATTAGAAAGTATCTAATTTTATAAAAAATTAAAGAATAAAACATCTTATTTTTGTCAAGTTGATCCAATCGGGGAGAAGAAAAATTTTCTTCAACCAACGTAACTTGAATCTCACAAAGATAGAAGAAGAAAGAGAATTTTTGAAAGTAAGGTTCAAGTTCCTTTTCTTTCTCTTTATTTTTTATTCTCTGTCCCATAAAATGAGGTTTATAGCCCTTATTTATAATAGTGAGATCCGTTCTTGCACAATTCAAGTTGGATTTATCTTCTTATCTTCTAGAAGAATATCCACCCTTGAATAATTTGGATTGGACTCCTCTTCCTAGTTAAAATAGAACTAAGTCTCTAAAAAAAAAGTTATGATAAATATAAAAATCATAAAAAAATACTAAAAATTTATAAAAGTTAGATCTCGATTTCTATATCAACTTTGCCTCTTATCGCTCCGCCTAATTCTTCATAAATTGGAAGATAACTCCCAGTTAAAGTCAAACTAGAAAGAAAAGTTTCAGTTTGACCAGCCCATTTTTAGATCCAATAATAGAATTTTAGCCCAATTTAACCCCTTTAAGGATTGTCTCAAGTTGTAGATCTCGAAAAGATATCTAATTTCAAAAAAAGTATCATCTCAATCGGACATCGTATACCAAGTTATGATCTCTTGAAATTTAGCACATGATTTGGTTTCTTGATATGGTGGATCTTACTCCTGAACCCTATTTAGCCCTTATTCATAATGGCTAAAGTGATCCACACTAAGTCTAAGGATCCTCCTGGATCAAGGCTCCCCTTGTTTAAGGGATTTAGTTGCCGCTAAATCAAAACTACAGGTGGGGAAACTTTTGCTTTCCTATCTCATGGTTGAACCACCTGGCTTTACCTAAAGATGGTTTCTGGCTTTGGTCTTCTCTGATCTCGAGCCTTAGCAAACCATTTGATCTGCTCCCACATCTAGACTTCATGGTAAGGACGTTTTTTGCTGTCTTTCCGTATTTTCCATGCTGACTACAACAACTTCTTCTGGATCTCGATCTAGGTTGATCAATTGGTAGAACCAAAGGACAAGAGCTTGGCCTCTCATGAGTAATATCGACTTCTCATCCCATCATCACGAACTTGCTGCAAGCATTAACAAGTTGCTTTGCCTGAGCAGCAATCACAAGGTCTACATTCCTTATGTTTTGGTTGATCAAGAACTCCTTACATTTTTGTATGAGACGATACTTCCTCTGTCGTTTGTAGAAGACAGTATCTCGATCCTAAAGATAAGAACTCCCTAGGATAACCTGGCAAACATCTAAAAAAACTCCTTCATAAGTTAGCTCATTAATGTTTTCAGTAATAATGAACTTGAAGGTATGCTATTTAGTGATCTTCAATTTGACATCTTTCTAAATCCAACTAAGAAGGTAAGGACATGGATCAACCTTAGTCTGCAACCCCAACTTGTCAACCAGATTTTCGAAGATAAGATTTTTCTGGCTTCTAGGATCTAGAATTGCCTTGATGATGCTCTACTTCATCTGGATCTTCAAGTGGAAGAGTTCCTCACTTGCATGATTCACCATACTGCCTCATACCGTCTAGTGCAGAGCATATCGTACTGTACCGATATCACATAGATATGTTGTACTATCCCATACCGACACTAGCTTACCATGCCATATACCAATATTATAATGGGATTTTATCGGTATGGGGTCCGGTACCAAGACAGCAAATCTTGCTCATGCGCCTCTAGATTTATGTCAGTTGTTGTCTTTGGTTTTCTCGCCATCAAGCTCAATTTGGAGTCTGCTTGCAAAAGTTCGAGTAGCTTCTGAACTTCCACAGCATTGAGGATTGGTTTCTCTTCCTTTTTCTTCTCAAAATCATTATCCTTCTGCTTCAATTTGAGGTAAAGCTTCCAACACTTCTCCTTGATGTGTTTGCAAAGGTTGCAATGATCATAATAATCTTTTTGAGTTATAAGGCATGCTTCTTACTCTTGTTGGTGCTCGCGCTTGTATTGAAGGTATCGCCAATCTAGAGATGATCTCAATGAGTTGGATAATTCTCTTTTCTAGTTGTATGAGACGTACCTTCATCTCATCATCCATCGAGAAAGAACTAGCAACCATACTCGCCTTTGTCCTTCAATGTACTTGAATCATGGAGAGTAGATGGTGGACAGAAATTGGCATCCTTATTCTTTTGAGAACATCAGAGTCAGAAGAAGTGATTTCCATTCTTTTCCCTAGTAATCAAGAATCCATGACTTAGCTAATATAATTTCTAAATACTATCAATAAAAAGTTCATTGACATACTAGTAACTATCTCTAAAACCAAAGAACAGGACATAAATAGAAATATATTATTGTTCTTCAGGACCAAGGAGTTGAAATTTATAGACCCATCTTCTTTGCATCACCATTAATGCATTGCTTATTGCCATATCTATAGACTTTTGTTGCTTCCAATGCTTTGGAGAGTAAGTTGCTTTACCGGCATATGTTATCACTAATTAGATCAATAATTTAAACAATCAGGCTAATGGCATTCCAATAACCAGCCTTTCATGTCACTACTAACATTGTTCACAAAGCACAGGATGATGAAGTTTCTGAAGGAACTAGGAGTCAAACTATTAAGGTACAAAATGCAAGCTGACAAATGGACTAGGAAGTCGAAAATAATATAACATTTGATACATTTTAAAAATTGTTGCAAGACCTAGATATGTAATTTATCATGAGAGTTTCTGCAAGCAAGTCACAAATAACAAATCCTTCAATACGAAGATATATTTGCACTTTTGTTCTGTTTTCTGAGTGTATCTATTTTATGCACTTCACTCACTCCTGAGATGATACTCGTATGCGTTACAACTTCACATACAAATTTGATATTTCCCATGCATCCTAACTCTCTCAGAACTCCAATATTCACAATCACTAGGGTAAGGGTGTGTGTGGCATCCCATGCTGTGCCATGCTAGCACAAATGATGCTCTTTTTTTTAAGAAAAAAAAACTTAAACTAATATGAAAATATTTTGAAATAATTATTAGTTGCTGGGTACCGGCACGGTATGTCCCAGCCATCAAAAACCAAAATGGTACTTGATATCTTGCTTTAAACTAATATGATAAATTTTCTCAGATAGAAACCGGACTAGATGTTATCAGCTCGAAGCAAAACCATTTGTCTAAGTTTTCTGCATATCCTGTACTCTGAAGATAGTATTTTACAACCTTTCTTAGCTTCTTGAGGTCTATGCTTAGTATGCATAACTTTCAACATACATTTCTCGTATACATTAGTACGCACAACCTCCAATTTGGTAAACTTAATTGACTGAATGTAAATTTTTCTAAGAGGAAACAAAGAACCATTATCTAAAACATAGTGAAAATAAGAAGAAAACTCTATGCTAATATAATTGCAGCAATAACTGGTAAAGCAGAGAAAGTCGAATAGCCATCTTTAGCATGACATTTGGAATGTGAGTATCAATGTGGCAAGGGAAAAGGAGGACCATGGATAACTCCCAACATCTTATATTTCACTGAACACTTAATTAAAGCACAAATTTTGAAAATGCCTACTATATATAGCCGGTATGTTACATGCTTTTGTTTGTGTGATAAGACATACAGATACCAAAACTGATTAAAATACCTAAATAATATGCTCCAGTAAATAAACTAGAAAAATTATATCAACAAGCATGAAGTTAGTCCATATTATTTTAAAAAACCTATAAAAGGTGATAATGACAAAACTTATTTTCACATGTCTACAAAATAGAACATCTAAAAGCAGCCATACCTTACAGGTTCTATTCACAAAAATCATTACCACGTTAAAAATAATTGTCAGTCTGCATAGGCTAGCTTTTCCTACTAAACTTACTTGGGTGAATGTAAATTTTTCTAAGGGGAAACAAAGAGCCATTATCTAAAACGTAGTGAAAGGAACAAAATTCTATGCTGATACAATTGCGGCAATAACTAACAAACCAGAGAGAGTCAAACAGTCATCTTTAGCATCACCCTTGGAATGCGAGCATCAATGTAGCAAGGGAAAAGGAGGACCAAGGATAACTGCCGACATCTCATATTTCACTGAACACATAATTAAAGCACAAAATTTGAAAATGCCCACTATATATTGCTGGTATGTTACAGGCTTTTGTTTGTCTGATAAGATATACAGATGCCAAAAATGATTAATATACCTCCTCAACATGCTCCAGTAAATAGCGTAGAAAAATTAAACCAATGAGAATGAAGTTAGTCCATAATTTTTTTAAAAAAAACTATAAAAGGTGATAAGGACAAAAATTATTTTCATATGTCTATAAAATAGAACATCTCGGCACTGGTCCTATTCATGAGAATCATTACTATGTTAAAAATCATTCAGTTTGCATAGGCAACTTTTCCTACCATCATTTTGATATTATACTTTCTAGACCGCCTCAAGGAATAAGTTTCAACAACCGTATAAGTTTGTCATTATGGCAATATTTGTAACTATTGAGAAAAGTTCTGGTAGCTAAAATTTCAGTGCTATTGATTCCAGCTACAGAACAAAGCAGCACAGCAGAGTGCCTTTGAGTCTCTCCATAGGGACATTATGGTTTTATTCAGCAATTGGGAGTTTGATCCAATGAAACTAAGCAATCCCTTTCGAGAAAATGAGGGCAATGTCGACATCTGGCAAGGCTATGAAGATAGGATCGTCCCAGTGGAGTTACAGCGCTATATTGCACAGAAGCTTCCATGGATACGATATCACGAGAATCAAAAAGGTGGGCATCTATTTGCATCGATTGATGGTTGGGGTGACAAAATACTCAAGGCACTTCTTCTTGGAGAGGAACCCCCCGCTATTTAGAACTACTTCAACTGCAATGACAGTTTAATATTCAAAAATCATCTACCATTACTACAACCAGGAAATGCATGGAGAGAATCACCCTGTTACTTAGAATTACTTCGACTGCATCGCCATTTTGACAGTTGACATCATCTACTAGTGCAATGCCATTTTAATATTCAAAATGATCTACTTCAACTGCAATGCCATTTTATATTCAAAAAAATCTGCTATTACTACAACCAGGAAATACGTGGAGAGAATCCCACTGTTAGAATCACTTGGACTGCTTTGCCATCTTGATGGCTAACATTATCTACTACTAAAACCAGGAAAGTTAGCAATTTAAGAAAAAAATTTGTCAATATTATCGACCATGAAGAATATTTGACTATTGTAGCCTTTAAATTCTCAGTTTTATGGTAGACCTTCTCTCACCAACAACCCTAAAGAGAATATTGATGAACAACCGAGACATGAGAAAGATACATACTGATGTGATTTATTGGCATCATTTTTGCAAATCAAAGTGGTCATTGGTTTATCCATGCAGACTACTTAAACCCACTTTACTTTTATACTAATGCTGGAGAGACCAAATAACAATGAAATCCTAGGGTTTATAATGACTTTTATGCCTGCATTCTGGATCTCAAAATCAGGATTTGGAGATTTTGAACAAACAAAGAGGTGAAACAGATCTGTTTAATAAGTAAGGATTTAATAATGGTTATAAGAAAATTATAATAAAGACCTAGTATGAAATTATTTCGGTTATAAGGAAGGCTCTAATGTTGACAAGAACGAATCTCAGATGACAATAAAGAACTAAGAAGAATTCTAAATTTGTATTTTGCAAATCTGATGTAATATAAAATAAAAGGGTGGTTACATAGGACAAAGTGATCTTACAATTAGTATTTAATGTAGAGGAGGCAATCAACAAGAAGATGCTAACTGAAGACTGCTGTAGATTAGAGTAACACCACATCAGTGATCTGGCTAACAGAATATGCATTTGAAGATGGAGAAATTATGAGACATGGTTGCTGGAAGTTTAAGATCTAAAAAACAGTTCGAACGCACAGAAATCAAAAGAAATCACAGCAGGATTCCGTTTACACCGAAAGAAAGCAAATAGAAGAGGTTAGATCGGAGTAAAATAAATCAAATTTTTAGAGGGAAAAACTGGCTGAACCTGGTCGCTTCTGACTCCAATCCACTTTACCTGGTAAGCCACTCGGCTTTCTTTAAATCTTTCTCCGACTTGCTGACAAATCCCTCAATATCCCACCAGCCAATTATCTATTTAACCAGCATTAGGACTTGTAACGGGCAATGCTCTAAAATTTCCCAAATATATCCCATTAGCTCACGACCTATTTAACTTACATTACAATAATAAGTCACATCCACATAACTGTAGCACGTAGTATTAATATGAGCAAGAGATAGGCTGGATTCGATGCTGGTGGTTTATATCCGATCGAATTTCTTCCCATTGAAACAGTATATATTTTTAAAAATAAATATTTAAAAAAAATATTTTTCAAATTAAAAAAAAAAATGGGCACTTGCACTTGAGGACGCTTTTAGAGCTAAAAAAAATTTAAAAAAAAAAAAAAAAACTTCAACACCTTAAAAAAAAAAAAAATATTTCTATCATTTTTTTTACAAACTTATTTTTTTTATATTTTTTTAAATATTTAATTTTAGATATGCGCATTGATCCAATGATCAAAAATTGAATCGAATATGAACTACGATCCGATCGAGAAGAATTCAGTCTATCTCATATAAATAATATTTTATTCTTGATTAACTCTAAAAAATTAATCTAAAATAAGTGTAGGAACTAGGGTCTAAAATCTTCAACACCTTAAAAAAAAAAAAAAAAATTCTATCATTTTTTTTTTTCAGATACAGATACGTACCTATTTTTTTTATATTTTTTCAAACATTTGATTTTAGATATGCGCATTGACCCAATGACCAGAAATTCAATTGAATATGAACTACGATCCGGTCGAGAAGAATCCAATCTATCTCATATAAATAATATTTTATTCTTGATTAACCCTGAAAAATTAATCTAAAATAAGTGTAGGAACTAGGGTCTAAAAGCTACTCAATCAGCAATAATAAATTTAAGACTGTTAGATGAAATTGTAGATGAGGTTCGCTTGTTGGATACCTAAGCTGCTTCCTAGATTCGTGTCCTTAACCCTTCGTTGAAGTGTGATCCGACTGTTTTGGGATCTCATTTTGTAGCCGTTACACACTCCCTTACAAGTTAATTGCCATGCTCCAAAGGCAAGAGCTGGGCATGGATATAGAAAGATCTAAAAGAATATACAAGGCCAATAGATTAAGCACAATCTCATCATTATTGAACAATGTAAATCTTATTTCGAAGCAAGATAAGATAATTCTATCATTATCAAGTAAAAAATATCTCATTGCAAATTGAGTTATTTGATGGTATCATTGACGCTCTAATCATTCCTCCTCCAACTAGTAATTCCCAATCATAACTGACTATTAATAAGCATCCTCAACTCTAAAAAGAAAAGTGATAATTTGGTACATGTTAATAGCTCGGTAATCCCCAAACACATGCCAACATAGATAATCCAAAGATAGAAATTAGCAAGATATTTACAACCAAAATAAATGCAAATATCATGAATTGGTATATTAAATATATATCCAGCACCTATAGTTATCACTCAAATAGACGAGAATACATATATACATACACATACATATACATACACATTGTCAAATAATAGTTCTATTAAAAAATAATATATCATATACCATCAAAATTACTATTTTATTCAACAATAGCTTCAAATAATTTATTTATCATTTTTTGATTAGCATGATTCAAATCCGATGACCATTAAATTTTCAGCTTTGGACAAACCATAGCTAAATTTCCAACCCATAATAGGGAAATGATAGCACCATGTTTCCGACTATAATAGGGTAACAATAATATCACATTTATAACCCATAATGAGTAAGGATAATGCCATATCTCTAGCTTATGATGGACCAATGATAATGCCACATTTCTAGCTATTGAAGAAACAAAAATAAACATGGCTAGTCCAAACGCCATACCAGACCATCTAGTAATATAAAACTCAATTTTATGTTTGTACAGTTTAATACCATATTCCCTGTAAAACTCAAGGAAATGATTATCACCTTCCATCAAAATCCAAAATCATCGATATGTATAATACACATACATAGATACATACATACATACCTATATCCATATAGATGATCATACATAGGGATCCTTATCTCTACTAACAGTAAAATATTCAAAGAAAATACTAATCAACCCAAAAGCACACCTAATATATTCAATTAATTTGAAAAATCGATAATAGATATAATCATTAAATGAAAGAACAACCACATGCATGATATTAATTTGATTAATAATTTAGTAATTTTCTAATTCTAAATTTTGATACTCAAACTATTTCTTATCCTAGATTTTCTCATCCTATCCTAGACCATACTAATCGCCAAAATCAATAAATAAAAAAGATAGGATCTTGCCTCGATTTAAGGATCAAAGTGTAAAACCCCTTACTGGACTTCTTATTTGAATGATTGCATCCCTATGGAGCCAAAACCAATAAGCAGAGAAATGGTAGACAAATGTAAGAGAGAGGGAAGGACAAAGCTAACCCGGTAGCAATGTCTAGTAGCTTGGATCGATCTAATGTGGGTGAAAATTGCTCAAATGGAAAGGCAAGAGTCTAAATAGGATAAAGACGAGCTATGTATGATGTATGCAACAACGAAATTAAAATACAAGCAAGCAAAGCTTAAATTAAAATGATGCAATCTAAATACGAAAAGTAAATAGAGCAAGCACACTATAAAAATAAATAAATTTATAATAGTTTGAAGCAACCCACTTCTACGTCTACTCTCCAAAAATCTTTTAGAAATTTTACTATAATCATTCAACTATAGTATGTTTGTTTTAACTTGGGATCATAAATAAATCCAGTTAGTTTACTAGGATCACCAATCACATATTGAAAAATAGGTAGTTCGCATGCAGATTTTTGATGATTACCCTAATCGTAGCGGAAGTAGATTTAAAAATAATTTTAAATCTAATCTAAGTATGCTGATTCTAAATCATAACTACATAAGATTGTCTAACATGTATAAATAATTTAATTATATAGATCTAAAATTATAAATAGCAAGAAAGAAGATATACCTAACACTTTTTTCTCCTCCTTTTTTGAATTGGATCAATCGTGATCTTCCCGATCAGAACTCTAAAATCACTAGGGTGCTAGCTCTTTTGCAAGCTTTGTTCTTTGGCTTAGATTTGGATCTTGTTCTTGAAACCGCTCGCTAGCAGCTTCCTCCTAAGGTTTTGAACCTGATCACCTAGAAAACTCAAAATACTTCTTGATTTTCTTTTCTCTCTCAAAAGGCCTCCCTTTTCTCTCATATCAAATCTAGAGGAGGAAGAGATGTGGGCGTGGAAGGGAGGAAAGAAGGAACAAGAGGGGTGGCAACTATTGTTTCCGGCAAGAAGGAAGAGAACAATTAAATTAGCTGCACACCCCACCTCTCCCCTTTTTATTTTGTCGCACAAAACTCCCATATCCCAGGCCTTAATCAGATAGGTATTAGTTGGAATTAGCTAGATTCTATCTCTATCTAGATAGGAGTCCTAACTAATCAAGAAAGTGGGTGGTCAACTAATCCCTATCCTCTCACACGCGCAACCAAGTAATTGACGAGATTTCTCATTGCCCATCCCTTCTTCATTCAACCAAATGGAGAAGCCCAGAAAACCGGCGCTCAATAGCTTAGGTTTAATTTGGTTCAATTTAGATTCAAATTAAATCCAATTTGAGCCCGATTTGAATCAAATTCGAAAAGCTATCAAACCTGATCCAATCATGATAGAAATCTAAATCTGATTTAGATAATTAAACCTAATTAATATTAAATTAAATCAAATCTAATTAAATTAAATATAATTTAAATTAATTAAGACTTGATACATAATTTAATCAGTCCTAATTAAATTATAATATTTATAATTAGGTCATCCTGCTAACAATTAGCAGCTATCACATCTGTAATATTTATAAATTAGTAGTTTTCAAAATTCAAACCATCAATCTAATTGATAATTTGAATATAATTCAAGCTGTTGATCGAGTCAAACTTCTTTTGTATGTGATCCCCCATGTTCTATTTTATTTAGTACCAAGTTATACCATGATCTCTATCACAATATCATCGAAACTTCTTTTAATCGATCGGAATAATTCTAGCTCAACCCAACAAGGATTATTGATCCGAAAATAACTCTAGTGAGTTCTCACAATCGATCAGTAATATCTAGTAATATGTAATGGCAATCTAGCAAAACAAAAAAAATTGAACCTCTAGGTACAGTTATCCTATGATTCAATCCTTCTATCATGAGTCTTGACTTGACAGAAGTCATGAAGAATTTATCAAACTCCATCATCAGTCATATACTAGATTGGCTCAACTCCAGTTCATTTATGACTCCTATGAAAACTTTTTCTAGTATTCACATTTGCTTTGATCGAATATTTTCTAAACTCAGTCTTGCTAATTGCATAGGACTACTCTTTTTCTACCAAGATCGATAGATTTCATCTATATACATCCTACTCTAAATAGCAAACTTATACCTACTATAGCCAACATACACAACAAGAATCCGAATGACTAGGAACCAAGAAAACTATAGTCAAATAAGTAGCCTCATTGCAAATAACCAATGCACCACAAGTCAAACGACTATGCACACTATTGCAGCATTGAGAAGAACCACTAATGAGTGAACAGTCATCCAAGTAGTTTTTTATGATGGTCATGCTTAGTGCAAGTTGTTCTCTAATAACTACTTGCACTCTCATCCTAGTGTCTCTACACTGCAGAATCAAGACTCATCTGCCCAGAAGGGAGATAATACGTGCATCGATCTTGACAAGATCAATCACTATCTTCCGTGATGATCCTACGATCGGAAGCATTTAGAAATTAACTACTAATAATGTGTGTCTCAAATTCTCAACATCTTGAGAATGTATAAAATCATCTTTATTAATTTCTAGGATAAATCATGGATACATAAATATGATTAAAAATAAAAATACTTTTATTGATAATAAAAGTTTTACAAGTATAAATACAAGTTCTGAAAATATAAATATGTCAGCCAATAATTAGCTTCTAAGACATACTTCTAATAAACTCTCACTTGACCTAAAGCTAATTTGCCATATACTTAAGATCCATCTTTTCAAGATGAGCTTCGATCTTCTGCTAGCTAAGAGGCTTTGTCAGTGGGTCCTCCATGTTCTATACGGAGTCAACTCTCTGCACCTTGATGAACTACTTCTCAAGGTATTCGCATATAATACAAAATCACCACTTTAAATGCTTGGACCTCTGGTGAGACCAGAGCTCCTTAGTGAATGCTATGATGCTGTTGTTGTCATAGTACAATACAATGGCATTCGTGGCATCACATCCAGCTTCGCAACAAAGTTCTTGAACCAATAAGCTTCCTTAGCAGCTTTAGAGATGGTGATGTACTTGGCTTCCATAGTTGAATCTGCAATGACCGACTGTTTGGAACTTTTTCAATTGACCAATCTATCATTACATAGAAAAATACACCCCAATATAGACCTTCTATCATCGACATCAGACATGAAGTTGGTGTACCCTTCCACTTTTAGCTCCAAACCTCCACCAAAGATCAAGAATAAATCCTTAGTTCTTCTCAGCTATCCAGTGCTCTTTGCCTCGATTTGACTGATATTTGCTCGTGACACTCATGGCAAAGAATATATCAAATCGAGTACATAGCATGGCATACATGAGACTTTCTATAGCTGAAGCATAAGAGATTTTGCTCATGCACTAGATCTCCTTATGTATATCAGGATACATCTTTTTGGAGAGATAAATGCCATGCCTAAGAGACAAGAACCCCCTCTTAGAGTTTTCATGCTGAACCTCTTCAGCACCTTCTCTATGTATATTTTCTGAAAAAGTTCTATCATTCTCTTAAATCTATCCTTATAAACCTTAATACTAAGAATGTAGGAAGCTTCTTCTAGGTCCTTCATGGAGAATTCCTTCGATAACCATACCTTGATCGATGTCAATATAGGAATATCATTCCTAATCAAAAGGTTGTCATCCACGTACAATACAAGGAACGTGATAGTACTTCCACTAATCTTTTTATATACACACAGCTCATTATTTTTGATAAAATTAAATAATTTGATCATATCGTTAAGGTGAGTATTTCAAGTCCAAAATACTTGCTTAAGTTCGTAAATGAATCTTTGTAGCTTATAGACTTTGTGATCACTATCACTGGATATAAAATCCATAGGCTGCTCTTTATAGATATCTTCCTTAAGATATCTATTTATGAAAGCAGTTTTTACATCCATCTATCGGATCTCATAATCATAATAAGCCACAATCGTAAGCAAGATATGGCTAGATTTTAGTATAACTACAGATGAAAAGATTTTTTGATAATCAATACCTTCGCGTTGACTATAATTTTTCATCATGAGCCTTGCCATATAGGTCTCTATCTGACCACCTGACCCAACTTTTCTTTGGTAGATTCATTTATATCCAATAGATATATGATAAATACCATAAATTCATCAATAAAAATATTAATTTATTAATTTATTTATATTAATTTTTAAAAATTATTAATTAATTAATACATATTTTTAAGAAATTTATATTTTTATTAATTAAAAAATAATAAAAATTAAAAAATAAAATTTTGTTATTAATAGAAAGAGCTTATTTTTTTATCATAATAAAATAAGTTTGAAGCAAAATGAAGCTAAAACGGAGAAGATATGAATTTCTAAAGATTAAAAAAATTAAATAAAAAAAGAAAACGGCTCAGTCGGCTCAGACCGCCACACCATATCAGTCGGCGCATCCAAATGCATCGAGCCAAGCCGACGAAGCCAACCACGTAAGCTAACTCAATCACGAAAGCCGTCAGTCGGTCCACGATCCAGGCGTGAACCGCCAGCTCAACAAAAACCAACAAATCACAAAGCGACACATGGTAGACCTAGACCCTTAAGAGGTTCATGAAAAATCCATCACGATTTACAGGGTAAAGAGGTAATTTCACATCAAAGTAGCGAGCGACGATTGGCTTAGGCATTCGGTGTGCCCAATTCGTGTGGTCCATAGCTATAGTAATTGCACGATCCAATGGCCTGCATTCGATCCGATGGAGATCCGATGGCCCACGATAAATCCTTCTTTGATTCAAATAATGCTCAGCATCTGGTGCAATCCAACGGTCAAAAATCCAGTCAATGAAGATTCGATAGTGAAGAAAGCTCCCGATAGTGATCAGATCTCCCAACGCGTGATTAGCAGCTAGATTTTCTCCATCAACGTGCGATCAATGGTCAGAATTCAATTCGACCTGATTTGGGTCGATACGCATCCAATTTTGATGATTTTTGATTTGTTGGATTCTTATTGAATGGATAGATTTCATCTAGAGTAGCAGAATTCAATCAAGACTCCTTTTAATCTGATTTTCAATCGCATTTCTCCATATTTTGATAATTAAAGAGCTCCTTAGTCCCACATTGCCTAGAAGAAAACTCTCCAGCCCTCTTAGCTCTATAAATAAAACCCCAGGCCTCCAGAGTTCATAATCTTCGATCAAGGCGAAGCTTTGGTATAGGATGAAGCCAGGCTTTGGGTTAATGACTGCTTCGAGGCAACTGATGTCGAGAGAAAAAGTTGGGCTTCTACACCATCTTTTTGCCAATGCCGATCTAAGATCAGAGATTAGGCTATTTTATTTTATTTTTTTTTAATTTTATGTATTTAAATTCTAAAATTTTAATTAATGAAAATTTTATTTTTTTTTGCACTTTGATTTCAGCTCTTTATTTTTATTACAATTTAATTTCTATACTTTAATTATTATTTTTTTATTTTATTGCAAGTAAATGCTAAGATCTAACTAGTAGATCTTAGTACCAAGTTTAAATTTCTACATCTTTTAATTTTTATTTTTTATTTTTTGACTTCATTTTTTATTTCAAAACTCTTTTATTTTCTTTTACTTTTCAAAAATCAAAGATTTCAAATCTAAAAACACTATCTTTTCTGTGGATTCGATCCAACTTACTGCTATCTACGTATTTTTAATTATTTTAAGAAGTCAGATTAAACTGATAAACATTGTGTCTTAATGACAACATCGCAATTTTATCAAGTTTTTGGTGCTTTTTTTTTTGGTGATTGCTGGAGGCAAGGTGAGCTTTTCAAAATTCAATTAATTACATGTATGTAGTTTAATTGCATAGAACCTCTTGCTTGAAAATTTGAATATGCATATCATATTGAATCAAATTAAGGGCACAACCAACTTAAACAAGATAAGATGGAAATTTGATCACCCTTTCTTGGCCCATAAATAATCAACCAACATCCTACATTGATCTAAGTCTTTAATTTTAAAATTAATTAGACATCAGCCCTAGAAACTCGAGCTTATTAGGATAAGAAACCCTAAGAGTTGAACCAGATTAGAATTAGTCAATTTGACTAGTGTCTAGAAAAGTGATTCAGAGATGACTGGACCTGAAGAAAGATGATTTCTAATTGATTTTGTTCGCTTATCCGACCAAGCATAATTGATATCTAAGGCAAGCAACGGGGGAACTCCCACCGATCTTACACTTACCTGGCTAGTTGATTGATTGATCCTATACTTGGAGGGCTTGAAGGTGACCCTAACAATTAGGAGCTATTTAAATTTAGGATAATCCTTAGTCAGGATTGATTGACCAACTTGATTGCTAACCAACATCAAACCTAATTAAACCTAATTCTTCTCTCTCTTTTTAGTTCTAAGATTTCTTAGGACCTCTTCTTTAGAATTTTTATTTCTTTTTTTCTCTTCAAAAATAAAATAAAATAAAATAAAAATTAAATTAAATTAAACTAACTAAAAAAATATTAAAAATAATAATTAAATTAAATTAAATTAAAAATAATAATTAAAATAATATTAATTTTTAAAAATAATAATATAATAAAATAATAAAAAATATATATATAAAATTCTATAAAAAAATCTAAAAAATTTTGAACCATACATTAGGGTTACACTAATACATGCACGGTAGAAAATCGCTTTTTCTGATTTAGTTGAACTTAATTGAATGGTTGATTCATATTAAATCTGATAATCAAATGGCTAATCTTAACCTAATAGTTAAAAATTAGATAAAGTTGACCTTCTTATCCAAAAATTAGATCAACTCCTAATCCTACATCAACAATCTCCTACACAATTCACATCACCTTCTAATTATCAGAAGTTTTATTCTATTTATGCTAGCCTAATCCATCATGTGAATGAATGTCCTGTTGCTGCACAGTTTTCATATTTTATCCAAGAACAAGTTCAAGCTGCTCAAGGTTACTACAAATTGATTAATGACCCATTTTCAAATTCATATAATCTAGATTGGAGCAACCACCATAATTTTTCTTGGACATCCCAACAGACTCAGACTCAGACCCAAATTTTGCCTATCCAAAACTATCAAAACAGGCTCCAATACCAAAACTATGTCTATAATAATGGTCAGCCTAGTCGGCCTTTTTAGCCACCACATTATAATCAGTCCTCATATCCACCTCCTCAATAGACCAATCTAGTTGATGATAGATTTAACCAACTTCAATAATTGATTCTGACTCAACAGTAATCTATCGCCAGACTAGAAGCTCAAATTGGACAACTAGCTAAATCTAACATGAGAAGAGAACTAGGTCAATTATCGAGCTTACCAATTTTAAACAACCCACCTAATGTCCACCAACCACCTGGATCAAATTATCAATTTAATGTCTCACTTAAAAATTCTTAATTTGAGAATGCCAAAGTAATTTCTGAACTTAAAAGCTATAAGATTCTTATGGACCCATACCAAGATCAGGTGAAAGAGGCTAGTACTGATGCTAGCCAAAATAAAAATTTAGAGAAACAGTTTAGCACTAAGACTAACCGCATAGAAGAATCCGAGCCAGGAATTAGTATTGATGCTGGTTCTAGTTTAAATAAGATAGAAAAAGGAAATAAGAGAATAGATGATTTACTCGAGACTTATAAACCTAATGTCATGTTTCCTTCAACCCTAGAAGTCGGTTCTTCTTACAAAAATCAAGAAGCATGTAATAAAGTGTCAATAGAGTTATTTAAGCAAGATCATATTAATTTACCTTCAGAATTAAAACCACCTTTAGTTATCCTTCCAGTACCGGTGCATTAAACTTAACTTCTAATTCAAAAACTCCATTCATGAGTATTTTAGAAGAATAAATAGAAAAAATTCTTAATAAACATGGATCTAAGAATAGGATCATAAATTATGTTCCTAAAATTAATAATGATTATATCAATAATAGAATTATAAATTATCTTTCTGAGATTAGCAATCCAAGATCGTTGAAATTTATCAATCCAATATTCGATATAGGATAGTAAGTTGCATTGTATCTAGCTAAAGACTGTAAACTTAGCGCTTGTTGGAAGATAATTCAATATTTAGTTTTATTTAGTTTAATTTATTTTTTTATTTAATTTTATTTTTAGGATAATTTGAATAAGTTGGAGGAAAAGCTTAAATTTTCAAAGATATGTGCTGGATCAAAAATATAGTCAGATGTATTCTTTCATATTTTTTATTACATTCTTTATTTTTTCTTCTTCATTGAGGATAATATTGATTAAGTTGGAGAGAAGAAAAATAAAAATTTTAAAATTTTAAGTCCTCAAAAAAATTAGTATTTAGTATTTAGACACCTGATTATGCTTAAGAATCAAATTAAACTAAGCATTTTTAAAAGAAAATCGATGCATAAATTAGAAAATTTATGAGATATTGAGGGATCAAGTATTAAGAAAATCCAATAAAGAGTTAAGTCTAGAATATAAAAAAAAAAAAATTGAGTATTTCTAATTTTTTCTACTAGCATCAAAAAAAAATCTACTTTTTATGAATTTATGTAGGATAACTATACATTTTTTCATATAAAAAATTATATAAAATAATTTTTAAGGACTTCTCACTGAGTAACCAGGCCTCTTTGCCTAAGCAAGCATTAAGTTTTACATCAAAAAATGGGAAGGGCAAAGAAACTCATTGTAAAACTAGTCTTAACTCATAGACTGTTTGATTCGAGCTAGTAAGTCCGAGGGGTATTCTATACCTAGTGCCCTAAAGCCAACTGATTTGGGAGTCATTGGCCCAAGACTTACTACATGGATCAAATAAAAAGCTTAAGGGATTAAGACACTCAATAATGGTACAACGTTATATATATATATATATATATATATATATATATTGGTTTTCAATCGAGTAACTGAATCCCGTTGCCTTAAGTAACCAATGATATTCACATCAACAAGTGGACAATGTGAAAATAAAAATCAATAAATGAAGGGCAGAAGTAGTAATACACATGCTTATATGAAAGTTTAGACAATTCAAAGACAAAGATAGGATAATTTAGAAAAAAATTAAAAAAAATTAATATTTTTTACTTAATTTTTCTATTAATAAGTATTAATATTTCAATGATATACCTCACTTATACTCTACTGAATATCAATGGTCATTTTGAAAACTACTTAGGTAAAATTCGAAACTCTAAAGTTAAAAGATATTTCAAACTAAATTTCTTCTTTACTCGAGGACGAGCAAAGCTTAAGTTAAGGGGTGTGATAAGTACCATAAATTCATCAATAAAAATATTAATTTATTAATTAATTTATATTAATTTTTAAAAATTATTAATTAATTGATACATATTTTTGAGAAATTTATATTTTTATTAATTAAAAACTAATTGAAAAATAATAAAAATTTTTAAAAAAAATTATTATCAATGGAAAGAGCTCATTTTTTTATCACAACAAAATAAGTTTGAAGCAAAATAGAGCTAAAACGGAGAAGATATGAATTTTTAAAAATAAAAAAAAATAAATAAAAAAAGAAAAATAATTCAGTCGGCTCAAGCCACTGCGCCATATCAACCGACGCATCCAAACGTGCCGAGCCAAGCCAACGAAGCCAGTGCGTCAAGCCAGCCATGTAAATCGACTCAGCCATAGAAGCCGTCAGTCGGTCCACGATCCAAGCGTGGACCGCCAGCTTAGCAGAAATCAACGAATCACGGAGCGACACATGGTGGACTTAGACCCTTAAGAGATTCATGAAAAATCCATCATGATTTATAGGATAAAGAGGTAATTTTGCATCAAAGCAGCGAGCGGCAATTGGCTGAGGCATTCGGTGTGCCCGATTCGCACGATCCATAGCTATAGTAATTATGCGATCCAACGACCTACATTCGATCCAATGGAGATCCGATGGCCCACGATAAATCCTTCTTTGATTCGAATAGTGCTCATCATCTGGCGTGATCCAACGGCCAGAAAATCAACCGATGAAGATCCGACAGCAGAGAAAGCTTCCAACGGTGATCAGGACTCCCATTTTCTCCATCAATGTGCGATCAATGGCCAGAATTCAATCTGACCTGATCTGAACCGATATGCATTCGATTTTGATGATTTTTGATTGATTCATTGAATTCCTATTGAATGGTCAGATTTCATCTAGAGCAGCAGAATTCAACCAGGACTCCTTTTAATCTAATTTTCACTCAGATTTTTTCATATTTTGATGATCAAAGAGCTCCTTAGTCCCACATTGCTTAGAAGAAACTCTCTAGCCCTCCTAGCTCTATAAATAAGATCCTAGGCCTCCAGAGTTCATAATCTTCGATCAAGACGAAACTTTGGTATAGGATGAAGCCAGACTTTGAGTTAATGGCTGCTTCGAGGCAACTGATGCCGAGAAAAAAAGTTGGGCTTCTACACCATCTTTTTGTCAATGCCGATCCAAGATCAGAGATCAGGCTATTTTATTTTATTTTTTTTTCTTTTTAAATTTCATGTATTTAAATTCTAAAATTTTAATTAATAAAAATTTTATTTTTTTTGTACTTTGATTTCAGCTCTTTATTTTTATTATAATTTAATTTTTATACTTTAATTATTATTTTTTATTTTATTGTAAGTAAATGCTAAGATCTAACTAGTTGATCTTAGTACCAAGTTTAAATTTCTGCATCTTTTAATTTTTGCTTTTTATTTTTCGACTTCATTTTTGATTTCAAAACTCTTTTCTTTTCTTTTTCTTTTCAAAAATCAAAGATTTTAAATCTAAAAATACTATCTTTCCTATGGATTCGATCCGACTCACTGCTATCTATGTATTTTTAATTATTTTAAGAAGTCAGATTAAACTGATAAATATAGTGTCTTAACGACAACACCGCAATCTTATCAATATAATGCCTTTAGGTAAATCTACTAAGGACCAAACCTGATTGGAATGCATGGAGTCAATTTCTGACTTCATTGCTTCTTTCCATTTCTTGGAGTCTACATCTAACACCACTTCATCAAAGATTTTGGGATCATTCTTAATATCCTTATTTTCCACAAGAAATGCTTTCTCTAGATCCTCTTTAAGAATATCTAAGTACCTTTTAGCAGGATGGAAGATCTTACTTGATCTATGAGATGGAGAATGTACCACATCAATTGGCTCACTACTGAGTTCAAACTCTTGGACTCGACGCTCTTTGAAGACTTTCTCTTCGAGCTCAATCTTTATCCCACTATCTCTATCTTGGATGAACTCTTTCTCTAAGAAGATGGCATGATGGCTTACAATCACATTGTAATCCTCTAGAGATAAAAATGGTATCTCATGGATTCCTTAGGATGTCCTATAAAGTGAGCTCTAAGTGACCTAGCCTCTAACTTGTCTACTTATTGTCGCTTGATATGGGCTAGACATCATCAAATCTTGAGATAATCTAAACTCAATTTCTTACCATGCCATACCTCGTATGGTGTGGTAGGAACAGATTTAGAGAAAACTTGATTTAAAAGATAAATAATAAAAAATAGTGCATGTTCTCAGAGAAAAATTGAAAGATTGGTTAAGCTTATCATGGATCGGACCATATCCAATAGGATCGATTTCTTCTTTTGGATATCCCGTTGAGTTGAGGCATCCTTGGAAGTGTCCACTATAAGACTATACCATTGTCCTTTAGATAGGCCCAGAATTTTTCATAAGGTATTCCCCTCCTCGATCATATCGAATAACCTTTATGGATTTTCTGGTATGTTTTCTACTTCGTGTCTAAACTCTTTGAATTTTTCAAAAGTATTTGACTTATGGTCCATCAAATATACAAACCCATACCATGAGTAATCATTGGTAAAAATTATGAAGTAGATATAGCCACCCCTGATCTATAAATCGAATGGACTATATACATCAATGTGTACCAGGGCTAATATATCAGTAGCCTTTTCCCCTTGTCCTATAAAGGATAGCCTAGTCATCTTTTCTTGAAGATAGGACTTACAAACTAGATAAGACTTAGCAGTCAATAGCTCAAGTAAACCATCTTTCTCCAGTTTGATAAGTCTATCCTCTCCAAAATAGCCTAGCCTAAGGTGCCATAGATATTTCTGGCTAATCCTATCTCTAAGTCTTTTAGACCCTACAGTATTCATAACTTGCTCGTTAATGTTTACACTCGCATCCATATGCAAATGATAAAGGGCATCAATTAAAAAAGCACGTGCAATAATTTTATTTATAAAATAAACTATACACAAGCCTTTATTGAAATAAAAATTATAATTATCTTATGCCAGCATTGATACGAAAATTAGATTTCTATTGGCTATAGGTATATAATAACAATCCTTTAAAATTAAACTAACGATAGCTTCAAAAAGTAGGTCTCAATGGCCACAGCAGCAACCCTTATCGTATTACCGGCTCGAAGGTAATATCGCCTTCTCTCAATCCTCTAACTTCTTTCAGATCCTGCATAGAAGTACATAAGTGAGCACTCGAATCAAAATCTAGAACCTAAATAGAAGAAGAAGAAACTGTAGATTAGTTTCAATTATGAGCAAATCAGATGTACCTTCAGAAGGCTCATCCTTCTTCTTGTTCTTCACTAGCGCTAGGTATGTAGGATAATTTCTCCTCCAATGGCCCTCGATATTGTAGTGAAAATATTTTTAGTTGTCGCTAACCTTCTTCGAAGCTTTTTTCTTCTTTCCGCTCTCAATCTTCTACTTCTTCGCAGGCTTTTTGCTCTTCTTCTTTCAAGTAGACTTTTTTCTGGAAGAAGCCTGCTCCATAGTAAGGACCATACCCCTTGAATCTTTCAAGATGCCCTCTATTATCACCAACATATTCAATAGCTCGGATAAGGTGCTATCAATCTTATTCATATGGTAGTTAATTCATGATGAACTGACCATATGAATCAGGAAGAGACCACAGGATCATGTCAACCTACAATTCCTTGTCCATATTCATTCTAAGCTTTTGAAGCTCTTCTATGTCCTTGATCATTGTCAAACAATGATCACGGATAGACTGCCTATCACATATCTTTGCTCTGAAGAGTCTTCGAGAGATTTCAAAGTGAGCCATGCGACTCTGCTTGCCATACAACTCTTATAAGTGACTCAGAATCTTTCTAGCAGTCCTGATATCTTCATAGTAATGTTGAAGATCATTAGACATGAATGCAAAAATGTAGCACCTAACACTATTGTCACTATCCATCCACTTCTCAAGTGCAGCTCATTGATCAATGAATGGACAAGCCAGCAACACAGGCATCTCTTGGTCTAGGACATGGGTCAATTTCTCAAAATTGAGAATGATTCTTAAGTTCTGAAGTCCATCTTTATAATTTGTTTCAATTAACCTATTTGTGTCAAGGATTCAAGCTAGAGGGTTTGAACTCGACATGGTCAACTGTAGAGAGAAACAATTTCTAATTAGAAGATTATACTTGTATAATGTTTGTTATAAGGACTTTAATAAACAAACAAGGCTTCCACTATTTGTACGAGTCTCTCACACTTCTTGGATAGAGAAACGAAAATCTATATGCGATCAGTTTTCAGTGGGTACTGCACTCCCACTGATCTACATGCACCTCACCTAACAGTTATTGGTAACGCATAGGCCAGTGAGTAGACAACTCTTTGTCCATTACTTTACTATGTAAGATGCAGCGGGTTCGGTCTCTAAGTCCCATGGCCTCACCTAATGGTTATTAGCACGTTTCTTATTTATATCAGATCCATCGTACATCAGCAAGCGCAAAGTCATCATTGGGTCCCTCATCTAATAGTTATTGAGCCTAACCCCATCTTTACCTTGAGGCCTCCAATGCCATAGAGTAGTTATGCCTTTCTGATGCAACTGAACCACCGTAACCAGCCGAAAATAATTAATGCCAAGAAGACACCACATCTCTACAATGGTGGAAGACTTAGGTTTAATCGAGAAGATTTAGGTTTAGGTTATGACTTAATATTTAATCGAGAAGATTTAGGTTTAGATTTCATCCTTCATTAGTCATAACGATTATGACTAATCTAGTGGCATGGGCTAGCTCGAATCATCAATAACCTAGCTCAAAACTTAATCAACCAAATCGGTAAGATAAGTGAGATCGGTGGGAGGATCTGCCAAAGCTTACTTTAGATACCATCAAAATGGTTAGATAAGTGAGCTACTAATTAAAAACTACCAATCAAACTATAAAACTTATCTTAGACATCAATTAGTTATTAAGAGTTGATCAAGTTAGCCTATTGATCTAGGCTCAAACTACTGAGCCAAATTAGATCTTTCAAATTTGATCAATAACATGTAGTTGTTAATCGATCTGGCTAAATTACAACTAATTGGATTGGTCTTAAGCATATTTGACCTAATCCAAATCAATATTTGATTCGATTTGATCAACTAGATCTAATTAAGCTATCCACACCCTTAACCCCATATTTTATGCATTGAAATTTAGATTTTAAATTTATAATTTTAGATCTTTTAATTTTAAGTCTTAATTCTCAGTTAAGTGAATTATCTACATAGTTTAGTTTAAATTTTAAAATAATTTTTAATCTAACTTAATTAAATTTCATCATATATAATTTTAATGTCAGTAGACTCGAGTCGACTTGCCCTAGAACTTGAGTCAGCTCATCTATGATTATCAAAAATTATGGGCTTCTACCTGCTGAGATTGGGTCGAGTCATATGCAAATGATTTGATCAACTAGAAACTTAATTTGACTCCAAAAAAGATGAGTCAAATTGCTTAGAACTCGAGTCAGCTCAAACTGAACCCAATTCAACTCGATAGACTTGCAAGCCACAATTTAAGATTTCATGCAATCAGATCCTCGGGTTTCAGATCTAGGATTTTACAGAAATTAAATTTTAGATTATGTGTCTAAAATCTATATATCAGATATATAGTTTTATGATCTAAAATTAATTAAAAAACACATATTAACTATATGCATTAAAACAAAAAACTAGATCCAAAACAATATCACATACACTTAGGATCTTCATTTGGTATTCTTTTTCATAGGAGATCATCACAAGTGGCACCCCAACATGCCATAAGAGAATCCTTTCGAATGGGTAAGAGAGAGGCTTTAACCTTTGCTTCCTCTTATGATCGGACAGCCAAGGTGAAGCACCCAATCCAAATACTATGCAAATAAGGAATTTAATCTAACACATGAATTATGTATTCTATTAAATTTAGATCTAATTTTCTTTCATATATCAGATATATAAATAATAAATCAGATCCTAAAATGCAAAATTTCATATCTAAAATTATTTATAACATGCTAGAATGACATGGCTCTGATAAAACTATTAGAAAGCCAGTGATTTGCAGGTAGTTTTTAACTAATTATACTAATCACAGTGGAAGCATATTTTAAAATATTTTAAAATCATGAAACATGCTGATTCTAAATCATAATCATCCTTAGGATCATCTAACATGCATAAATAATTTTAAATATAGATCTAAAATTATTAACAGAAAGGTAAAAGGTATACCTAATGCTTTTTCCTCCTTTCTTCGACTGGATCAATTGGATCTCCAGGGCTCCTATCGTAGCCGCGCTCGCACCTGGCCTCTGCTGGTATATATACAGAGCTCTCTTTAATCAAAACTCCAAAAACCCTAGGGTGTTAGCTTTCTTGTAGGTTTTGTTCGTTAGCTTGGATCTGGATCTGTTTCTAGAAATAGATTCCTGGCAGCTTTTAAGGTATAGATCAGACAACCAAGAAAATTCAAGAACAATTCTTAATTTTCTTTTCTCTCTCAAAAGTCTCTCTCTTCTCTCAGATCTGATCTAGAGGAAGGAGAGATGTGGACATGGAAGGAAGGAAAGAAGGAGGAGAAGGGGCAGCAGCAAGCCTTTTCTTATGGTAAGAAGGAGAGCAATAAAAACCGCACGCCCCACATCTCCCATCTTATAATTTTGTCGCACAAAATTCCACCATCTCACATCAAAATCAGATAGGGATTAGGGTTAGATAAGTTAGGGTTTATCTCTTATCTACTAAGAGTCCTAATCTATTAAGGAAGTCAAGTGGCACCTCATCCTAAACCCTAATACCTCTCACGTGCATGCCAAGGAAGAAGCACATGAATAATCCCTGCCCCATCCTACTTCTAGCCAAGAGGAGAGAGAAGCCTAGGGAACCTGAGCTCTAGTGTTTAGGGTCAATTGGGTTCAAACTAGGTTCAAATCTAGTTCAATTGGAGCCTATATCGAATCAAATTCAAAAGGTTGTCAAACCTGATCCAATCAGGTCTAAAATCCAAATCTGATTTAGATAAATTGAAGCAATTAGCAATAAATTAAATCAAGTCAAATCAAATTAAATTTGATTTAAACTAATTAAGATTTGATCCATAATTTAATCAACTCCTAATTAAATTATAATATGTATAATTAGGTTAGTGTGCTAACAATTAGCAGCTGCTAAATCTGTAATGCTTATAAATTAGCAATTTTCAAAATTTGAACCATCAATTTGATTGATAATTCGAACATAATCCAAACTGTTAATCGGATTGAACTTCTTTTGTATGTGATCCCTCATGTTCTATTCTATCTAGTAGTGAGACATACCATGACCTATGTCATAGTATCACCGAAACTCATTTTGATGGACCATAACACTTCTGGCTCCATCCAACAAGAATCATTGATCTAAAAATAATTCTAGTGAGTTCTTATAATCAAACAGTAATGCCTTATAGCATGTAGTGGCAACCCAATAAAATAAAAAAAAATATGAACCCCTAGATGCAGTTATCATGTGATTCAGTCCTTCTATCATGAGTTTCAACTTGACGAAGGTCATGAAGAACTCGTCAAACTCCATCATCAGTCATATGTCAAATTGGCTCAACTTGAGTTCATTCCTGAATTTAATGAAAACTCTTTTTCAGTATTCATATTTGCTTCGATCGAAGATTTTCTGAACTCAGTCTTACTAATTGCATAGTGTTGAAAATATGCGCTCTTTCCACATAGATCGACGTAGCCGCCAGTGATTAACCAAGCAATCAAGGAAGTACTTCTTAGAAATCTCTGCGGAAGAATGATAAAAAAAAAAAGTTAAAAAATAGAGAAGAAGAGATTTTTGGAAGAAAAGAGCTTTTATTCAGTATATTTCAGCATACTTACAACCTTTGACCTATTTTTTGTATATATACTTTACAAAGGATCAAGCCCAAGCTCATAGAAAAATTCTCCAAATCCAAACAACCCACATACATAAAATAATAACCCATGAAAACTGAGCCGATCCAGTTTTAGACTGAGTCGGCTAACCTACGACTGGGTCAGCTCAGTCCCAGATTGAGCCGACCTAGTTGTGTACCATACCAATAGCTCGAAAATGCTGCTCTATATCTTGATTTTTCTTTGTGACCTAGCCAACCCTATCCTAGACTAAGCCGACCCAATTTCCAACTGAGTCAGCTCAGTCTCAAAGTGAGCCGGCCCAATTTTTTAATTTTACTATTGAGATCGATTCTTCTTCTGGCTCGCTTTCGTCTTTCCATGACCTGTCTTCTCATATTTTTAAGATTTGAAAGTACCACTTCTGAGCTCATATTCTCCACCTTAGTACTTTCAAGTTCTTGTAAACTCATGTCTTCTCAACAGATCCATCCGTGCCATACATCTTTGAAAGCTGTCTCTAGGGAGTACCTTCATAAGTGCATCAGACTAATTCTTCTCGATATAGACTTTCATCAGTTCCACTTCATCTTCCTCCATCAGCTTTCTAATTCTATGGTACCTCACGTCTATATGCTTTGTGCGTGCACGATAGACTAGATTCTGTACCAACAACAAAGCACTCTGACTATCACTGAATAGTGTAACCTTGCTTTGCTCCACCCCCAACTCATAAATCAGCCTCCTAAGTCAAAGAACTTTCTTTGCAGCCTTCGTTATCCCAATGTACTCTATCTCTATGGTAGACAAAGCCATGATTGATTGAAGGATTGATCTTCAGGATATCGGTCCATCATATACATAGAAGAGGTATCCAGTAGTAGACCTCCTTGTATCAAGATTATCAGCATAATTTGTATCAACAAATCCTTTCAGAGGACTTGAACCTTCACATATCTTTATAAATTATTCTCCAAATCCTCCCGACTGCCCACCAAATATCAAACCATAATTCCTTGTTCCATGCAGATATCTCAATATCTATTTCAATATTTTTCAGTGTTCCTTCCCAGGGTTAGCCATGTATCTACTAAACATGCTCACAGCATATGATATATCTGGTCTATAGCACACCATAGTGTACATCACATTGCCTACAGCATTTGTATAAGAAATTTATTTCATATACTCTCTCTCCTCTTTTGATTGAGGATACTGTAACTTGAAGAGAGACATATGGCTCGGTAATGGCATCTCTGCAGGTTTGGCCTTCTTCATCCCAAATCTCTTCAGAATCTTCTGGACATACTTTTCTTATGACAAATGGATCACTTCTTTATATCTATCTCTGCAAATCTCCATTCCAAGGATTTCTTAGCTGGATCCAAATCATTCATCTTAAATTCAGATGATAATGTCATTTTCAACCTTTTCACAGCATCCATGCTTCTATTAGCTATGAGCATATCATCTACATATAATAATAAGTACAGCGCATCCTCCTCATCTATATTCTTAACGTAGATACAACAATCATGTTCACATCTACTGAAATTCAAGCTCAAGACAAAGCTATCAAACCTTCGATACCACTAACGAAAGGATTGTTTCAAGCTATACAAAGACTTTCTGAGTAAACATACCTTTTCTTCTTATCCTATCTCCATAAAACCATCTGGCTGCTTCATGTAGATTCTTTCCTCCAAAGTTCCATGAAGGAAGGCCATCTTCACGTTCATCTGTTTCAATTCCATGTTATGCTGTGCCACCAGTGACACCAAAACTCGAATAGATGTATGACGCACCATAGAAGAAAAATTTTTATGTAGTCAATCCCTTTTCTTTGTGAGTATTCCTTTACTATCGGTCTTGCTTTGAATCTAACTTCACCTTATTCTGAAGGTGCTTCTTTCTTTGTGAACACCCACTTTGAGTCAATAGGTCGAGCACCCTCTGAAAGATTCATCAGCTGCCATGTTTGATTCTTCTCAAGTAATTTCATCTCCTCCATCATGGCCTGCATCCATAAATCATGATCCTCACTCTCCATGGCCTCTACATAATTCTCTGAATCTCTATTAGCAGTGATGAGTGCATAGGAGATAACCTCATTAATGCCATATCTGATCGATCTTCTAATAGTATGCTAGGACTTGAGCAAAGCCACTCCCACTGACATATCTCGGCCTGATGTCTATGGTTGCTCTTGCACATCTGTCTGAACTGCTGACCCTCCATGCTAATTTTTAATCTGAGATAATACTTTTTTGCCCAACTCCACCTCAACAGGAATACTTCTATAAGTGGATGTAACCTGCATGCCATCATTCTCTAACTAGCCATCGCTCTTCACCTTTGTTTCTTCAGTTTTATCAATCCCAGACCTCCTCAAGATGCTCTTCTCATCAAAGATAATGTTTCTGTTGATCGCTGACTTCTATGCCTGAGAGTTCCACAGTAGGTACCCCTTGACTCCTTGTGGATATCCTATGAATGTCATCTTTTGAGATTTTGGATCCAATTTGCTTCTCTCGATTGCCTCCACATGTGCATAGACTATGCAACCAAAGACTTTCAGATGGTCAAGCTCCACCTTCTTTCTACTTTAGATCTTTTCTAGAATGCCTCCATTCAGCTTATAATGAGAGCATCACCTAAAAAAAACTTTGGAAGTGATGTCTGCAGTCTCAAACTTTATGCCTTCTCGATCAATGTCCGATTCATCCTCTCCACGACACCATTCTACTGGAATGTCATCCTCACCGTGTAATGACGTTTGATGCCATTTTCCTCGCAATACCTCCTGAACTTCATGCTAGTATACTCCACTCCATTGTTAGACCTCAGACACTTTACCTGTCTTCCTGACTCCTTCTCTACTTCAGCTCTTCAGACTCTGAACTGGGTAAATATTTTTAATTTTTTTCTGATCAGATAAACCCACACCTTTCTTGAGAAATTATCAATAAAAATAATAAAGTATTTTGCCCCACCTCTAGCTGATACAAGAGTTGGTCCCCATACATCTGAGTGCACTAAATCCAACACTCTCTCGTAGTGCTTAGTACTTCTGGTAAACTCCATTCTATGCTGTTTGCCAAAGATACACGGCTCACAAAGATCTGTGCCCTCCTTATTCAGGGCTGGGATCATACCTCTTCTACTTAGTTCTGTGAGCCCACGGTCACTCATATGATCCATCCAATAATGCCACAGCTGATATAAAATTTGCTCCTCCTATGCCACTGCTAGCACCTCTACACTATCATTTACCACTGAGCCTTCCATTCTGTAAAAATTATTGCTCAGTCTTCTACCTCTCATCACCACCAAAGCTTTTTTAAAAATTTTCAGACATCCACTTCCAGCCTGGCTACTAAAAGCATAACCATGCTCCTCTAAGTAGTTCAAAGAAATTAAATTCTTTTTTAACTCTGGTACATGCCTGATATTTGATAATATACGAATGATCTCGTCGTACATTCTCACCCTGATAAAGCCAATTTCAGCTACTTTACACAGGTGATCATCTCAAAGATTAACACTTCCATCATCAACCTTCTGATAGGTAGCAAACCACTTTCGATGAGAAGTATCGTGGTGCAAGCATGTTGAATCTAATATCCATATAATATCGCACTCTGCGGATCCATCTAATACAACTAGTAGGTCTTATCCACTGCTCACAGAAGTTGTATCATCTTTCTTGCTGGCTTTTCTTTTTTTTGATCTCAAAAGGGGATAATCTCTCCTTAGGTATCCATGTTGATGATATTTATAATATTTCAATGTCATCTTCTTATGATCGCAAGACTTTGATCTACCCTTGAATTTTTCTCTTGTCTTCTCCTTTAATCTTCCCTATCTTTCGTTCACAGCCAAGATCTCAGATTTAGGGTTTTTCTTACAGATCTTCTCCCTTTGCTCATTTGATTTGAGCACACCAACAACCTCTTCATAGTTTAGGATCTCCTTCCTATAAACTAGAGTTGTTATGAGACCATCATATGAACCTGAGAGAGAATATAATAGCAGTAATGCTCGATCCTCCTCGTCGATCTTCACATCCAAATTCATCACCTCAGAACATACCTGATTGAATCTTTGGATATGTGCAACAAGATCTCCACCTTCGGGCATCCTCAGACTATATAGTTGTTTCTTCAATCATAGCTTGTTCGTCATGTTCTTTCCTATGTATGTGATCTCCAGTCTCTCCCAGAGCCCCTTTGCCGTAGTCTCTGTGCAAACCTCAGATAAAATCTGATCGATCAAGCATATCTGAATTATGCTAAAAGCAATTTCCTCTAGCTCTTCCCAATCTTCAGTACTGATCTTTTTCGATCTTTCTTTTGTCAAGACCTTATAGATCCTCTGCTGAACCAACAAGTTCTTTACTCTTTGCTGCCATAGGATAAAATTTTTCTTGCCATTGAACTTCTCAAAATCCATCTTGAATCCACTTGATTTCATGACTTCAAACAAGTCAAGAACAGATTCCTAACATCTTTCACGATCACATACTAATAAAACTATCCTTCACAGAAGATCTACTAGCCCTAGATTCTCTTTCCAAATTTTTGTATCACCATTCCTCCGTGTAAATAATCTCTACCTCAATCTAGAGACAACCACGAAACAAACTAGAAGTTTTAGGATAAAAACTGGTGCAACAGATCCTAGATGTAATAAATCCTAGGTGTCTTTCTTTCTTCCATGCAACACCGCTCTGATACCAAATATTGGGAATATATGCTCTTCTGACATAGATCGACGTGGTTGTCAGTGATTAGCCAAGCAATCAAGAAAGTACTTCTTAGAGATCTCTACGAAAGCACGATCAAATAAATCAAAAAATAAATAAGAAGAGAAGAAGAGATTTTCAGAAGAAAGAAGCTTTTATTTAGTATATTTCAGCACACTTACAATCTTGACCTATTTTCAGTATATATACTTTACAAAGGCTTAAGCCCAAGCTCATAGAAAAATTTTTCAAACCCAAACAACCTACGTACAAAAAATAATAACCCACAAAAATTGAGCCAGCCCAGTTTCTGACTGAGCTGACTAACCTGCGACTAGGTTGGCTCAGTCTCAAATTGAGTCGATCCAGTTTGTACCATGCCAACAGTCCAAAAATGTTGCTCTCTGACTAAATTTTTCTCCAAGACCTAGCCGATCCAGTCTAGAACTAAGCTGACCCAGTTTTTAACTAAATCGGCTTAGTCTCAGAGTGAGCCAGTCCAGTTTCTGAACTTTACTATTGAGACTAATTCTTCTTTCGACTTGCTCCCATATTTCTATAACCTATCTTCTCATGTTTTCAAGACTTGGGAGTGCCACTTTTAAGCTCACACATAGGACTTCTCCTTTTCTACAAAGATCAGTAGATTCCATCTGAGTACATTCTACTGCAAACAGCGAATCTAAATCTACTATAACCAACATACATAGTAAGGATCCAAATGACTAGAGACCAAGAAAATATGTAGTCAAACTAAGTGGCCTCACTATGAATAGCCAATACACCATAGATCAAAAGATCAGTCACAATGCTGCAACATCGAGAAGAATCACTGACGAGTAAACAGACATCCAAGTAGTTTTTCGTAATGATCATGGTCAGTACAAGTTATTCTCTAATAACCATCTACACTTTTATCTTAGTATCCTCACACTACAGACTCAAAACTCGTCTACCTGAAAGAGAGATGATTCATATACCAATCTTAACGAGATCAACCACTATCCTCCATGATGATTCTACGATCGAAAGTATTTAGAAATTAATCATTAATAATATATATTTTAAATTTTTAACATCTTGAGAATATACAAAATTATTTTTGTTAATTTCTAGGATAAATCATTGATACAAAAACATGATTGAAAATAAAAATACCTCTATTGATAATAAAATATTTACAAGTATAAATACAAGCTACTACTACAAAAAGAATCTATGGTAGTGTTTACTACTGCAGTGGTTCGAAAATCACAACTATAGAGTCTAGATAATAGTTATTTATAACTACTACTATAAATTTGAGCTATAGCAGTGGTTATTAATAATCGCTGCCAACGATGATATATAGCAATGGTTATATATAACCACTATCATATGTCAAATCTATGACAATGATTTTATATAACTGCTATCATATATTTAACATATGAAAGCAGTTATTTATAACTACTGTCATAGGCTTGATCTATTGTAGCGGTTGGTTAACTGCTTTCATAGGCTTGACAAATAGCAGCGGTTATATATAACAGCTATAATATATTAGATTTATGATAACGGTTATATATAACCACTATCATAGATTTGATCTATAGTAGCTATTAGATTACCTACCATCAGAGATTCAATATATAGCAATGGTTATTTATAACCAATGCCACAGGTTTAACCTATTGCTGCGGGTATTTATAACCACTGCTATATTATTTTTTTATTTTTTTTGAATATAGTATAATTTTAAAATTTAAAGTCAATCTTTATCTTTTATGATCTAAATAATTATCATTAGAGTATTACCGTAAAAGATAATCTCAATCCGATAGCTCTAGCTATGTCAATCAATAAAATTTGATTTTGATGGCTATGAATGATTGCATGATGATCTGATAAGTAAAAATCATCGATGGATTCAAAATCTTACAATAATAATTTTGATAATATTTATATCATACTATCAAAATTTTACTTCAATCGGACATCATTATCATAATCAATTTAGCATGAGATAATTACGATCATTAAATAAAAATAAGTGATCATCAAAAGGCCAAACAGTATTCGATTATAAGATAATTTTTAGATAAATTATCTTTGATACTACTTTAATTATTTATATGGTAGTGATCATAAAATTCAAACTATGTCTATATGAATCATCCATATTAAGCAAATCTTACAAAAGCATGAGCCTGATTATTAAAAGACTTTAAGAATAAATATCAAGAGATATAGTTTTGGATTGTTCATATACACATGATTTGAATCTTATGATCACCATTGTACAAATGATTAAAGTAGTAGCAAAGATCATTTATCTAAAAAAAATCTTATAATCAGATGTCGTTTAGCCTTTTGATCACTTATTTTTTATTTAACGATCGAAATCATTCGGTGCTAAATTAATGATGATAATGATGTTCGATTAAAATAAAATTTTGATAGTATACTGTAAATATCATTGAAATCTTCATTGTAAGTTTTTGAATCCATCTATAGTCTTTATCTAGCATATCATTATGCAGTCATTTGTGGTCATTGAAATCAAATTTTATTGATCGATATAGCTAGATCTATCAAATTAAGAAGATCTTTTGTGATGATACTCTAATAATAAATATTTAAATAATCAATGGTGAAGATTGACTTTAAATTTCAAAATTATATCATATTCAAAGAAAAATAAAAAAATTATATTTAGGCTTTATAGCAACAGTTGGAAAGTAACTGTTGCTATATGCCTACTACAATAATTTTTAAACCACTACCATCGGTATATAGCAATAGTTGAAAATAACCACTGCTATAGTGCTATGGTAGTGGTTTTGAAAACCACTACCATAGCTTTTGAAAATTCTCCGCCCAACCAATTCATTTCGCACACCCGATCATATTCCCCCTCTCCCTCTTTCTCTCTCCTCTCTGCTACCTATGCCCTAGCTACCCACCCTGCTGCCGACCCACCCACCACCTCCCCCTCCTTCTAGCACCATCGTCGTCGGCCCTACCTCCCTCTAGCACCACCGCCTCCCTCATCCCCGTTGACCCCATCCCCCTCTGCCCCAGCCCATCCCCATCAGCCTCACCTCCCTTGGCCCCGTCAACCCCGCCTCTCTCGTCCCCCTCCTTGGCCCCGACCTCCTTTGGCCGCCCCCTTTCCTCTAGCGATGCCACTGGCTCCGACCCCTTAGCCCACCCCTCGGCCCCAGCCCCCTTGGCCCCGCCTCCCTCATCCCACTCTCTCCCGGCCTCCTTTGGCCGCCTCCTTCCCTCTAGCACCACCCCCGATCCACCCCGTCATTGGCTCTAGCCCGCTCAACCCCACCTTCCTCGACCCAGACCTCCTTTAGCCACCCCTTCCCTCTAACACTACCATCAACCCATCCCGCTACAGCCAATCCTCCCTCTAACACCGTCGCTAACGACCCTCGTAATCTGCACGACCCCCCCTCCCCGTAGCTGCAGGTATAATTTTTTTTATTTAATTTTATAATAATATTTATAATTATTTATAATATTTATAATAATATTTATTTATAATATTATAAATATATATAATAATATTTATCATAATATTATAATAATTATTATAAATATTATTATATACCACCACGGTGGTAGCCCAGTGGAATGGGCCTTCTCTTCCAACCAACCGACCCAGGTTTGAGTTTCGGTGGATGCTGGAGCTTTGATTAAATATCAAACTTAAATGATCTATGGTGCTTCGATTTAGCGGCCTGGATGGGAGGTTTGAAAGAGGTATCTAGTCCACTGTGTGCTAAGGTGGGGCTTGCAGTGACGTACTCACCTGACATGGGTCTTTTCCTATGCATGGTGGGGAGCGGTTAAGCATTGGCACTACATATCGAACATTCCTCCAGTGGAGTGGGGCTGTTATGGTCATATCCAAAGGGGGTTGCTATGCTGGGAGCCCCTTCTCACTCTATTTTATGTACCAAAAAATATTATTATAAAATTTATAGTAATATTTATAATAATTTTATAATAATATTTCAATAGAACTCTTGTCGAGGGTTCTGGGCCATGCCGATAAGTTCTGGATCATGCCGATGAGTTCTAGACATGTCGATAGGTTCTAAACCATGCCAGCAGCTATCAACTATGCCGTCCGATTCTGGGCCATCGAGTTTTGGGCCATGCTAATGAATTCTAGACCATTAGGTTCTAGGTTGTGCCTATGAGTTCTGGATCATTTCGGTGGATTCTGGGCCATGTCGTCGAATTCTGAACCATCGAGTTCTGGGCTATAGAATTAATGTAATTTTTGTTATAGAATTTATTGCATAAAATTTTCTAGATTACTATTTAGTTGCTTGTTACGTTGCATAATGATAGACCTATCAATTGATTAGTGTACATAATCTATGGTATTTGTACATTTATATATTTTTATACAGATAAGAGAATTATGTACAATGATCAATTGATTATCAAATTTAGATAATTTAAAAATTATAAATAATTTAATATATAATTATAGTAATCAAATGATGTGCTAAGGGTTCAAAAAAAATTTTGAACAGTATTTTTTTTATTCTTCTTATTAGGAAGAACTAAGAAAAAATGCTACCAAATTTTTTTCGCTCTTTATTGTATATCATTTGTTTGTTTACTGTAATGAACCTATAAAATTAATATAATTTTTAAATGGGATAGAACGTATCTTTACCTATTAGTTGATAATAGGATGCATTTATTGCATATCTAAAAATGATTTTCCATGTATTATTATTCCTTCAAATATTTGTTTATAATGCATTGGTATGTAATGATGTTTAATGCAAATAACATTTTTTGTTTATAATGTATTGGTATCTAAAAATGATATTTAATGTAAATAGCAATTTTAGTTTGCCTATGTAATGATGTTATAAACTCTAAGCATTGGTATGTGTGTACAAATTATGAGCAATTGCTATCAAATTATCTTGACGTTATTATGCTGTGTCTCATTTCTATATTAATTTAATTATAGTATCACCATTTTTGTAATGGATAAGGATGGATGAAGTTGAGTAGGCTCTTGACAGAATATGAGGCTGAACTTCAAAAGTTTTTTAATTTTGCTATAAAAAAATTTGAAAACTATGGACTTATCCAATATTCTTATAGAAAGTGTACGGATAGACCTTGGCTCTCTCGTCAAGATGTAAATGATCATCTTACTATTTATGGCTTTAAACCCAATTATAAAATTTATTAAAATCAATATGGTGAGGGCAGGCCACAAGGAGGCAATCAATATGAAGAGGAAGTAGAACAAATGATTTGTGTTATCTTTTCATTTATTGGCTATAATGATGGTACATCTACATCCATGCTTGATCCTGTGGTTGGTAGAATGACAAATAGTAAAAATGTAAAGAAGGTCCGCAGGTTCATGGAGGATACTAATATTTTATTATATTTTAGATGTAAAAAAATGATGAAGCTTGAGTTCTTAATCCAGTTATATCATGCAAAATACTCCAATAGGTTCAGTAATAATAGAGTATACTATATACTAGAGCTTTTGAGGAACATTCTTTCGGACAATACATAAATCTCTAAAAATAATTATGAGACATCGATGATTATTGAATAGTTGAGCTTTACTTACACCAAAATACATGCATGCCAAATGATTGCATTATTGGGAGAGGGATGCCCACCAAAATAAGTGCACGAGATGCGGTGTATTAAGATGAAAATAAAATAAATATGGCACATCGATCCATGTTTTCTAAAAGTTGATGTGGCATTTTTTTTAATATCAAGACTATAAAAGTTATTTACATCGGCAAGAACATCAAAGAACATGAGATGGCATGAAGAGGAGCGAACTAAAGATGATGTATTAATGCATCCAGTCGATGGAGAGGCATGGTAAAAATTTAATAAAATATATTTTGACTTCGTATAAGAGATATGCAATGTGAGGTTGGGCTTGTCATGTGATGGTTTCAACCTGTTCAAGCACATAAATACCAACCATAATGTATGGCCAGTGTTTATTCATATTTATAACCTTTCACCATGGATGTATATGAAAAAACCTTTTACTTTCATATCAATGCTCATCCCTGAATTGATGAAGGTAAGAAATGATATTGATATCTATTTACAGCCTCTTATTGCCGAGCTAAAATAGTTGTAGAGCATTTAAGGTGTTTCAACTTTTGATGCTTTGATGAATGAGTCATTCTTCATGCGTGCGATGCTTATATAGATAATAAATAATTTTTTAGCTTATGCTCTAATGTTGAGTTAGAGCACGAAAAATGAGCTAGTATACCCGATTTGTGAAAAAAAATATTCGATCTAAAAGGTTAATACATCAAAGAAGTTTTAGCTTTATGGGGCATCGACATTTTCTCCATTGAAATCATCCACATAGAAGAGATGCATGCTCCTTCGATGGCACTATTGAAGAAGATGAGGCACCTAACTGGAAATCTAGGAGTGAGGTATTGGAAGAGTTGGATGGTCTTAGTATTAAATTTGAAAAAGATGATCCAATTGATGGTAAGAAGAGAAAGCATCGATCAAAGATAGATGACACACACTTTAATTAGAGAAAAAAAAGCATATTCTTTGACTTGCCATATTAGGAGATAAACTTATTATGCCACTACTTAGATATCATGTATATTGAAAAAAATATGTGCGAGCTCCTGTTGGCAATGATCTTGAATATTAGGATAAGACCAAAGATGACTTGAATTTCTGATTTGATTTGAAAGAATGGGATATTAGGAGATCACTCCACCTGGAGTCGGTAGGAGAAGAACAGTGGAGGCTCCCTCATGCATGCTATGTTATGATTACCTCTAAACGATCCATATTTCTTCATGTATTGAAGAACATTAAGGTTTTAGATAGGTACTCAAGCAACATATCAAAGCATGTAAATAATAAGGATGTGAGACTTAGTAAATTAAAGACTCATGATTACCATATGTTGATACAGAAATTGATCCCAATAGCTATTTACCGTATGTAGCTAAAAAATATAAGAATGGCTGTTATTCATCTTTGCAACTTCTATAGAGATATTTATGCAAAGAGGTTACTTACGAAAGACATGAAGAAAATGAAGGCAAGGACAGTAACTATATTATGTGATCCAAAGAAGATATTTTCACCATCATTTTTTTCAGTCATAATGCATTTCACCGTGTACCTTACAGAAAAGTTATACTTTAAGGTCTAGTATTTTGCCGATGGATGTATCCCATCAAGAAAAATATTCAAATGCTGAAGTTTTATGTAAAGAATATGAATCGCCTAGAGAGATCCATAGCGGAAGGTTATGTGAATCAAGAGTATATAAATTTTTATACCTTGTACTTAAACAAGCTCGAGACATATTGTAACCGATCAATAAGGAATCAGAATAATCAGTATAAGCCGATTGAGCCAGCGTTTGAGTCATTCCATAGTTAGGTGGATTTTCCATTTCATACGGCCTCACTAATTTGAGTCTTGAGGAAAGAAATAAGGCACACCATTATATATTATTCAATTATGATGTCATTGAGTTGTACATAAGGTGAGTCACTCGATCTTATATATTTTTTATTATTTATATCCCATTACACCTAAATTTATTTTTTTTTTATAGCAAATACAATGAGATCATAAGAGTAAAAAATGGTGCTCTAAATATGCAGAAAAAAAATGCATAGCAAAAAATTTCTTAAGTTGTTCAAAAATCATATAAGCGAGTACATATTCTTATTTTGTACATTATATTTGAACATCTTTATTAATTAGGCATCATCTTCTTAGGTGTAGAGATTACTGCTCGATGATGTAAGCTATGAAGTGCATGCTCTTTCAATTGGACCTAATCATAACATGCATGAGTATAAATAGCTCATCATCAACGACTATAGGTTCAATATTCATAGCCAAGCCCAAAACATAGCAACACAAAATAGTGGCATGATGTTGAGTGCTACAACTGGATGTTATGTTAGCTCGAAGAATTCACAGTCTCGTATAGAGGATCTAAATTATTATGGGGTTGTAGAGAAGATGGTCATCTTGGACTACTATTCTAAAGGGAGGGTTGTGTTGATAAAATGCAATTGATTTGGCACCTTGTCTCAATCAGGGATGAAGACTAACGAGTGTGGTTTTACTCTCATCAACATGCAATGCCATCTTTGCACTAAAGAACTGTATATACTTATCTCCTAAGCTAGTCAAGTCTTCTATGTTAGTGATCTCTTGAAGCCTCAATGGAGTGTTGTTGTAAGGATGGTGCCTAGGCATATCTTTGATGATACCAAGATTGATAATGATGATGGACTATGCATACAAAGTATTCCTTTAGGACAAAACTTATATGGTGTTGTCGAGATCCTAGATATATTTATCAGAAGCGATGGTGATGTTCATATTGTAGATGCCAGTAGGCGATGAGTTCAATTGATCATCTAGTATGAATGTTAGTATTTATTTATTGATGCTCTACTAAAATTATTATTCAACATGTTATATTTGTGAATGTTTATTAATATTGTAGATCACAATGGCATCGAAACATCATCTAGTTTTCACCATCGTCCCTCAACGGGCTACACGGAGCTCGGCATCTAAGCCACTACCGACACATACTCTAACCATCTCAACATCGGCTTTGATTTTGCAAGCACATACTTCTTCCACCGGCACCTTTGAGCCTTCGCCGGCAACCATGTCGCCAGTCTATGCATCTCCAGCACAAACTCTACCCACGATCTAGCTCCACCGGCATCCACATCACACGATCTCAGTGAGAGTAGATTTTTATTATATTAATTAATTAATTAATTATTATATGGTTATTACATACTTTTATATATTCGTAATGTATTTTCAATGTAGATATATCATCCAATAGGATATTTTACGATCCCATATACATGCTGCATGTGTGGAACCGTCAGTATGAGGTCATGGTGAAATATGATCAGGAGGGAAGGCCAGTAGAAAAGAACATGTGGAAGATGTATTCCTTTTTCGAAGTGCTTGTGAGGTGGTCCGACATCATTCTCATACTGTCCGAAGACTAGCGATTGATGGATGCTAGTGTCAAGGATCGGATGTGAGAAAAGATTTGGATAAGTATATCTTAATTATATATATGCATGTGATATATTTACACTATGTTTGATTAGAATAATTTCATAATTAACTTCTGATAATTTTGTACAGAGGAGGTACGACTTTTTAGGCTCAAGATGTCTGACTGTAAAAGATTAGGGAGTTGTACTGAAATTACAAGGTCAAACTCTGCAAAGGATGGCTAGAGCACCATAGGGACACTAAGGAGGAGCTTGTTCCTTAGATCTAGGATTGTCTCTCGAGTCAGTGGAAGAGGATGGTCAGGCATTGGAGGAGCCAGAAGTTCAAGATTTAATTTATAACTTATGAATTTTTCATTACACTGATAAGTTATATTTAATTTTAATTATATGATTTAAACATTTTTTAGGCTGCATCTCATCAAAATTGGGAGAACCGGACTGCTCAGGAGTATATACACACTCTCAGCCTTAAGTCTATGACTAGTCATGTGCATAGAGAGATAATGAATTCTAATCCTTAAGTTTATAAGTTATTGAATTATTATTTTTTGTATATTTTTAACAAGCTGATTGATTGTTATAGCTGATGAGAGAGGAGGTGATGCCCAGCCTAGCACCACCTTCCGATCGAGTCATATGGATAAGAAAGCAATTCGATGAACGCTGCGATCGGAAGGATTTTTATAAGTAATAATTGAAGTATAATTAGTGTTGGTGCAGAATCTGGTTGACGCTGGATCGAGCTAGAGCTGAGGAAGAGGTCGCTGTCGGTGACCTGCAAAATAAAGTTACATTTGGAGTCGGTGGTGGTGGCTTCGACAGAATTCTCCGACGATCAAGTTAGCTCTTCTGACCAATAGAAATGGAGTGCTCAGTGATATGTTGCATTTTTATAGTAATTATTATTATTAGTTTTAATAATTTTGATGAAATTGGTATAATAATTAACTAAATAAATGTAAGAATCTGATATGTTTTATGTCAATTATAGGTAATTAAGCTAGGTCACACCTAATTGGTCTTAACCATATTTTAAAGATCAAAATTAAGTAAAATTGATTGAATCTAATTTAGCAGGATCTGTCATCCAAAGTCATCAGGATCGTGCATCAAAATCAGAGTTCATCTCGAAGCAGAATAATCAAATCAAGATACAATGGACCCCACATGTCATGCTTTTTGGCATCATCAGCCAAGTAAAGAAATCAAAGGTGCAGAAAATAAATCAAGTAGTTAATCTCTCTCATCTAGTCAACCAATCTAAATTTTAAATACTTTGGCATGAGGATTCCTAAAAGGCAAGCTATAGGACTCCAAATTGAGTAAGACTAAGTCCTACAGAATTCTAAGAAAAGCAAGAAAAGAACATAATTGACAAAATCAAATTTGGATTCTAGATGAGATTGCTACAGTAGATTGAAGTTGGTAACAATGTTAGACATAATGAGAAATACCCGATACACCCAATTCTTCCTAGTTTTTCTTGGCATAGAGATCCGATATGGCAACAAATTTTGGGTAGCAAGGAGCTATCTTGTAATGAATTAAATAAAAAAAAAAATTAGAATCCAAACTAATTTTGCATGAGCAAACTTGAAAAGAATTAGGACTAATTCTTAAAAAACCTGATTTGGGCAGCTGAAATCTTACTTTATTTTAGAGATTTTGTAGACCTAGGAAGGCCGAAGAAGAAAGAAATTCTTCTTCTCTAATTAACCATGCCTCCTTTCCTTCTTTTACCATGAAAATCAAAATAAAATCAAAAAAATTTGGGCAGCATAAGGGGTAGATGGCTCGTGGTTGCTTGAAGCTTATCCAAAGGAGGAGAGATTCTATACCTAATAAAAAGAATTATACATAGAATAAAATCATGAAGAGAATACCACATTAACTCTAGCCCTAGCCCTATTTAAGAATCCTAAAACATAATCAAAAAAAAAAGAGAAAAAAAAAGAATCATCTTTGAAAGCTGAAAATCAAGCAAGGAGAGTTTGGAGCATCTGAAAGATTTGAAGAGAGGATTCATTCGGCTCTACAGTTTCTTTAGAGTTTTTAATTATTTTTCTTATCTACTTTGAATTTATTTTTTAGAACTCATTGTTAGGATGATTTTAGATTTTTATTCAAGTAAACTTGAGTTTGATTTTGATATGATGAAAAGCTAAATTTCTAGCTAGGATATCTGATGTAACTTAGATTTGATTTCAATTCTAAATTTTGTATTAATTTTCTTTGTTAATGGAATTACTTGTTATTTATACTTAATGCATTTAAGTATTATTATCTTTGGTACTTGATTGATTTTGATTTATAATTGGTACTGAGAAGGAAGATTATAAATTAGAGTTAATAATAAGCATAATAGGAATAATAATTGGAGTGGGAGCAGAAGATTTGACCTATGGAATCTTGAGAATAATCATAGTACTTAATGAACTAATTTAAATCTATTTTACTATTAAAAAATATATTATAGATTTTAATTAATATTTTTAATAACTCTTGAGAGAGATTATTAAATAATTTAGGATTATTGATCCTTGCATTAATAATTAAATTTGGATTATTAATAAAAATACCTAGAATTGATAATTGGTCCAAGTGAAATCAGATATATCCTAGTGCTTTATCAATCAAATTTTGATTCAGCTTTCATTGAGTTCTTTAGATTTAATTTTAGCTTTAGTTTCTATTGTCATTCAGTTTCGAACATTTAGATATTAGTGAAATCAGCATTCATTTTTGGTAATTAAACTCAGTCCTCATGGGAATAATATCTTATTCATCATTATATTACTTGAGCGATTTCGTGCACTTACGAATTAGGCTATTAAGTTTTTAGCACCATTGCCGGAGATGGGTGCTTTAATATCAAGAATAGTTAATTTTACTAGTAATCTAATATTTTCTTTATATTTAAAAAAATTATATACTTTATTGCTTTTTAATTTTTATTTCTTGCTTTAAATTTTTTTATATATGGTAGATCTCTATGCTTTCTAGCTAGATTATCTTAATTACATGGTTTAATAATTATTTTATTTTACATAATTAACTTACTACTTATTATTCTTAGATATTTACTACTTTTTATAGTTTAAAATAATTTACTACTTTTTATAGCTTAGTGATTTTTTTTTAGACTTAATCACTTAAACTTACTTTTTTGCAAAATTTCAAAAAAAAAATAAAAATAAAAAAATAATTAAAAAAATAATAAAAAAATATTGATATTTCATAATACTTAACTAATATAGCATAACCAAAAATATTTTTAAAAAAAAATTAACTTGATTGGACATCTTATTTCTTTGCATTGCATCTCCATAATTAACTTTAAGGGTACTTAACCCATTAATCAGATAAGATGGAGATTTGATCATCCTTTCTTAGTCCAAAAATCACATCTTTCATTCTGCATAATCTAGACCTTAATCTAAAATTAATTATACGTTGGTCCTAGGATATTCGAGCTCAATAGGATAAGAAAGTCCTAGAGTTAGACTGAATTTGGATTGATTAGCTGCTCGATGTCTAAGGCAAGTAGTTTAAGAAAGTGATTTTTAATTGGTTCCATTGCCTGACCTGATCAACTCAGTTGGTATCTAAGGAAAGCAACAAGCAGGGGACCTCCCATATCTTACACATACCTGATCGAGAGAGTTAGTCAATTTTGGGCTTGGAATACTTGAAGGCGGTCTTGAAATAGTTAGGAGCTATCTAGATCTAGGTTAATCCCAGGATGGATAGTCCATTTTGTGCTAATTTATTTGCCATTAAAATTTAAATCTAAGTAAAACACTCTTCTCTTTTATCTCTAGATTTAGGACTCTTTAGGACTCATCTTTAGAACTTTTTTCTTTTCTATCTCTCCTTCCTCTTCTCTCTTCTCTTTAAAAAAATAAATAATAATAATAATAATATTTGAAAATTGCAACTTGGAAAAGAGAATTGGGTTGACTTGTGAGAATTGAATCAAACCCTATTTCAAGTCAAGAAATTGATCACACCTGTAGACAAAACAGAAAAGCCATCAGAGAAGAGAAGAAATTCGAGACAAAAGTAGAAATAGCTGAAGATACAAGGAGAGAAGTTATTGTAGTAGGGAATAATGAGGTTGTTAGAGAGGAAAACCCTAGGGCATTGCGAGATTATGCCATGCCTATCATGAATGGAGCTTCATCTAGCATCACAAGGCCACCTGTGCAGGCAAACAACTTTGAGATCAAGCCTGCTTTGATCCAAATGATCCAAACAGCAGTTCAATTTGGAGGATTGCCCAATGATGATTCTAATACGCACATTTCAAACTTCTTAGAAATATGTGATACCCTTAAGCAGAATGGAGTGTCAGATGATATAATTCGACTAAGATTATTCATATTTTTACTTAGAGATAAGGCTAAAGCATGGTTACAGTCTCTTTCTATTGGCTCGATCACCACATGGAACGACTTAGCACAAAAATTTTTGACAAAATTTTTTCCACCTGCTAAGACTGCCAAATTGAGGACCGACATCCAAACCTTCGTACAATTCGATATGGAGACCTTATATGAAGCTTAGAAAAGGTTTAAGGATCTGCTTATGAGGTGTTCGCACTATGGGCTACCTAAATGGTTGGTTGTACAAACCTTCTATAATGGATTGAATAACCATACTAGAATTAATATTGATGCTGCTGCTGGAGGTTCATTGATGGGGAAATCGCTTGATGAGGCCTATGATCTTTTGGAAGAAATGGCCAACAATAATTACCAATGGCCCGATGAGAGGAACATGGCGAGGAGTCCTGTTGGGGTTCATGAGATAGATGCTATTACTGTACTTAATGCCAAACTAGACACTATTTTTAAAAAATTAGATCATTTATCTATTAATACTGTTAATACTCGTGTGCAGACCTGTGAGATGTGTACTGGACAACATGCTACTCGAGATTGTTTGATTGACAGCTCATTCATGCCTCCAGTACAAGAACAAGTGCAATATATGGCAAACCAAGGAAGACAACAGAACAATCCATACTCAAACACCTACACACCTGTCTGGAAGAACCATCCAAATTTTTTCTGGGGAAATTAGCAGCAACAACAGAATTATCAAAATAGAGGACCACCTAATTTTCCACAGTAAGAAAAGAAGTCTAACCTAGAAGAATTGGTTACAACTCTTACCAAGGCCACTATTGATTTCATGGGTGAAACTAAGGCAAACTTTCAAAACTAGCAAGCTACCATTAAGAACTTGAAAGTACAAATGGGATAGTTGGCCAATATGGTAGCTAACAGAACTCAAGGATCATGGCCTAGCAATACTGAAATGAATTCGAAAGAGCATGTGAAGGCAATTACCTTAAGGAGTGGCAAACAACTTGGGGAACAACCAAGAAAAAAGCCTATTAAGGAGCAAGTAAAGGAACAAACTCAAGAAGAGACTATGATCGAAGAAAAGCTAAAAGAGAAAAAGAAAGAGCCAGTAAAGCCCTACATCCCATCAGTTTCTTTTCCTCAAAGGCTCAAGCAAAGTAAGAATGATAAGAACTTTCTGAAATTTTTGGAGGTTTTCAAGAAATTACACATAAATATTCCATTTGCTGAGGCATTAGCCCAGATGCCTGGCTATGTCAAATTCTTGAAGGATATTTTTTTCCAAAAAGACAAGGCTAGAGGACCACGAGACAGTCATGCTCACCGAAGAATGCAGTACAATCATTCAGAACAAGTTGCCATCAAAACTAAAGGATCCAGGGAGTTTTACAATTCTATACAATATTGGCAATATCGAATTCACTAAAGCATTATACGATTTAGGTGCTAGCATTAACTTGATGCCATTATCTATTTTCAGGAAGCTTGGACTAGAGGATGTGAAACTGACCAGTGTTTCATTACAACTAGCTGATCGATCGATGACATATCCTAGAGGCATAGTGGAGGATGTGTTAGTCAAGATGGACAAATTTATCTTTTCAGTGGATTTCATTATCTTGGATATGGAGGAAGATAGAGAGGTTCCTTTGATATTGGGGCATTCATTTCTTACAACTAGCAAGGTATTTATAGATGTCCATGAGGGTAAGCTTACTTTAAGAGTGGGACAAGAAGATGTAATTTTTAACGTGCTCAATTCTTCTAAATATCCTCTTAAGAATGATGAGTGTTTTAGATTAGATGTGATTAATGAATTTATTAGTAAAATAATTGACAATTCTAAATATGACTTGATTGATTGTATTGAAGAAAAAATTATTAAAAATAAATTTAAATAGTTAATTGAGCATGTTGATGTGTTAAATGATGTTGAGAAAATACAGGATTCAGTAGAAGCTAACCCAACCTCCAAGCTTGAGCTTAAGTAGCTCCCTTCTCACTTAAGATATGCATTCTTGAAAGATTCATCCATTTTTTCTATCATTATATCTACTCATTTGTCTGCTGAACAAGAAAAAAAATTGTTACATATGTTGAGAAAGCATAAAAAAGCACTAAGCTGGTCTATTGATGATATTAAGAGGATTGGTCCCAGTATATGCATGCATAAAATTTTAATAGAAGATAACTACAAATCTTCAATTGAGCATCAACATAGATTAAATCCTAATATGAAGAAAGTAGTTAGAGCTGAAGTAATGAAATTACTCGATGCAGGAATTATCTATCCTATTTTTGATAGTAGTTGGGTAAGTCCTGTTCAAGTAGTTCCTAAGGAAGGAGGATGATTGTTATTATAAATGATAGAAATGAGCTGATACCCACTAGAACAGTCACTGGTTGGCGTGTGTGTATTGATTATAGAAAGTTAAACAAAGTCACATGCAAGGACCATTTTTCCTTGCCTTTTATTGACCAGATGCTTGAGAGATTGTCTGGATATCCCTTCTACTATTTCCTAAATGGTTATTGGATATTTTTAAATTTCTATTGCACCTGAGGACCAAGAAATAACTATATTTACTTGTCCATATGAAACATTTGCATATAGGAGAATGCCATTTGGGTTATGTAATACACCTGCAACTTTTCAAAGGTGTATGATATCTATATTCTCTGACATGGTTGAAAAATTTATTGAAATCTTTATGGATGATATTTTAGTTTTTGGTCCTTCTTTTGATATGTTTTTGACTAACCTCTCCCAAGTTCTACAACATTGTGAAGAAACTAATCTTGCATTAAAATGGAAGAAGTGTTATTTTATGGTATAGGAAGGAGTAGTGTTAAGACACAAAATTTCATCTAGAGGCATAGAAGTGGACAAAGCAAAGATGAAGGTCATTAAAAAATTACCACCACCAACATCTATTAAAGGAGTAAGGAGTTTCTTAGAACATGCTGGCTTCTATAGAAGATTTATAAAAGACTTCTCCAAAATTATCAAACCTCTTTTAATTTATTAATCAAGGATGTGCCTTTTAAATTTACTGATGAGTATTTGGTTGCTTTTAACAGGTTAAAAAAAGAATTAATCTTAGCTCTCATCATCACTATACCTAATTGAAATTTACCATTTGAACTTATGTGTGATGCAAGCGACTATACTATAGGTGCAGTCTTGGGACAAAAAAAGAAGAACAAACTTCATGTGGTGTACTATGCGAGTCAGATACTAAATAATGCACAGTTGAACTATGCCACCATAGAGAAGGAGTTGCTTGCTATTATTTTTGCTTTTGATAAATTTAAACCATATCTTATAGGAGAAAAAATAATAGTTTATACTGACCACTCAGCAATTAAATATTTCCTTGAAAAAAAAATGCAAAACCAAGACTAATTCCTTGGGTGCTCTTGTTGCAGGAATTTGACTTGGAGATTAGGGACAAAAAAGGAGCAGAAAATCTTATAGCAGATCACTTATCCCGATTAGAATTAGGTAAAAATATTAAAGACACTGAAGTACCCATTAACGAGTCATTCCCTGATGAGCAGTTATTTGCATTACTCACATCTAGCACACCCTGGTATGCTGATATTGTTAATTTTAAGGCATGTAATATTATTCCTTCTAAATTTAATTACCTACAAAAAAAAAATTTACATAATGCAAAATATTATTTTTGGGAGGATCCATATTTATATAAGTATTATCCAAATCAGCTTATTAAAAAATATGTGCCTGATGATGTAATTAAAAATATTTTAAAATACTACCATTTATTAGAGTATGGGGGTCATTTTGGACCTAGGAAAATAGCTACGAAGATATTACAGTGTGATTTTTATTGGCCTAACCTATTTAAAGATGTTATTGCTTTTGTTTCTTCTTGTGACTGATGTTAAAGAACTGAGAATATTTCTTTTAGACAGCAAATGTCACTAACTAATATCCTTGAGGTAGAGCTATTTGATGTGTGGGGATTATATTTTATGGGGCCTTTTCCACCTTGTCATTCAAATCAATACATCTTGGTGGTGGTGGACTATCTTCCAAATGGGTCGAGGCAGTAGCACTTTTCTTTAATGATGCCAAGAGTGTGCTAAAGTTCTTAAAGAAATACATATTCACACATTTTGGTGTTCCAAGGGCTATCATCATGGATGGAGGTAAGCATTTCTGTAATCATTATTTGGATTCTCTACTTACAAAATATGGTGTTACTCATCGTATAGGTACACCATATCATCCCCAAATAAGTGGGCAAGTAGATATCTCTAACTATGAAATTAAAAGAATATTAGAGACTATTGTCAACTCATCGAGAAAGGACTGATCCCTAAAATTAGAAAATACATTATGGGTATACAGAACAGCATTCAAAACACCAATTGGGATGTCCCCATATCCCCTAGTTTATGAAAAAACATGCCACTTACCTGTGGAGCTGGAGCATCGAGCTTATTGGGCAACTAGGTTTTTAAATTTTAATATAGAAGCTGCTGGGAAGAAAAGGTTATTATAACTTAATGAACTTGATGAGTTCCGCCTCCATGCATATGAAAATGCAAGAATTTACAAGGAGAGAACGAAAAAATGGTATGACAAACATATTATGAGGCATGAATTCTAAGTAGGACAAAAGGTATTGCTGTATAACTCCCACCTAAAGTTATTTTCAGACAAGCTCCGATCTAGGTGGTCAGGTCCATTTGAGATTGTACAAGTTTTTCCACATAGAGCTGTTGAGCTGAAGAGTAGTGATAGAACCTTCAAGGTCAATGGGCAAAGGTTGAAGGAATACATTGATGGAGGATTTGAGCAACCAAAAACCTCCATATCGCTGATATAATGCATTGGGATAGTCAAGCTAACGACTATAAACTAGCGCTTCTTAGGAGGCAACCCAAGCAAATTTTTTTTTACTTTCTTTATTTTTGTGAATTGAGTCAATTTTGATCTTTACTACATTTTCGAAGTTTGAATAGATGTGGTTCACTTTTTGTAGGCACATTGAAGAAGACAAAAGAAAAAAAATGATTAAGGATAAGTTGCAAACTCGTACATAGGCACGCTACAAAGGGGAGTACCCCTAACCTTTAAGAATGCCTTGCTATAATATGTAGTGGTGATCTTGTCATTAAGGACAATGTCTAATTCAGGTTTGGAAGTGCATTTGTATTTCTCATGTTAGTATTTTATTATAAAAAATAAAAAATAAAAATAAAATAAAAATAAAAAGTAAAATATTGATTCACTGGTGACTTCTAAGGATATAGAGAGAGACGATTTTGTCTTTATGTTATTGTTTGGCTATCTAAGCTTGAATTTGAAAGTCAAATTCAGTGATTGACTATTTTAAACTTGTAAATACTTAGATAAAATCTCGTATAGGAGATAGTTATTTTGCTTCGCCAATCCTGCTTGTGAGCTTTATTATGCTTGTTGAAATGAAATGTAGGCAATGTATTTGAGAGAAATGATATAGGCATTCCGTTGCTATACCCTTTTTGATCCCTTGTATTTTCTTTCCATCCTATCTCATATCTACTATTCATATTATTTGAGAATAATTGATTACAATAATTAGAGCATACTAAATTTTTAGTATTCCTTTCATTTTAAAAAAAAAAAGAAAAAGAAAAAAAACATAGTCTACTCTGCTGTTTCAAGTTGCCTAGTAACTAGGAGCATTCATGAGCCCCATGTTTGCTTTTACGTCAAATAATGACTTGAATTATGAGTATGCAAAGCATTTTAAGTATATGACTTGCTGAGTAACCGGATGCCTTCATGACCAATGTCGGTATTTGCATAAAAAGGCAAATGATGACTTAAGGAAGAGTGCCAAAATGTATAGACTATTCTAAAAGTATAAAATAAAATAAATAAAGGAAGGAATATAAAGTATAAGTAATTGAGTATGCTCTGATTTATTGTGGTTAATTTATTTTCACTTATGTGACCATAACCATCATTCAGGTTGCTTGCTTTCAATTTTTTTAACCCGTAAAGGTCCTATATCTCTTAAGGATGTTGTTTGCACAAGTGGAGATGGGCTGATAGGGTTTTGCATGCATGGATGGATGTTTAAATCGAATTACTTTATTAAAATCTAAAGAAAGCAGGGTAGCTATTGATTGTGCATGATCTTGTTTGAGTATGAATGAGTTTGGAATAATTAGCTTATGGGTTTGCCTTTCGGTTTTAAGTTGAGGTAGTTAAACCATGGCATTTGGATAGAGATTACTCCTTTATGTCCAGATGAATTTTAAGTGTATTAATGTTAAATAAAATTTTTAGTAATAATTTTTGTTTTAGATTCTCTATTTTTTATTTGGACTTTTCTTTTGCTCGGGGACAAGCAAAAACTTAGATTTGGGGGTGTTTGATGTGTTGCATTTTTATAGTAATTATTATTATTAGTTTTAATAATTTTGAAGAAAAAAATTAGAATCCAAACTAATTCTACATGAGGAGCAAACTTGGAAAGCATTGGGATCAATTCTTAGAAAATCTAATTTGGGTAGCTGAAATCTTATTTTATTTTAGAAATTTTGTGGACCCAGGAAGGCTGAAGAAGGAAGAAATCCTTCTTCTCTAATTAACCATGCCTCCTTTCCTTCTTTTACCATAGAAATTAGAATAAAATCAAAAAAAAATGGATAGCATAAGGAGTAGATGGCTGGTGGTTGCTTGAAGCTTATTCAAAAGAGGAGAGATTCTATACCAAATAAAAAGAATTATACATAGAATAAATTCATGAAGAAAATACCACCTTAATACTAGTCCTAGCCCTATTTAAGAATTTTATAATATAATAAAAAAAGAAAAAAAAGAAAAAAAAGAATCATCTTTGAAAGTTAGAAATCAAGCAAGAAGAGTTCGAAGCATCTGAAAGATTTGAAGAGAGGATTCATTCAGCTCTACAATTCCTTCAGAGTTTTTAATTCTTTTTCTTATCTACTTTGAATTTATTTTCTAGAACTCATTGTTAGGATGATTTTGAATTTTTATTCAAGTAAACTTGAGTTTGATTTTAATATGACAAAAAGCTAAATTTCTAGCTAGGATATCTAATGTAACTTGAATTCGATTTCAATTTCAGATCTTGTATTAATTTTTTTTATTAATACAATTGCTTGTTATTTACACTTAATACTTTTAAGTATTATTATCTTTTATACTTAATTGATTTTGATTTATAATTGATATTGAAAAGGAAGATTATAAATTGGAGTTAATAATAAGCATCATAGGAATAATAATTAGAGCGGGAGCAGAAGATTTGACCTATTGGATCTTGAAAATAATCACACTACTTAATAAACTAATTAAAATCTATTTTACTATTAAAAAATAGATTATAAATTTTAATTAGCATTTTTAATAATTCTTGAAAGAGATTATTAAATAATTTAGGATTATTGATCCTTGCATTAATAATTAAATTTAGATTATTAATCAGAATACCTAAAATTGATAATTGGTCTAAGTGAAATCAGATATACCCTAGTGCTTTATCAATTGAATTTTGATTCAACTTTCATTGAGTTCTTTAGAGTTAATTTTAGCTTTAATTTTCATTATCATTTAGTTTCAATCATTCAGATATTAGTGGAATCAGCGTTCATTTTTGATAATTAAACTCAGTCCTCGTGGGAACGATCTCTTATTCATCATTATATTACTTGAGTGATTTCGTGCACTTGCGAAATAGACTATTACTCAGAAAAGAGTTCAACAGAATTTCGAAAAGGAGAAGAGAGCTTAGAAAAAATATATCTGAAGGATCTTTTTTTATAGATTGAGCCTATAGCAGACTGATAGTGACAGCCATAATTATTCGATAGTGGGCCACTCGGGACTGCATGGAATTTATTACGGAGAGAGAGGTATCGTCAGACTGATAATGATAGCCATAACTGTTCGATAGTGGGTCGCTCGGGGTCGCATAGGGCTTGCTATGGATAGAGAGAGGTGTCGCCTATCGTGATGTGCCCATTCATCGAGATTTAATAGTCAAAGTTTGAAGAAAGCAGATATTGGTTGGTGAAGAACTTTGACATATATCAATTCTAGAGGAGTTTAGACTTCTAAAAAAAATACGGCTATAGAAGATCATCCGAGAGGAATGCTAGCTGAAATTTGGAAGTAATCTACTGAAGAAATCCGACTGAAGGAGAAGTCCGAAAGGAGTTCAGCCCCTGAAGGAATCCGATTGGAGAAAAAGTTTGAAAGAAATTTGACTCCTGAAGAAATTCGACTGAAGGATAAGTCTGAAAAAAGTTCGGCTCCTGGAGATATCCGATTGGAGGAGAAGTTCGGAAGAAGTTCGGCCCTTGGAGGAATCCGACTAAAGGAGAAATTCGGAAGGAGTTTGGCTTCTGAAGGAATCCGACTGAAGGAGAAGTCCAGAAGAAGTTCGGCATCTGAAGAAATCTGACTAAAGGAGAAGTCCGAAAGAAGTTCGACTCCTGAAGAAAATCGACTGAAAGAGAAGTCTGAAAGGAGTTTGGCTTCTGGAGATATCCGACTGAAGGAGAAGTTCGGAAGGAGTTCGACCGCTGGAGGAGTTTGGCTGGGGTTCGACCGCTAGAGAAGTTCGACTGAGGTTCGACCACTGGAGGAAGAATTTTTTATCGAAGCTCTTTCATGATTACCAATTGCATTAGGCTAAGCATCGGACTGAACTTTGATGGGAGCGGAGTTTATCCCCAATAATAGTCCTCCCACTTTCGAGTTTGAAATTCAAAGGGAGTACAAAAAAGATGACTACCAAAATCCTTTTCTGGGCTCTGCACCCATTCAGATTGAAGCTCGAAAGAGATCTTACCTCCTACCAAGATTGAAGGAGATCTTATCTCCTATTGAGGTCGAAGCTCTTGGAAGCTTGGGAGAGATCTTATCTCCAACCAAGGTTGAAGAAGATCTTATCTCCTATTGAGGTTGACGTCGAAGCTCGGGGAAGATATTATCTCCAGTCGAGGTTGAAGGAGATCTTATCTTCTATTGAGGTTGATGTTGAAACTCGGAGGAGATCTTATCTCCAGTCGAGGTTGAAGGAGATCTTATCTCCTATTGATATTGACGTTGAAGCTCGGAGGAGATCTTATCTCCAGTGGAGATTGAAGGAGATCTTATCTCCTGTTGATATTGACGTTGACGTTAAAGCTCGAGAGAGATCTTATCTTCAGTCAAAATTGAAGGAGATCTTATCTGCTGTCAAGGTTGAAGGAGATCTTATCTCCTATTGAGGTTGACGTTGAGGCTCGAAAAGATTTTATCTCCAGTCGAGATTGAAGGAGATCTTATCTTCTATTGACATTGATGTTGATGTTGAAGCTCGGAGGAGATCTTATCTTCAGCCAAAGTTGAAGAAGATCTTATCTCCTATCGAGTTTGAAGGAGATCTTATCTTCTATTGAGATTGAAGCTTCTAGAAGCTCGGAAGAGATCTTATCTCCAGCCAAAGTTGAAGAAGATCTTATCTCCTGTTGAGATCGAAACTTCTAGAAGCTAGGGGGAGATCTTATCTTTAGTCGAGGTTGAAGAAGATCTTATCTCCTATTGAGATTGACGTTGAAGCTCAGGGAGATCTTATCTCAACCGAGGTTCAAGAAGATTTTACCTCATGTTGACATTGATGTTGAAGCTCGGAGGAAGATCTTATCTTTAATCGAGGTTGAAGGAGATATTATCTCCTATTGAGGTTGACGTTGAAGCTCGAGGGTGATCTTATCTTCAGCCGAGGTTGAAGAAATCTTATCTTCTATTGACGTTGATGTTGAAAGCTCGGAGAAGATCTTATCTCCAGTCAAGGTTGAAGAAGATCTTATCTCCTATTGACATTAAAGTTGAAGCTCGAAGGAGATTTTATCTCTAGTCGAGGTTGAAGGAGATCTTATCTCATGTTGATGTTGACGTTGAAGCTTGGAAGAGATCTTATCTTCGATCGAGATTGAAGGAGATTTTATCTTCTGTTGAAGTTGAAGCTCGGAGGAGATCTTATCTCCAGCCGAGTTGGAGCCTCTCTTCTTGCCTCATCTAAAATGAACGAGGCCCTCGATTTTGCTCATGTTAGGATGAGGTTCTCCTCCTATTCCTAATAGACTGTAAGGGCCTCTCTTCTCACCTCATCTAAAATGAACGGGCCCTCAAATTTTCTCATGTTAGGATGAGGTTCTCTTCTTATTTCTAATGGACTGTAGGGGCACATAAAGACCATTGTCGAGGCTTCTCTTCTCACCTCGTCTAAACTGAACGGGGCCTTCGACTTTGCTTACGTTAGGACGAGGTTCTCCTCCCATTTCTAACAGACTATAGGGGCACATAAGGACCGTTGTCGGGGTCTCTCCTCTCATCTCGTCTAAAATAAATGAGGCCTTCGAGTTTGTTCATGTTAGGATGAGGTTCTCCTTCTATTTCTAATGGGCTATAGGAGCACATAAGAGCCGTTGTCAAGGCCTCTCCTCTAACCTCGTCTAAAATGAATGAGGCCTTCGAGTTTGTTCACATTAGGATGATGTTCTCTTCCTGTTCCTAACAGACTATAGGAGCACATAAGAGCCATTATCAGGGCCTCTCCTCTAACCTCGTCTAAAATGAATGAGGCCTTCAAATTTGTTCACATTAGGACGAGATTCTTCTTCTGTTCCTAATGGGCTGTAGAGGCACAAAAGAGCCATTGTCAGGGCCTCTCCTCTCACCTCGTCTAAAATGAATGAGCCCTTCTAATTTGTTTACGTTAAGATGAGGTTTTCCTCCTATTCCTAATGAATTGTAGGGGCACATAAGGGCTGTTGTCAGAGCCTCTCCTCTCACCTCATCTAAAATGAATGAGGCCTTCAAGTTTGTTCATATTAGAACGAGGTTTTTCTCCTATTCCTAATGGACTGTAGGGGCACAAAAGGACTGTTGTCAAGGCCTCTTCCCTCATCTTATATAAAACGAACGAAGCCTTCGACTTCGCTCATGTTAGGATGAGGTTCTCTTTCTATTTCTAATGGGCTGTAGAGGTACATAAGGGCCATTGTTAGGATCTCTCTCCTCATCTCATCTAAAATAAATGAGGCCTTCGACTTTGCTCATGTTAGGATGAGATTCTCCTCCTTTTCCTAATGGACTATAGGGGCACATAAGGACCATTGTTAGGGCCTCTTCCCTCATCTCATCTAAAATGATCAAGGCCTTTTACTTTGCTCACAATAGGATGAGGTTCTCCTCTTATTTCTAACAGACTGTAGGAACATATAAGGACCGTTGTCAGGGCCTCTTTCCTCACCTCGTCTAAAATGAACGAGGCTTTTGACTTTGCTCATATTAAGATGAGGTTCTCCTCCTATTTCTAATGGACTGTAGGGATGCATAAGGACCGTTGTCAGGACCTCTCTCCTCATTTCGTCTAAAATGAATGAGGTCTTCGACTTTGCTCATATTAGGATGAGATTCTCCTCCTATTTCTAATAGGCTGTAGGGGCACATAAGGGCCATTATCAAGATCTCTTAGCTCATCTCATCTAAAATGAATGAGGCCTTCGACTTGCTCATGTTAGGATAAGGTTCGCCTCCAATTCCTAACATGGTCACTATTGATTGCTTCTTTTCTATCATCACATAGTTTTTGCACCAAGAAACCATAATATTGAAATGAAGAAGTTTTATTGGAGGAAAATTACTAGTAGCATATTCTCAGATTTTTTGAATTTCAAGGTCGTAAGAGCGTTGTTCCTCCGAGCTTCTTCAGGCGATAAGCTCCGTGCCGGACGATCTTCTCTATTTCATACAAATCTTTCTAATTTGGGACAAGCTTTTTTTGACTCTGAGGCTGAGAGATGGTGGCTTGCCGAAGCACTAAGTCCCCTAGAGATAGTATTGATGATGTCGAGAGGCAGCCGATTTTCTTATTATTCCTTTCTCCTTGGTGGTTCTGACTGTAGCAGTGCTCTCAGCCAATCTTCTCTTGCTTCAGATTGGCATCTATGGAATCAACCTAGCCTACCTCTTCTAATGAGCTTCTCGATCTCATCTTGGAGCTAAATACATTCTTTAGTATCATGATCATGGTCATGATGGTAGAGGTAGTATTTACTAAAATTATGCTTGCCGAGATGAGTGCGCATCCTTTCAGACCTCGGCAATTGCTCCTTGATCTCCATCAACACTTGCATTTTTGGAGCATTAAGGGAGGCATAGTTGTAAAATCTTCTGGAAGGATAACTTCTTCTCGCCCTTCCGTTGAAGTTTCTTTGATGATGAGCTTGAGGAGGAGTTCGGGCTTGCTTGCGCTCAAGGGGAGTCCGTGAGCGCAGTCGAACTTCATTCGATCCTCCATCAGCCATGGGTTTACTAGACTCGTCCTCCTATCACTCTTCTATGGCTTCTTCATCTTTCAATTTGAAGGCTTCTTCCATTCGGACATATCCTTCAGCCCGAGCTAGCAGATCGATAAAGTCCCTGGGGTACTTCTTCTTCAGGAAGAATGGCAAATCATTCTTCTGAAGGCCGCCCTTTAGTACGACCATTGCAATAGATTGGTTCAAATTTTGGACCTCCAATGCAGCAGCATTAAATTGGATGATATAAATCCGAATAGATTCTTCCTTCTTCTGCTCGATATTCATCAAAAAATTTGAACCTCGGCACAGACGTTAGTTGCTGATGAAATGAGCCACAAACTGATGGCTCATCTGATCAAAGAAGAAGATCATACCTGACCTCAATGTCGAGTATCAATTTCTTACTGCTTTCTTCAAGGTAGATGAAAAAGCTCGGCATAAGATGGTGTCTGATGTGCCATGGAGTAGTATCATGGTCCGAAAGGCCTCCAGATGATCGATCGGATCAGACGTTCTATCGTAGCTTTCAAATTGGAAAGCTTGAAGTTCAGCAGAATGGGCTCTTGCATAATTCGAAGAAAAAAAAGAGGATCGATGCAGATGTCATCATGACAAGCTGGGGCGACGTGGCGGAGTTTCTCGATCTGCCAGTCCATCTCCCATAGTTTTTGATCGAGGATATCATCTCAATCGTAAATCTTGGAAGACTTTCGATTGTAGATAGGGAAGATCTTTTTTAGAAAAGAATCATGATCCGAACAAAGATCCTCTGCTCTCTATTTTTTTTTCAGGGGTGATGGGTATGCTAGCCCAAGTGCTCCTCTTTGGGACTAGTTTCTAACATCCCGATGGTGGGTTTTTTGGCAGAACCGCCATCAGGAACTGCCGCATAGCCTGCATCATCTCGATGAGGCCCTAAACCTGCTACATCAATAGGTTAAACTCTGGATCTACCATGGCTGTCGATGGAGGAGGAGGTTGAAGTATCGATGCTGGAGCAAGAATGGATGGGTCTGGCTTGGATCTGATGGTAGAAGTGATAGGTCTTCGGATAGTCACCTTCTTTGAAGGCATTTCTTGGGATTGAGATAGAGGATGGAGATGGACCTTGAAGAAGAAGATCCATAGGATTGGCTGAGCACTCCTTTAAGAATAAGGGTATCTTAAGAATAGAGGATCCTTCCTCTAGCACCAATCTTATTGGTGCAGAATCTGGTTGACGTCGGATCGAGTTGAAGCTGAGGAAGAGGTCACCATCGGTGACCTACAAAATAAAATTTCGTCTGGAGTCGATGGTGGTAGCTCCGACAAAATTCTCTGATGATCAAGTCAGTTCTTCTGATCAAAAGAAATAGAGTACTTAAGAAAGAGTTCAGCAAAATTTTGGAAAGAAGAAGAGAGCTTAGAAAAAACGTATCTGGAGGATCCTTTTTTATAGATGAAGCCTGTAGCAGACTGATAGTGACAGCCATAATCATCTAGTAGTGGGCCACTCGAGACCGTATGGAGTTTATTACGAAGAGAGAGGTATTGTCAGACTGATAATGATAGCCATAATCGTCCGATAGTGGGCCGCTCGGTGCCGCATGGGACTTGCTATGGAGAGAGAAGTGTTGTCTATCGTGATGTGCCCGTTCGTTGAGATTTAATAGTCGAAGTTCGAAGAAAGCAGGCATTGATTAGTAAAGAACTTTGACATATATCAATTTCAGAGGAGTTCGGACTTCTAAAGAAAATATGGCTATAGCAGATCATCCGAAAGAAATGCTAGCTGAAATCTGAAAGTAATCCGCTGGAGAAATCTGACTGAAGAAGAAATTAGGAAGAAGTTTGGCTCTTGAAGAAATTCGATTGGAGGAGAAGTTTGGAAGGAGTTCGGCTCTTGGAGGTATTCGACTAAAGAAGAAGTCCGAAAGAAGTTCGGCTCCTGAAGAAATCCGACTGGAGAAAAAATCTAGAAGAAGTTCGGCCCTTGGAGGAATCCAACTGAAGGAGAAGTCCGAAAGAAGTTCGACTCCTGAAGGAATCCGACTGAAGGAGAAGTCTGGAAGGAGTTCAGCTCCTGAAGGAAACTGACTGAAGAAGAAGTCTGGAAAGAATTTGGTTCTTGGAGGTATCCAACTAAAGGAGAAGTCTAATGGAGGAATCCAACTGAAGAAGAAGTCCGAAAGGAGTTCGACCGCTGGAGGAGTTCAACCGTTGAAGGAGTTCGGCTAGAGTTTGGCCGCTGGAGAAGTTCGACTAGGGTTCGACCGCTAGAGGAAGAATTTTTTATCGAAGCTCTTTCATGATTATCAGTTGCATTAGGCTAAGCATCAGACTGGACTTCGACAAAAGTAAAATTTATTTCCAATAATTAGTATTATAGTATTTTTTATAAGATTTTATTTGAATTTATAATTACAGGAGAAGTTAGACGTGCATGCGAGGGAGGGCCCAGACACCTCTGGACCCCATGACCATCTATCTTAAGTCTTGGAACCTGAGCACTCTAGAAGGATTCATTACAGGATCGGACATACACCGATGAGCTACTGATCTCAGGCAAGTGTCTCCTTACATGCTTTTAGGATTATCAGTCAGGAGCAACTTGACGAGGCTTTGGTGCAAGCAGCTTAAGCCCAGAAGCATAAATCTCAGGCTTAAGAGCGCATAGACCAGCTATAGAGTGTCATATCTATTATGATGATATAGCTCTTCGCTCATCTTCGAGCTAATTTTTCGAGCATTCAGAATATATTGGCTAGCATTCTAGCTCCTCCAACTCCTGCTCTTGCCCCTGTAGCTCCTGCTACAGCCTCTCTCGATCTTGCTTCAGTTCCTTCCGATGATGATGAGATGCTTTGAGAGGAGGATTTTGATTTAACAGATTTTTGATATTTTTTATTTTTATTTAAAAAATATTATAATATAGTTTTGTCGATAATATAATTTAAGTATTTAAGACATATTTCTATATTATTATTGAATTTTATGTGCCCTTTTTGGTTCTTTGAAGTTTTAATTTGAGTAATTATATATTAAACTGCATTCATTAGATAAAAAAATGATAAAATTAGCAAATTTATGATATTTTTTGCTATTCAACAATCTATGGCAGCTGTTGCACAACCGCTGTTGTATCCATACCAACTATTATCGTAGATCTATGCTAATCGCTGCCATAATCTATGGTAGCGATTAGAGAATTGCTGCTAAAAATGATTTAGCAGTGGTTACACAACTGATGCTATGGCCATATAGTAGTGGTTGTATAACTACTACTATAGAATCTATAGCAGCGGTTCTCCAACTATTGCTATATCATTTTTAGTAGTGGTTGTGTAACTGTTACTATAGATATTTATAGCACTGGTTTCATAACCACTGCTATAGACTAGGTTATAGAAGTGGTTTAATAACTACTTTTATACTTGATATATGGCAGTGGTTGAAGTAACCACTACAAGAAGCATTGCTATAAACCTACAGCAACGTGGCAGTGGTTGTGAAACCACTGCCATATGCTATGACAGTGATTTTTATTACAGCGGTTCGACAATAGTGGCAGTAGTTATAAAACCACTACTGTAGGCTTTGGCAGTGATTTTATCCCTTTTCTATAGAGCGAGCCCTGAAAATGCAAATATGTCAGCTAACAATTGGCTTCTAAGGTACACTTCTAACAAATTAATCTAAAAAAATCAAAACCAAAGAAACTATAGTAACAGTCAATTAGAGTAATTAATTACCATCATGGTATTTGGCGATCGCTATACAGCTATTGCTGCCGCCATCACTAATACTCACCAAATTCATGAAAACAACACTACGGCATGGAGATGATACTTTGCGGCAGGAGATAGTGCTGCGCGGTAGGAGAAGAAGGGGGGTGGGGAGGAAAGTGGAAGGCGGGGAGAAGAAGGGGGGGCGGTGGGCCAGGGGCTCGAGGCTCAGGAAGGTTGCCAGCACTCGGGGAAACCAGATCCAATGGTGGGAGAAAGAGGGGACCGGAGGTAGCCAGAGGGAGACAGGTCAAGGGCTCGAGGAGGCAACCGGGGCTCGGGGAGGCGGCCGAGGAGCTCAAGATCCAACAGAGGAGGGCTCAAGGAGGCAGTCGCCGATGGGGCTCAGAAAAGTAGGATCCAATGATCGAGAGCTCAGAGAGATGGCCAGTGGCTTGAGGTAGCAGGATCTGGTGATGAGCGAAAGAGGGGGTCAGTCGCCGATGGGGGAGCCAACCTGAAAATCAAGATGAGGATGGGAGAAAACGAGGGGGGGAATGAGGGCGCGCGGGGAAGTAAAAACATGTGTGAAAATTTAAGGTTATTAGCAATGATAAAATACCATCGCTAATAAGTATCCTCCATCACTAATAATAATAAAATTAAATTAAAAAATAAAATTATTTTTTATTAGTGACATAACTTGCCATCATTAAAAACCAAAAACTCTATCATTAATAATTTTTTTATGATAGAATAAATATTGATCTTCATTTATTGTCGATAAAAATTATTATTAGCGAGAGCAATAAAGAAAGAGAAAAAGGGAAAGAAGTCAAAATGGTGTTATAGAAGGAGAGAGAGAGGTAGGATATATGAGTTATTAGAGAGAGAAAATTCATATCATAATTACTTTTTTCATCTTTTGATGTGGTTCTTTTAGGGTATAAAAAATAAATTGATGTAGGTTTAAATATAAGAGATGGATTGATGTAGTTGGGGTGGGGTATTAAAAAATAAATAAAAAAATAATTAATAAAGAAAGAGAAAGAAGAAGAGAGAGAAGGAGAGAGATCAAAGTGGTATGAGATAGAAAAAGAAGAAGAGAGAGATAAGACATGTGAATCATTAAATAGAGAGAATGTAGGTCATAATTTTTTTTATATGATTTTTTTTTATTTTTTACTTCTTCAAAATTTTATATAAGATGCGAGATCAACTCATAAAATTGGTGGGTCAATTTTGATTTTTCTTATGAATATATATGTGTGTGTGTGTATGTATGTATGCATGCATGCATGCATGTATGTATATGTATGTGTGTTTGTCTTTTATTTTTTTATTTTTTTATGGGTCAATTAATCCCATATTTTGGTACATGCATCTACCACTACCTTTGATCCATCACTAATGACTCATATGGAAGCTACATCAACACCAAAAGACTTTCTCAAATGTTAGGAATGGAAAACTGGATGATCAGATCATCCCATCAAGATAATTCTCTAACATCGGCTGTAATCCACCCTAAACTCAAATGCACATTAACCCTAGGGTCGAATTTATGCCGATGATATAAGATGAACTCTGAATCATCGGACCATCAAAAAAGAAAGATAGAATCTTAGACTATTTCCTTTAATCTCAGGCATGTGTGCTAAAATCATGTATCTAATGCCCATAGATGACACTTATAACTAATAGCTTGCAATCCTCGAATTAGTGGCCACAGATTCTTTGCTTTCGCTATTGAATTTGGAGGTAACGTATGATCACTCCTCTCTATATAAAGCGTGCAAAGGGGATCCTCAGATAACTTTTTCTCCAAGAAAATAATAGCACACACTTTCTAATTTTCTTTCTTCCACTATTCTCAAGCTCTATCTAACTTAAATATCGGAGGATTTTCTTAGAGAATCTTCAATGAGTATCAACTTTCTTTTTAGATTTCTTCAGATGAATCAATCCTCGGAATACCATCAAACTTCAAGTCAATAGAAGACCGACCCCATCCGCAATAATTCGAAAACTTACAACAGGTGTAAAGAGCGCAATACATATACTTTCATACATATTGCTTTGTAGTTGGATGGTAGATCCAATCCAATCAAAAACTTATTTAATTCATGAAAAGAAACTTTCCTCATGGAAATATTTTGCCTGAGAAACTAATGCCTATTTTCCTATGTTTAATTGATTATAGAAAAATAATATATTGCAAAATATTTTTTTTTAGTTGAACACCTTTACATTTTTTTTGGAAAAAAATATATAAGATATCCGTTATATAAGGAAAAGATCTTGCCCAATTTAATTTAAAGAATATATTTGAAAAAATTATTTTAATTCTAATCAAAAGGAATTAGATTTTTTTAATATTTGATATAATTTTTTTATGAAATATAAAATTTAATTTTTATAAAAATATTATTGTTTTATTTTTTTTCTGAAAAGTCCAATCAAATACGAGGCCTTTCCTTATTTTTTTCAGTTGACAACGCATGCTCGCTTCCCTTGCCCAAAACCAAACTTGTGCTAAACGTTATACACGGACATCCCACTGCAGACATGCAGGTTCTCCAGCTGGCATTTAGATAAAAATGCCCCTCATGAATCTCCATCACAGCAAACCAACCTAGTGCCGTGCATCAATTTTTCGATCAATTCCAGGGTTTTATTAGTAATTTCACGTCTTCTCAGCCGTACTCTTCTTCGTACGCTTCACGACACAGACAATTGGGAAAGACGAAGAACATACATACATACATATATATATATATATATATATATCTATATATATATATATATATATATATATATATATATATATATATATATATATATATATATATAAAGTTATATGGCGCTGGGGGGAGCACGTGCGGAGTACGTGCACGAGCTCGGGTCCGCATCGCGGCGCGTGTCTCCCACGTGTCACTTAAGCGAGAAAGACTAATAGTAAAATAATAAGAGATAAAGAGAGGAACAGAAGACGGGCGGTATTCCGTTCAGGCGGAGGGAAAGAGAACTCTGCCTGAAGATATATATACCTAGGTAAATTCCTCTCTCTTTCTCTCTTTTATTTTACTAATGTTCTTTCATTATTTTACTAATATTTTCATTTCAGCGGATGGGTCCGATGCATGTAATCTAAATCTACGGCTCTTCGGCTCTCTTCTTTCTTGCGGAAATCTGGGAAATTTATCAAAGGATGAATTGCTCTCAGGTACTTAGATTTGATCTGCCTTCTAATATAATGAGGAGAACTCATCTCTTTGTCCTTTTTTATATATCTCCACTTTATGCTTTAGAATTCTCTGGAATTATATCGATTCCGATATTTCCTTTGCTTTTTTAGCTTATTTTCTAAGTTTTGTGCTGCTACTTTTAGAAATTTAATAAGACAAATTTGGAAAATATGATAAATTCTTTCCCATTTGGTTGAATCCCATTTCGATGGAGTTCTCCCGGCGAATTTTGTTATAAGCTTTGCAGAGTTGTTTGATTAGATTATGCATTTCTTTTGCGTGTCTCTGCGTCCAAATTGCAGAATTCATCAAAGTAATTGAAGGTAGAATTGGGAATAAAATTTTAAATAAATCTTCAAGGGCGGTGTTTTCTTGGGGACCAGGAGTACTGGACCTCGAAGGGTTCTTAGCTGAAAGTAGAAAGAACCTTTCGCTTTCTCGGTCACCTTCTTTCCCTGATAGGAAACTCTGGGATGTGGGCCGTGTCTAATCAACCGTCCTCAAGCGGTAGTAAGGGAAATTAGTAAATAACATGGAGTTGATGGAGCCTCAAAGAGAAAGGCACCATAAATGGACCCTATGGCCACATTCTCCCTCCTAAGATATTTCTAAGATCCTTAGATATGGTTTATAGCATTTTCCATCACAAATGAATGTGGAATCTCAAGATAATTGATAGAGAAAAATAACGTGACATAGTTGACCATAGCATATAGAAAAATTAGTAATTTTACAACAAGATATCTAAACAAATAGAATGCAATTTCTGCAATGTTCATAAGACTTATGAATTATCAAATTTTTTTTCTATACTTGGGTTATTAATTGATTTCTGAAAAAGTTGGATGTTTTGATATTAGTCTGGATTATATCTAGTAGTTTGTTGTCAACGTAACATATATTTTATAGCGAAGTTATGTATTTTTATCCATATGACTCTTGATTTTTATCTTATACATTGTGTAGTCAAAAGAGGGATGGCAGAGGTCAGATATTTCAGTTTTTGAAAGCTTAATAAGCACATTTCTACGACAGTTTGATTACTAATAATTAATTTATAGTTTTGCATTTATTTATATAGAAATTTTATATAATTATATTGTCCATGGAATCATATTATTATGAGGAATCAAAAAAAAAAAAAAGAAAATTAGAATAGAGGCTATTAATTTACAGTTAAATTCTCATGGGAGTGATGCTAGAATTAGATAAAAAGTTGGCAAATAATACTGAAAAATGAGAGCCTAATTTTTCATCCTCAAAGTAATGTTATGATACTATTTTCAAGATCAAAAAAATCAAAAAAAAAAAAAAAATCTTTGCAAGTATTTTTATTAATTGATAATCTCATTTTCAGCTATTTGTACAAAATATTTAGGTTTCGTTTGATTAGTATACGTGATATAATAATAATTTTTAAAACTTATTTTTTAAAAAGAATATATAAGAAAAAATAAATTTTATTATATTTTATTGATGAAAATATTAGTCCGAATTATGATATTAAAAAAAGTTACCGTTAAAGATAATTTTGTATAAAAATATTAGCTTGGAATAAAATTAAATGACGTGCGAAAGAGGGTTGATGAATCTGAGCTATGTTCCCACTTCAGGAAAGGTTAACCTGTGCAGTTCCGCGCGAACATTTTGAACCAAACCAAGTCCTTCGTCCGGAGGGCCAGGTACGACTCCTGCCGTTGGGTCGCATTAATTTCGATAGCACCACGGGCTGCCACCTGCGGCGCATCATGTGAAATCTCGGAACTAGTCCTCCATCGATGGGAACGGCCCTAACTTTATGTACCTCTTAATTACCGGGTTAGGTAGCTATTTTTGGTAGCAATTTTCTAATCGGTATTCGTACGATTCTCATCAATCGGTCAATTTTGGTCCGACCACGAATGCCGGCACCATCGCGCCGTACATGTATGATGCGATCCTTCCCGCCTTTTATCCTTGTTTTCTTGCGTGATGGAGACATGGAAATGGTAGAATCGCCGATTGTGACTCCTAATTCCGTTGCCCTTTCATTGGTGAGTCCAGTACAATAAGTAAGCCCTTAGGACATGACCCGTAAATTTGTCCGAATATTGAGGCAGGAAAGGGTATAGAACGGAAAAGAGAGGGAGAGAGAAGGTATTCGACGCAGGGCCATCCTCATCCGCTGCCTTGGAAATCGCCGTCGCTTCTCGGTGCCTCTGCAACGACTCCGTCCGTTTCTCCCTTCTCTTCTTCATCCCTTTTTCTTTTCCAGTGTAACGAAACGAACTTTTTTTCTTTTCTTTTCTTTGTCGTTTTGCACTCCTCCTGTCGCTAGCTAGCTCTCTCTATCTATGTTCCACTCTAAAGACTAAATCGAAAGCTTTTGTTAAGCAGAGGAGAGCGGGAGCGGAAGGGCAAGAGGATTATTGATCGATGGCGTCGGCGTCGGAGAGTAGGAACGTGACGTCGGAGGAGACGGAGGTGACGTCGGAGAGGCGACCGGAAGAAGGGAAAGAGGAGAGGGAGCTGGGCCTGGGCTTCCCTGTTATGAGGCAGTCCTCCATATACTCCCTGACCCTGGACGAGATCCAGAACACGGTGTGCGAGCCCGGCAAGTCCTTCGGCTCCATGAACATGGACGAGTTCCTCACCAACATCTGGAACGTCGAGGAGGGCCACATCGCCAGCGCCAGTGAGCAGAACCAACCGCACATCGGCGGAGGGGGGCCGCTGGCTGCGCCGCCACTGCAGCGGCAGGGGTCGGTCGCCATCCCGGCGCCGCTGTGTAGGAAGACGGTGGACGAGGTGTGGGCGGACATCCACCGAGGCCAGAACGCCCGCCGCCAGAACGTCGACCGGCCGTCGCAGCAGCAGAGCAACGGCGCTGCCCCTCGCAAGCCGACCTTCGGGGAGATAACGCTGGAAGACTTTCTCGTCAAGGCTGGGGTCGTGAGGGAGGGATATGAGCCCGGCAGCGCCCCGTCGGCCCACGCGCCGGTTCCGCCGGCGACGCAGTACGGGATGCCGGCGGGGTACCAGATGGTGGGGCCGGAGGGGGCACCGGTGTTCGGGCACATGGTGGGGGTGCAGGCGTACGGGGACCACCAGGTCGCGGCCGCCAATGGGATGTACTCGGTCTGCGGCGATGGTGGTGGGCCAGGCTACGCGGTGGGGAATGGGTTCGGGGGGAGGGTTGGGAACGGGTATGGGGCTGTAGCGGCGGTGGGGGATCGCCGGCGAGCCCGGGGTCGTCGGAGGGGGTGGGGGAGGGCAGGTGGAGAACTCCGGTGCGGCGGAGGGAGGCGGAAGGGGGGAAGGGGGGGAGGAAGAGGGCGCTGGACGGGACGGTGGAGAAGGTGGTGGAGCGGCGGCAGCGGAGGATGATCAAGAATCGGGAGTCCGCCGCCAGATCCCGCGCTCGAAAGCAGGTACGTCTACACGCTACTACCACTATATTCGTCTCTTTGCTTCCCCTGGTACCATTCCAACATAGAAATCAGCATGCACGAACGACTGCTGCAGATAAAAAGTTACAGGATTTTACACCAAATTAGTGTGATCTTTATTCACGTTGGATGAGAATTTTCCATCCAGCGGTGGACAAGGGGGTGTGTGGGTTGCGAACTTAGATGACAACAAACGGGATGGGCATTTTCGACTCTGCGATAGGATACAGAACGCACATCTCTGTTGCTTTCTTGAACTGTTGGTGGTGACCTAACTTTAATATCGGGTTGGTCAAGATGCTCAGTCTTTTCTGATTGAACTCCTCATCTTATTTTCTTGCATTCACCGTTCGAGAAAATTTTAATGCCAGTGAGAGACGGGGAGAGTCTTTAACGTTGAGGCGGTTCTTATCGAGGATTCTGTTCTCGGCAGAGACGTAATCTCTGTTGCTTTCTTGGACTTTTGGAGGTATGTCTTATCTGAATCGCCTTTACTGGATTTTAGATGATGACTTCCCCTTAGTTTTAATACTTTACATTCATTATCTAGTTCTTTATGTTCTCACGTTCCGCAAGACGCGGATGACGTGTGCTGTATTTGTTTCAAAAAATAGTATTTCTCCACGCGGCACGTTGCTTGGATGGGCCACGGGAACTCTAGTACCTTCCTGACTGCAAGGGATTGGGCCGAGGTGAATCGATGCCTTCGTAATGCGCAGTCAGTCCAGGACCCACCTCCAGCTTGCGGGCCTGCTGGCTTTAATTAACTGTCGGTTCGAGCCTTCGATATCATTAATTAGGTTTTAATTTGACACTAGGTGCAAATCCGTAACGCATTTACGACTAATACAAAATCACCAGCCCAAAACTAAGGCCTATCACATCGAGAAACGTGGTAAAACCTATTCCTTTTGATGTAGTTTTTCGACAAGTTAATACTTTCTGAGATATGCTCCGTGGAAAAAACATGCAGGCGTATACGGTAGAGCTTGAGGCGGAGCTGAACCAGTTGAAAGAAGAGAATGCCCGACTGAAGGAAGAGGAGGTAAGGCCCATTGCAAATTCTTTATATACATACTCGTTATGAAAATGGGGAGTCAAAGTTACTCTCCCTTTAGCATTCCTTTACTCATAAAATGTTACCGATCTCTTTCTGGATTGACAGAAGAAAATGCTGGCATTGAAGAAGCAACTGGTACGTGCATTCTCCTCGCTAGTCACCACAGTAATCATATTGCTTTCGATTTCTTCTGAGCTTGTACATTCTCAAACTAACATGCTAGAATTTTAAGATTGAAGCCCATGGTTTGTTTGTTTGTCTGTTTGTGGCCTTTGCTTTGTAGCTGATGGAGGCCATGGCCGAACGTGCACGTGTGAACGCCCAGAAGACAAGCTTGACGCTGAGGCGCTGCAACAGTAGCCAGTGGTAATGGGATCACCTACGACCCTAATCCCCACCTGCCATGCGGCATGTAGTAGTATTTCATTTTGTTTTAGCCCTGTAATGAGGAGCAGGCACTGGAAGCGAACCCCTCTCATTGCTTATGCTATGGATGTCTCCTTCCCTTGGTTCCTGCTTTTTTGGTTAATAGGCCCTTTTGTTAAATCCGTCGGTTATAGCCACCCTGATACATAGCGAATTTGGCTGGTTACTTCGTTGTACAAAGGTCTGCCGGGAAAACAATGTGAATAAAGAAGTGCCGACATGTTCTTATTTCTGTGCATTTGTGAGTCCAATATTTTTGTGCTCGGTATCGATGCCTGCGGTGATGATAGGACTGAAGTCCTCTGTGGTAAAATACGGACTTTAGTAGCTCACGAGGTCGGGAAATTCAGGAATTTAATATATTTATTCCTGGTAGAATTGTGGGTCCCTCTCTTCTCGTCGAAGTTGCTAGCTTGCTGGGAAATTTCTAATATCATTCCAAGTAAGATTAATCCTACAAAACGAAAAAATAAGATTAATCAACTCTTCTATCTGCTCGTTATCAGCTCGTTTGAGCTCCGCTCAACTGGGAAACTGAGCTGACATGAGACACGTTTGAGCCCCGGGCCTGAACATGGAGCTTGTTCAAATACAGGGAACGAGCTCGGCTAAAGTTGGCTCAAGTAGGAGCCAAGCTTGAACAACTTGCTTAAAACCCAAGTCCAATCAGCTTCGTACTTGGCTCGGGCTTGTTTGCACCCCTATCTGTTCGATGTCAAAATAGTTTCCAGCTTCCAATCCTGTATGATCGCAATGATGAAGCGATAAAGTTGATTGCTGGCACTTGGTACGCAAGACTCCTCTGCAGGGGTAACTCGATGCCTGGGGATAATGATAGCGCACACTCAAGAACCTCAGAGAAATTTAAAAGTATCTAATACCCATAAGAAAGAAATGAAAGATCTGGAGTTTGTTTTTGAACAATCACGCAATCAAACAAGAAACCTGCAATCTGTCAGCCCATGTAGTTTCTCCAGCCAACAAGCGAAACCCAAAAAGAGTGAGTCGGGAAACGAAAGCTGCACATGGCGACTAAAATGGCACGTGCTCAAACCGATGAAGTGGTGAAAGAAGACCCGTGGCAACTGTCAGCTCTGTACATTGACGGAGTATGTGGCCGTCTTAAAGAAGGCTTTCCAAAGAGTGCATCAGGTCCTGCAATAATTAAAACAATAGAAATGTAAATGCTGTTAGTCATGTAACATCTAGAAAATGGAGACTTTCACGCTGCTTGACATTTGAGCCCAACAAAATTAAGCAGGTGATGGCATTACCATCTGTAAACTAAATCCAATCATCCAAGTAGAACTAAATGACTGTCTCCGAACACGAGTAGGATTAAAAAAAAAAAAAAAGAAAAAAAAAGGACGGATCTCTGGTCCTTTTTACGTCAGCTTTTCTACGGTAATTATTTATTCCTGAAAAGAGTTGAATGCAAAACCATCCATTTTTTGGTTTAGAGTTGATAAATTGACACTATGAAAGTGTCTTGGTTACTATGTCCAGATGCATTACTTCTGCACATCCTAGTATCTTATGGGACTGCTGCAAGATACAAAATTAAAACAGCAAGTACAGAAAAAATGACGCTTGAGAAAAGAATATAATTACCAGAGTCTGACAGCCATCCAGTGCTGCACCATTGCAGCTGACATGGAATTTACCCTTGGCAACTGATTCCTGTCATATATGGTGTGTATTATGATTTTCAGGCAAATAAATCGGATTGCAAGAGACAACCAATTATTGAGAAAACATATGCAGGCATATGTCGTTGTAAAACTCAGCCAATTCCACGTTAATATTTAGACGAAACAAATTCTTGATGATGCCCAGCAGCAGTCCAGGCTCAACAGCAGTCTCTATTGTCAGCAAGCTGGCACAAAATTGGTAAACACGTGCTGAGCCCTTTCCAAATTCACCCTAAAGGTATAATGCTAAAGAGTTGCACGGCAGAAAAGTTATGCATGTAAGTTGTATTCATATGATTTACAAGGCAGAAATATGTAAGGAATCTAAATAACCAGGTAAAACTGCATATTCTACAACAAAACTCAATGACAGACAGCGGTGAGAAACATAGCAATGCAGTTGATATTTTTAAACTTTCTAATGTTTTTCCTCCATCATATTCGATAAATATGCTATGGATTAGTTGCAAAAGGTTGGGAACCCCCTAGTTTTGTGGATATTTGAAATCAGTAACGTGGTGGCACTCATATGAAGGATTCACTAAAGAAGTTTGACAAGTCGACGACTTCGAACCAGTAGAATACTAATAATACTGTCATAGGAAGAATACCCCAGACCTGAAGGCCTGACTGCCAGCTATAAGATGGCCTATGAATCAATTTTTTGAGCAATAAGGTGAAACTGATATCTGATTTGACATCATAATTTTGCAGTTCTTGTCCATCATGGATATTCCTCGAAGAAAAGTGTGCTCAGATCTAAAGCAACCTACGCAGTTGTACAGAACAGCATGCAATGAAAAATAATAGGAAACAATATATGAACACAAAACATCAAACCTTCTCCTTGGTCCATCATCTTTAACATGTACACTTACATCAGCACCAAGCTGTCAACAAAAAAAATCAGCTCAATGGTCCTGATAGGAAGAGCCTCCAAACCAGCAAGACTATAATAGGCCATTGAGTCATGAAAACCATCACAAATTGAAAACAAATCCAACTAAAAATTAATATTTTACATATTAGTCCAACACAGAGCCTGCGATATAAAATATGAAAATGCATAAAAATTTCATTAAAGTGAGGTAAAAACTATAAAATGAAAAGATGATGATGATGGATAAAAAATAAGGCAAAAGAAAAAAATCATAACAAAGGACAAAATCAAAATAAAAATTTGATTATGATAAGTTAATGACTAAGAATCCATGGAGTAATATATTGCATTTGTTGCAAGCCTACAACTAACAGAATTGCTAGTGTATTTATGGAAAATGCGACCATGAACAAACAATGCTTATAACAAAGAAGTAAAACAAGGACTGGTTCCCCCTTCCCCCACAAGACGATATAAACAAGAGAACAAAAAAGAAAAATCCTTTTCTGGAACATCTTTCTCATCGATTCAGCAACAAGTTTGTACCAGTTAATTCAAGCTTAATCTTCTAGTTTGAGCATCCAAGCCTCAATAACATGAAAGCTACTTTGCAATCCTTGGCATTTACACCCCTCTGCTTGTCCTCTTCTATAAGCATAATTTCTAAACCATAAAAAATTGCTGGCCTCAAGGTTGAATCTTGGTGATGCCAGCAACCACATTCCTATTCATCATCTACAATCTTGTTCAACTGGGATCTTTTTTTTACCACATTCATCTCTACTCAAGATAAAAATTTATAATTCCTGGCATCTCTCATATGATTTCTTACAGTGAACTAATTTTTCCATGTGTTTCCAAAAAAATTATGTTCTATCTGTACTGAAATTTGATTGCATCAAGTTTTTGAACCCCATGCTCCAAAGGTTTCCTCAACCTCACTTCAACATCCCGTTTTCTTTTGTATGAATAGTTAATTTTTACCTTTTCTTTAGTGTCAAGGGTGAGATTAAGGCCAATCATTGCTGAAACAGCCCTCAGCATGGAATTACTTGTTTTAGACAATACATCTTACATTAGTTACTGATCCCTCATAAATGTACTTTTACTGCTTCCTGTGTAACCTTTACACCATAATAGCCATAAATTTATCTCACGCAGCCTTCTATCACACACATTTCCAAACCATTAGAGATAATGCATGTTGCACTCAAGGCCTCTTTATAATTCTGGAAATGAGATCATGAGCACCCAAGGTGACAAAGACCAATGCAGCTGTGTAACAAATATGAAAAAGGAGAAAGAAATGAAAAGAGAGACATATGGAGGAAAGGCGAGAAGGACAGAAAAAGGGGATAACAACAAAGGAAGGGGATAGGAGATGAGGTGGTGGGGGTCTGCACAGCAAATTACAGGGCCATACACTCCTCTTTCCCAAGTTGATAAAATTATCATTAGGGTGTCTGCTTAAGATAGATGCCTGACTAAAATACACTTTAGGTGGGGGCTGATCATCTGTAATGCCATGAAGACTAACCAGCCTACAGGCTGGGTTCAAAAATAAGAAGTCAAGGGCTTAAGGCCATTATTTAGAAGATAAGCCAACTAACCCTCTTACACCCATCAAAAACATGACATCTATTTATTTCTTCAACAATATATCATTTTCTTCTCTCCAAATGTTCTTCACAGGTTCATTTCACTACCTTCCATAACTTCACAAGTTTTATGCACATTTATCAATTCATTCCTAAAAACTACGGTTATTTGTACATGATTTTCTATACTTAAATTAGTGTTCCCTTTAATTAAAGCACCTTTGAGCTTGTTTAGAAGATAAAACTACTCTCAGTATATCCAAATTAACCAATGACAGACATTTACCTCCTTGAGTAAGTCTTTCAAAATAAGTCCGACTATTAGAATTGTTTATGGACAACTATTGGGCATACATTGGGCGCACTCTCTCTAACTTGATGTCATTTGTTTTACCAAAACAGATTATTACCCTAACTCATGAATCCTAAAATAGTGACTAATATGAATAATGGCTCAATGGAGTTGGTTCCTAAGATCCAAGTCTCCAAATTTAAGTTGTCTTATAGTTAAAAAAGATTAAGACTTTCCTAAAATAGTGACTAATATGAATAATCATAAAAAAACTGAAAGATCCCTGAAGAAAGATCGTGACTTCACATCAACCTTGCCTATTGTTGCATCTCCTAATTCCTCCCAAGTTGAAAGACATGGCTTAGTTAAAATGTGAAATCTGGCTTGGAATCATGGCCCAAACCCCCACCAGTATCAAGGCCTGCTCATAGGATGGTGCCTTCATTGATGTGGGAGCAGAGAGCAGAGCCGCATGCCCTTTCCTTAGTGAGATAAAGGGATGGCATTCCTTTATAATAGAGCAATGCCCCTGTACTTCTATTTTTCCCCATGCATCTGGCCTCCCCTCCCACCATATCTGATGCTACTCCACCACTCTCCTCTCCCCTTATGCCTACTCAGCTGCCAATAAGTCTTCTTTTTCTTCTCTTCTTCATAATCCAAAAGCCCTTCCCGGGCTCTTTTTCTTCCTCTTCTTCGCGATCGAAGGCTGTGTCGCAAGTGGCGACCAAGGGCCGGCCACTAGCATCCCCTCTTCCTTATTCTATTATCCTGAAGAGTGAGCTTTGTCTCTATATAAGAAGAAAAAGGGGGAGGTAAGGGGGCCATCGGCATCCCTTCTCCCTTTTTGTATTACCTTGGAGGGTGCACTTAGTTAAAACAAAACAATGCCCTTGTCCCATTATTCCACACCACCCTACCCTATTGCTTTCTCTCTTCTCATTTTCTTTCTCTATCGTGGAACCAAAAGAAAGAAAAAAAGTGAAGGGCCTTTTTCACCCTCTCTCCTTCCTCTTTGTTTCCCTTTCCTTCTATGTCTCTTCCTTCTCTCGTATATGCATGTGTGTGCATAGTAATGGAAGCAAAAGGGCTACTGTGCCCATTTCTATCCCTCTTTCCACCCCACAAAGTCTCTCTTTCTCCCCTTGTTCCCTTGCACCATCCCTCATTCTCTTCCTCTCTCTCTATCTCTCCTGCATCTGGAGTGTGGGTGTAGATATATGTGTATGCTTTATTAGATAGAGAGCAGCCATGCATGATGTTATCTCTCTTCTTTTTCATTTTCTCCTACTCAGTATGTACGAGTGTGAGATTGTAGGTAAGGAGCCTGCATGATGTCCTCTTCTATTGCACTATAGTGCACAATAGTGTAAAGTTGTGATTGAGATATTAGAATAGTAGCCATTATCCTACAATCATGAGTTTAGAAAATTGAAACTTTGGAATTTTAGAAAAATTTTATAAATTATTTCGAAACAGCCCTAATTTGATATGTATGATTTGAGGACGATTAGGTCCTGAGGTATCCTAGCAAAGTAATTAGAGGTAGTCTAATTGTTGGCATCTACAAGGTAAGTAACATCTACACTTTATGGTAATCGTTCAAGACTAATTGTGCAGATCATTTTCACGATTCTAAAATATATTATGTATGAAATTTTTACATAACATAAGATTCAATTTGTTATTGCAACTAATTAAATGATATGATTGAATCTTCATTATAAGATCAAGCATGAAAAGTTATGTTCATTGCATGTTCAACTGTACTTTCAAAGTCATATGATAAAAAAAATAGAAACTTGGTTTATATATGTATATATATGCATCACCCGACTCAGCCTGACTAGTAAAGATTCTTAAGTTACAAGAGCAAAAATGCAAGTCCACAAGAGTGATCATGGTGATACCCTGCACAAGAGCATATGTAGGGATCCCACCATGGAGGTGATCATGGTGATCCTCGAACTACAAGGATAAAAGTGCAGGCCCATAAGTAAAATTGTGGTGATACCTAAGCCATAGAATTATAAATGTGGCTACAGTACAGACTATAGAGCAAAAATGAATGGATACCCGACTATAAGTCTGTATATCATTATATGGTATGATCATGAGACTTGGATAATCTATCTTATTATGATTCCAAGTATCAATTCATTGTGTATACATCATTGAATAGGATAAAAGTATCATTTTAGTGTGTGAATATTATTGGAACTAAGTGTCATGAAATCACCTATACAAACATATCATGTTTTGTATAATTTAATTAAGCTACATTATATAATTTAGCTTCATTTGATCCTACAAAGTGGATATGTTACTTATTGAGTTATGGAGCTCTTATTTTTCTCTCTTTTTTTTTTCCTTCTCTCTATCTCTTTCTTTGGTTCCATGGTGAAACAAGGGATTACTTTCCCCTTTTTATCCCGAAACAATGGAGCACCACTAGCGTGGTTGTGGCTAATGGCAGTTGGAGCTACGATGCTGTAGCCCGAGGATCTCAGACTGATGGTCAACAATGACTATTGGCACCCGAAAAACCAAAAAGAAGGGGCAAAAACTAGGGAAAGTAGGGGTTTCAGGCTTCTTCTTCATTTTTTCACCGTTAACTAATCATCAACGACCATGGTTCCAATGTAGAGGGTGTTAGGGAGGACGAGATACTCGACCATGGGTTCAACTTCAAGTGGGGGCGATGCCGATGGCCGGAAAGAGGGAGAGAAGTCTCGAAAAAATAGGGGAGATAACAACATCCGAGTTTTGAAAAAAAAAACTCCGATGATTGTCGGCTAGAAACCCAGATTTAATGGGTAAGGAAGAAAGGAAGGAGGGTTAATCAACAATTGCCATCTTCATACCAGTTCTTCCGATGGTGGTTGGCTCCGATTCCATCAAACACAATGATAAGCTTCGATGAAGAAGAGGAAAGAAAAAGGAAATCGCCGACAATCTCCAACGATCGGGTATGAGATTTAAGGGAGAGGGCAACGGCTTATCAAATAGAGTGGAGGGAGGCTGATTTCCACTCGAAATCGGCTTCCCTCAAACAAAAATCGAAAGGGAGAAGGAGTCAGGAGTCTTCTTCCTCTCAAATTTTTTTTGAAGATCTGTGCAACTCTTTTGGGCTGCTTTGATGGCTGGGATATCACACTTTTTCGTAGCGTTATCTCTCTTCCTTTTCATTTTCTTCAAGTTCCCCACTCTGTTGGTATGTGCATGTGTGAGGTTATAGGTAACGGGCCTACATATGCCGCTTTCTATCATACGGTAATATATAATAGGATAAGGTTGTGGTTGAAATATTAGAATAATAGCCATTCACCTATCATAACAGTCATGAGTTTAGAAATTTGGAACTCTAAAATTTTAAAAAAAATTTAGAAATTATTTTGAAACAGCCCTAATTTGATATGTGTGTGACTTGAGGATGACTAAGTCCGAAGGAATCCTAACAAAGTGATCAGGTTGTCTAATTGTTTGCATCTGCAAGATAAATAACATCTACACTTTATAGTCATTGTTCAGCAATAATTGGCAGATCATTATCATGATTCCAAATATATTGTGTATCAAATGCTTCAATAATATAAGATTCAATTTGTTATTACAATTCTACTAGTTAAATTCTATGATTGAATCATCATTATAGGATCAAGCTCAAAAAATTATGTTGATCACATGTTCAGTTGTATATTCGAAGTGATATGGTAAAAGAAAAAAACTTGGTTTAGATACGCATATATGTGCATCGCCTGACTCACAACCCAACAACAAAATGAGTCTGGACTTGATCATGATGATAAAAATGCAGTTCCACAAGAGTGATCATGATGATACCATGCCATAGGGGCATATATGGCAACTCCACCATAGGGGTACTTGTTGTGATCCCCGAGTTGCAGGGCTTTTTGGAGCCAACATGACAGGAACATGAGCTCAAGAGTGAATAGATCATGAGAGTTTCTTTAGTCGCCAGTTTTTGTTACAGATAAATACCATTAGGATGTAACAAGAATCCTGCATCGCATTAATTACAGCAACTGCAGCTATAGAAAGCTGTTTAGCTGCACAGATAATTGGTTCTTGCGACATTGGGGTCATGGGACAAGTTATTGCAACTGGAAGAGTTTTGGTAGGTTCAATTACATTGTAGCTAGTAAACTGCACCAATACAAAATGGAGAAACTGGCTCACTTACAGTAACTGGTCTACCCATGCACCCAGTTAAATGTAACCAAACAGGCTCTAAGGGCTAGTTTATTCGCTATTCCACCAGTTTGTGTCATGCAATGCACCAGTTTCATAATAATAATCAACTGACCAATCTACTCCTTCATTAAAACACTGAATAGTTCAGTTGCTTATATAATGCATGGCTGGTGGTTGATGCCCAGAAGATTAATTTGTTAACTACTTCCCAGTTAAACCACAATCACTATAAGCATATAACAGAATTAATGGGACATTTCCAGAGCATTTCAGCCTTTGGATATAACAAGAGAATCAAAGAAAGAAACTAAATGCAAATATTTTAATAACTGTGGTAATGGCAGTGCATCAGAAATCTTTATATTCAAAGGAAAGCCCCATCTATAAAGCATTAGCTAAAGTGGCATCCACAGGGAACTAGCAGATCTACTGAAATCAGCAAATAACGATAAAATAACATGCAGTTATTTATTACATCCTCCACTCTTCTGTTACCAAATTTTGATAGAAAGCCATTTTTCCTATTAATTCCTTCAGCACCATTCCTCTAGACAAATTTTGATTGAGTTTTTTTTATAAAGAAAACAAAAACCCTTAAGTTTCATTCCATGCATGCTCACATGGTTGTGTTTTTTATTTTCTTATGGTAAAGAAAATATTCCTAAATTTTCTATTACTGACAGTAGCTGAGACACTAGTAGAATGTAATATATAAGAACTGAATTATTTAAAATTTAGCATAGCTGTACAGGCCCATGCATCCTAAAAACCAAATCTAGAACAATATAAAGAGCATATTCTTCATTAAGAAATGGACTTCTGCTGGCCTGCAGAGCTAAAAAAGTCATACATTTGCAAGCTCAGAAGTATCAGTAACATGTTACCTTCTTTCTTGGATATTCTACTGTAAAATCCTCACCCAAATCCAACTCCTCCATGATATGAATAAACTCCTAAAGGAAAATCTTAAATATAGTGAAATGAATCACTAAAAGACAGTAAAAGTTGAAAAGGGGCACAGGTAAAAATATATCATACTGGACAATCCTGGAGTAGGGAGTTGTAAATGGACCATCCAATTTCTTCTAACACATCATGATCCTCAACTTTGTGTCCATGAAGTTGTTGATTAAAGTGATTCCTAAGGTGTTACATAAACATATTTTTGATATCAATTACAGCATATGATATAAAATGAATGCTGTGCATCCAAACATAAAATGGAAAGGAGATGCTTTAGTCAGCCAAGTTGTCTCAATGTGATGCATAAAAAGATACATTGCTCTATCTTTCTTTTTTTTTTGTTTTTTGTTTTTGTGGTTTTGTGGGAGAAGGGGGCATCGTTTGTGTTAAAAAATACACTAACTTCCATCGTATACCAGGTAATACAAAATTGTTAAACAACTGACTAAACAAATCTGGTAGTGGCAAATAATAAAGCCATCACCTGCCACTAACAAATTCTTTCAAGATTGGCCCGTATCGACATTCTCCAGCATGCATGTTTGTTACAGTGAGCTGTGTACACCAAAAATGTTAATGTGGATTTGTGGTTCATATCTTGGGTATGATAATTCAGCTAGGTAACTTCATCTTTGTAACAAGAAGAATGAGAAATCTCACTGCCAGCAGCTTGCCTGAACCTGAAAGTATATTGTAGTTGTCCTAGTAAATTTGTGGTATTCAATCACAGTGCTTGTCCTACACTAGCTAAAATCCATGTATATAATGAATAATAGTGGATCGAACTGATAAGCTCTCATTATTATCTATTGAAACCTTAAGGTGAGCACTGGGCAGCGTGAAAATGGTTGTGGGAGAAGGTTTGTTAATATTCTACAAAAGTGTAGAGGATTCAACTTTCAAGCTGCTCTTTTGTTGTATCTAGGTTAAGTAAGAATCATCCGATAGAAATGCAAACTTTTGTTCAAGTACTAAAATGATTACTCACGGTTGTGCAATTAAAACTTTTGTTTGTAAACTAGAAGCCTCCTCACTTGCCATAGTTCCCTTGATCACATCCCAGCCAAGTCTTCCTAGAGCCGCCAACTACAGAAACACAAACCCAGAGATATAATTACTCTAATATGAGTGAATATGTTGTAACTAACAAGACACAGCAGAGGTGTAATACAGAAAAATTATCTAGTCATCACCCAGTTGACAGGTTCTGCTGAAAAAAAATAAGAAAATAGATAGCTAACAAGTCAAATAAATATGCACAAGAGGGTAGCACCTGTAACCATCCCCAGTCCCCACTGCCAAGGAAATGCTTTTTGCTGGCACTAATAACAACATATCATGGCCTAACATCCACATACATGATCCCCTCCTAGAATGATTATTTTTTCACTTAGGATCAAAATACCACAACCTGCTCTACAGTAATGGACGTATCACCTGAAAATAATGAAAGTAAACTAGAAGAAATATTCATCAACTTACAATTTTAAGCATAGGTATGCATGTTAAACCTAGAAGTTCATGTAAAATATTAGCAAACAACACAAAGGATCTCCATAAACAGTACATGTGAAGATCATAAGATAATCAAGACAGTCTGCAAAAAACAGATTTTAGCATAAGGAGCTAAAACTTTTCTTATGTGCAATAAAAGGAAAATGGAGAAACCAGTCAGTTTACCAGTTCAATCAGTGCCCACAAGTGGTCTCCAAAGCTAAGATGTACAATTGTTAATTCAGCATTTGAGTCTTGATCCATCAGAAAAATCAGTATGTCAGAATTCATGTCATCTTCCAAGGCCTGCAAAGAAACTATCAAAGCAGCAATATATACATTTGTACCACCATACCAATGAACATGATGAATATAATGAGGCTAAAAAAAATACAAGCATGCTGTCGCTAACAGAACTCTTTAAAACAAAATCTAGAAAACCAATTTGCAAAGAAACCAAGGGTGAAGACATACCTTGAAAGAAAATTTCACTACATGAGCAGGATTGTAAGAATTCCGAGAACCATTCCTACAACATAGCACATTAAATAACATTACTAGAGACCATTTCTGATTAAGTAAATCTTAGTTTCTTGTTCTCGATGCTTTTACCATGTTAGAAAGACAGACAATAGAACAGAACGAGATGTAATGCAAAAACACTACCATGATCACTAACACACCCTTCTCCTAATGATAACCACAGTTTGACCATTCCAAAGCCCTCAAGAACATTCAATCAGCATCACAAGATGCACAAGTTCATCACCTTCAACACATTGCAGTGAAGTGACAACCAGATAATTAAAGTTTAAAAAGAACCACCATATATCATTCCAAAACGATACCATATCAAATCTCTCAGCAATTAGATCAACATCACAGCAAAAGATCACAAAATAAAACTTCCAATCAAACCAATCTAAAGAATAGAAACAATTTCAGATGGAAGACAATTAGACTTCAGTCACAAATATTGGATTCTTCATCATGAAGAAAACCAAAGATCGCCTAATTTTGTGAAAGAGTCAAGAAACCAAATCTTATTTCTTCGAGTACCCAAGATCACCTATCCCAAGAAATCTGCTAACCCTTTGCATCAAGATCGATTTTTCGAGCTTACCCACGAGTCATTCCGAATAATCCCCTGCGAGAACAAAGGATCGGATCCATTGAGGAACTGGGGGAGTTGGCGATTTCGAGCCGAGAAGGGGGATGGGGGAGAAACCCTACTTTGGGAACCCTATAGAGGTGGTGGAGAGCGAGATGGCAAGGGAAGATCAGAGAGCAAGAGGGAAGAAGGCTCGCACGCGCCATCGCCATCGCCCGAGGTTTCTTTCTTTTGGGATTTCAAATGGAGAGGGAGCGAGGGCCGGCTATTTATTGCTACCCACTGGCGAGGAATGGTCCCGGATCTGCTATAGCATTCCGAACAGCGAGGAAGGTTTTTGTTCCATTCAAACCGTTCGGATGAAATGTTGATCTGATGTACGGATATGATATCGTTACCGGCATCCTCGCTGTCTGGCAATTCATGAGGTGATCCACAAGCTCGACAGGGAGAGTTTGGCAGGCTGGTCGATTACCATAACGAGTTTAACCGATGACGTTGCGAGGGCTAGTCGGTGGCTCGCACCCCGGCGACGGCCATGTCCGACATCGTGAGGACTACGTCCATCCATATAAAATTTGATGGTCAAAATTAATTTAAAATTATTTTCTCTCCACATTTTCATAATATATATATATTTATTTATTTATTTTGAATAAATTTAGAGATCAAATACTTTTTTTTTAACATATATTTTTTTAATTTAAAATATTTTTTGAAAACTTTCAAAAAAAAATAGGTCAAAATTAGAAAGAAAAAGTAAATGAAGTGAGGGACAAAGCGAAGGAAGAGCGGGAGTCCTGCCGTCTAAACTCCCTCCAAGGTAAATAAAGATTTTAAAAGATTTTTTATTGATCACACAAGCAGGGATACTTCTGTGCATCCCATGCCAAGTTCATAGATCCAAAATCAACGAATGATCATGCCCTTAAATCTAAAATTACTTGGTTTCCGTGGATTTTCATTTCATTAAAACTTTTCTTACTTTATTTAGTACTAGATGGGTTGATGGCTACTCCATCCTACCTTCATTTGATCAATTATATATTTAATTAAATCTAATTAAGCCCAATTGCATCAATATTTTCTCAATTACAAACTCTAGTTCATCCATCCTGACCTAGTTTTTCATATCTCACTTCATTAGAAACTTAATTTGCATGACCTTCCATCTAACTTCGCCTACAATTAACTAATTATTAGCTCAATTAAGCAAAATAATTACTAATTTCAATAAATTAACTTAAATCAACTAATTTAATACCCAATCTAGCCTGTCACTAACTTGATATAATTTAGTTCAAATTATTTATCAATTTCACCTTCTTTCCACCCCTTCACAAGTCTAACTAGATGACTTTATACTCAATTTGATAAAATTTCATGCACGCAAGTCAATTAGACCTTACTCATTCTAATTTTGATACTAATTTCTTTTTTTTTTTGAAATTAGATCAAATGAACTCAAATTAAACTCAAAATTGAAATATGGCTTTTCTCCTTAGCCTAGATATCCTGATCAAAATTTATCTATTTCTGGCATCTCTAACTTACCAATTAATGTCCCTCTAAAAATGTCCAAAAACCAACTTAAAAAATACTACAAAAATGTTAAAAGAGTAATAATATCAAATATTACAAATACGTTGACAAGATAATAATGTCAAATAGATTTAATACTTTCAAGCTTTAACTTTCTTTCACAAAGCAGAGAGGAAAGAATTCTTAGCGATTAGGTCTAGTATTGGTCATCCAAGCTATCAAAGCAAATCCTTAATACATTGTTCTCTCATAATTGGATGCTATTTGGCAACATCTCGACCCTTCTACAATTTAAAAAATATTTTAAACTCGGTCATTATTCATTGCTTCTCTATCTATAAATAAACTATTGAAGAATAGAAGTAAAGGATCTCTTAGTTCTTGAAACCACTCTGAGCTCGCTAGTTCTCTTGTTTTAGCTTTAGGTCTAACTCATCTCTCCTCCTCTTCTTCTTCTATCTTCCGAGATCTCTTACAACTAGATCTATCTAACCAAGGAGCAATCCAATCTAGAATCTAAGAAAGCCTAGAGCAAAAAGAAAAAAGATGTTCAAGTTATGAAAAATTCCTAAGGAGTCTCCTTTAAGGAGGAGGAACAATGTTGGATGATGCCAAGCCACCAATAGACTAGCCTCTTTAATTCCTCTTTTTTTATTTCTTTGATTTAATCTTGTGATCTCAATTGGTAGCAGTTAATTTGTAACCAATAAAAATTGCTCTTTGATAATAAATTAACTAATTCTTTTTTTTTGCTTTTGCTTGGTGTTAGCCTAATTTTCACATTCTTAATAGATAGCTTGTAGATCCATTCTTTCTTTTCCTTTAAAACATCTAAACGAATCTATAGAATTCAAAACCTTTTAATCTAACTACCAAGAAAACCTCTAGTACTATCAAAGACCTCAAATCAAGCATATAATCCTTGAACATCATGTGCCTATCCAGAAGGCATATGGTGGAAGTGTCCTAGCATCCTTCTAACATAGGCTTAGGCCTTCAATCTCTAAGGCTATAGGGCATGCTGCATTTTCAACCATTCCCTAATGGTACCTTATGTAAAAAGCTCATATTTGGTTGTCTGTATTTTTCCAACCTCTTCATTGATGTTTTTGGCTTCTTGTTACCTTATAGAGCTGGTGGCAAGTTAAGAACTCCTTTGGATTGCATTGTGGTGCTCTTTATAAGCCTATCCATAGCAAGGTTTGGGATAGGAACCACCTCACTCTCGCTCTCCCAATCCTACTCTCCCTATCTTCCATGTTGGAATCTCGAAGTTATCCCATTAGAAGTTTTCAAATAAACTCTTAACAAAATTTATGAGGAAAAAAGAAGCTAGAATGCCAAGTTATCTACATACTAACCTATACTCAGCTCAACTCAACTAAGCCTTAATCTCAAACCAGTTGGGGTTGGCAATGTGAATATTTTTACTCCATTTTGCTCCATCATAGACTAGACTTTCTTAAATGTATAGCGGTATTAAGTCCTTTCTTAGTACTTTATCTAATGTAATTTTCAATCTACCTTTATTTTTTCTATATGTATTAATTCATTCTTTTTTATTGGTGCATCCCTTAGGCTATATTGTACAATATTAAGTCATCATTCTCTCTGTTTATCTTCGATTAGTGCTACTTTTACCATTCTAGAAATGATTTCACTTTTTATTCTATCTTTTCTAATGTTATTATATATCCATCTCAAACTATACTTATCTTCCAACATTCTATATTATATACAAAGCATAGTTGGTCCCTATAATTTTTTCCTCAACTTAATTAGTAGATATTCTATGATCATATAATATCCCATTTGCATGTTTCTATTTTATCCATCATGCTTTAATCCTATAAACCTTAATCTCCAATTCCTTATGAATAATCAATCATAAAGAGTGAAAATTATGAGTTTTAGAAATTTTATTATCCTCAATTTTTTCTCTACCTCATCTCTACGTCTAATTTTACTAAAACTACATTACGTATATACCATCCTAGTCCTACTTTACCAACAACCTTTAAATAATTCGAATATATTTCTCTATAATTAACTCCAATCTTAATTTCATCTACTAAGACTATATCATTTGTGAATAGTATACGTTAAATAATATCATCCTCAATATAGCTGGTGAGCTCATCTATAACTAATGTAAAATGATAAGGACTTAAAGTAAATCCTTAATGTAAATGTATTATGATTAGAAAGTTATTAGTATCTTCACCAATAGTTCTGAGACTACTAACTACTCTATTATATATGTCCTTGATCTTATTAATATAACTAATAGAAACTTCTTTCTTTTCTAGCACCTATCATAATATTTCTCTAGAAACTCTATCATATACTTTATTTAAAACTATATAGAGATATTATTTTTTTCTCTATATTTCTCCATTAACCTTCAAAAGAGAAAAATAGCTTTCATTAATTTTCTTAGTATAAAAATAAATTAGTTCTTTGATATTTTTGGACCACACCTTAATATGTGCTTAATCACTCTCTCCTAAGGTTGCATAGTATGGCTCATAGGTTTAATACAATGACAATTAGAATAATTTTGGATATAATCTTAGTGCTTATAAATCGATACCATAGTTTTCTTCTTCCATTCATTAGGCATCATCTTAGTTTCTAAATTAAATAAGTTAGTCATTTAAGTTACTTCCACATCATCTAAGTACTTTCAAACCTTAATAGATATTCCATCAAGTCTAATGATATTTCCTATTTTACGTGTATGCTTAACTTGTAAAGCATCCTAAATCCTTTATATGTCATTGAACAACTTATCAAAATAAGTCCTCCATCTTATCCTCCTTAAATAAAATATTTTAAATAAGTTAGTCAATCAAGTTACTTCCACATCATCTAAGTATTTTCAAACCTTAATAGATATTCCATCAAGTCCAAAGATATTTCTTATTTTACGTGTATGCTTAACATTTCTATCATCAATGTAACTAGTAAAGCATCCTAAATCCTTTACATGTCATTGAACAATTTATCAAAATAACTCCTCCATCTTATCCTCCTCTAATAAAATATTTTGATTTTCATATTTAATGCATTTCACTTGAATCAAATCATTAATTTTAATCTCTTAGACTTGCAAACTTATAAATATCTTTCTTCCTATCCTTAGTTTCCAAATTTATGGCATAACTTTTTATATGCTTTGAATCTAGCCTCTCGTACTACCATCTTAACTTTCTTGTTAAAGAATAGAGGGAGTTTTGAGACATTCATTAACCCATGAAAAGCATAAAGAAAAGTAAAAGAATGGAGCTTTCCAATGTTCCCCGACAACATATATTATACTCCATCATTTCTCTTTGGTTTTCAATTTTTTTCTATTTTTTAGTGAAGACTAGGGCATAGGCTTAAAACAAAAAACTACAGTTTTCCAAACCTTACCCCCTAGCATTTTCTAGATCCGAAAAAAGTTATGAGACCAAATACATAGATTAAAGATAGAAAAATCTAAGTTAGTGAGCTAATCCATTAAAGCATTCCCTCATAAAAAATATAACATATCTAGTAGGGAGTATAAAGAGGATGTGTGCTATAGGAAAAAGTAGCTATAATTATTAGTGTGTGTCATCACATGATGCATTGGTGCACATCGCGTAGGATATAATTTTTACAAATCTAGTCTATGTTTCTTATATAAAATATTTATCTCTCTACTAAGCAACTTACTACTGTGGACGTGCTAAGTGGGTGTTTGTGACATGAGTGCAACTCATACATCTTATCATGTGAATGGGAACAAGTTTTTCCCTTGAATGCTGGTGCCTTTTCTGGTAGACAAGGATCCTACAAATTGTGATAGGGCCACATTGGGATAGAGAATGCTATAGGATCCCACCTTGCCTCATAGTCTCTTCATGTTGCTAACATGAGATTGACTCATCAGTAGAGAATGTAACCTATTGATGTAATCACATACTTTTATTTTTTTCTCCATAATATTAAAATTTTGTTTTTCTTTTTTTGAGAGATGCCATCATTTGATAACTTTGCCAACATGATAAACTAGCATCCATAATTTAATCCTTTTTCCAAGTCCCATTAGCTTCAGATTTCTCCCTTCAAATGCTAAAAATGTTTAGCTAATTTACCTATGATCTAAGGATGGTTGAAGGCTAACAACTTGCATTTGATTCAAATTGTTTATGCTTCCATCATAAAGGGATAAATAGTTAATTATTTTAAAAATTAATCTCACACACATTTCTTCTTCTTACAAATGTAATAGAAATGCTACTAGTTTTTTTTTGGTGAACATAGAAATGCCACCTTTAATATTTGAGTCTAAAATATTAATTTTCCTAATGGTCAGTTGACATGACATGCACCTTCTGTTTAAATTGATGGCTCAACTTTTCAAATGGATAGAAATTTTTTTAAGGTTGTTAATGCATAGTGACATACCAAACCACCAACACATGAACAAGCTTGCAAGAGTGATGTTCACAATTTATTTAGTTTTGTGAAAAAAAATTTCTTCCATAAAATATTATTCCTGAAAAGTTCATTCCTGAAAATATGATGTTAGAAAAAATAATTTTAGTATGTTTGATTAACCATCAAAAAATGACTTATCACAGAATAGCTTATATTTGATTGAGTATCCATTACCCTAAGAAAACTATGTAAAATGCTTATTATACTCTTAAAAGATATAAGATCATACCTTTTGCTTCCAAACTTTATAGAAGTATTAATATAATATTAATATTAATATTAATATAATATTATATAAAATTAATATAATATAATATTAGATCATAATAATTTATTATATCAATATAATACTTGTTGGGGATAAATCCCGCTCCTGCCGAAGCCCGGTCCAACGCTCAGCCCAATGTAACCAGTAGCCGCTGAAGAGCTTCAGCGCCAGGCGCCAGGCCGAACTCCCCTGCACCAAGGTCTCGGCCGAACTGCTTAGAGGCCGAACTCCCCTGCACCAAGGTCTCGGCCGAACTGCTTAGAGGCCGAACCCCCCTGCACCAAGGTCCGGGCCGAATTGCCTAGAGGACGAACTCCCACCGCCAGCCGAACTTCCTGACGGCCGAGCTCCTTGGACTCCAAGCGGCTGGACTTCTTCAGGAGACGGACTCCTCCCAGACGCCCGTTCGGCCATCCGAGCTCCTCCCGGGTTTCCCCTTCAGCCGAACTCCTTCGGACCGACCCCAAGCGAGTCCATGCAGCCGAACTCCTTCGGACCGACCCCAGGCGAGTCCATGCAGTCGAACTCCTTCGGACCGACCCCAGGCGAGCCCATGCAGCCGAACTCCTTCGGACCGACCCCAGGCGAGCCCATGCAGCCGGACTCCTTCGGACTTCCCACGGCCGAACTCCTTCGGACTTCCCACGGCCGAACTCCTTCGGACCGACTCCAGGCGAGCCCATGCAGCCGAACTCCTTCGGACCGACCCTAGGCGACCGAACTCCTCAGCGAGCCCTGGCCGAACCAACTAGCAACCGAAGTCCTTCAATTGGCCAGCCGAGCTTCTTCGGGCCTCTCAGCGGCCGAACTCTACAGATGGCCGACCCTTCAGCCAGACGAACTCCCCCAGCTTCCCCTTCGGCCGAACTCTGTTGCAAGTCCGAACTCCGTTGGATGAACGGTCGCCTCGCCTGCAGCAAGACCGGACGACGCCTTCCTCTCCGTACCGGACTCCATGCGGCCCACGGCTCGCCGGTATGGCTCCCACGATCTACTGGACGACGCCTTCCTTTCCGTACCGGACTCCATGCGGCCGACTACTCGTCGGTATGGCTCCCACGACCTACCGGACGACGCCTTCCTCTCCGTACCGGACTCCATGCGGCCCACGGCTCGCCGGTATGGCTCCCACGATCTACCGGACGACGCCTTCCTCTCCGTACCGGACTCCATGCGGCCCACGGCTCGCCAGTACGGCTCCCACGATCTACCGAACGACGCCTTCCTCTCCGTACCAAACTCCATGCTGCCCGACGACTCTCTGCCAGACGGCACAGCCGTCACCATCAACTAAGCTCCGCTATAAAAGGACCCCTCCCGACATACTAAGGCTAAGCTCTCTGAACTCTCGACTCTCTAAGCTCTCCTCCTCACCTCTAAGCTCCGGAACTCATTCCGAGCACTCCATTACTGTTGGCCGGAAGCTAACTTGACCGTCGGAGGGTCCTGCCGGAGCCACCACCCCACCGGTTTCGGACGGGACTTCGTTTTGCAGGTCCCCGGCGGCGCCCAGTGGCCTCGACTCCGGCGACCTCCGGCGGCGACGGATTTCTGCACCAACAGATTGGCGCTGGAAGAAGGGACTGAACCTTCGAGGTTCCCTTGTTCTTAAAGGAGTGCTCGGCGACCCTTCTCTTCCCTCTCCAGAGATCTTCCTTTTCTCTTTCGAAGAGAAAACGCCACCCAGGAGAGCTTCCGCACGGCGTTCGGTGGCCTCTGCGTCTGCTCCTGCTTCAGCCCCGGCGGCCTAGGTTCCACCTAAACCCGCGATGGATGTGAAGCAGTTCGGCCTGCTTGACCGACAGATCCGTGGCCGTGGCCTCACGGAGGCGTTGCACGCTTTACAGCAGCCTCCGGTAGCGACTCCACCAGCAAGCCCGCCATGAGGGCGTGAGAAATCAGCCTTAGGGAAGAGCCCAATCGCCCCGAAGAGAGAAACAGAGAGCAGAAGTTCCCCGCCGAAGCAGAAAGAAGTTCGGCTCGGAGAAAAGCCGGGCTCCCCCCAAAGCTCGGCATCAAGGTAAAATGAAGCTCGGTGGAAAGCCGAACTCCTCAACTCAACCTCCAAAATAAAGTTCAGCGCCGGCAAGGACGGAACGAAGCCCCCCTCCCAGAAGGTTCCGCAACTACGACCCGCTCCTCTAACTCGAATTCTCGGCAAAGTTAAGAGCCAACCGCCAAAACCTGAAGGAAGCCTCCCTAAACCTGAAGGACTCGCGACCACGCTACGCTGAGGAATACTCTCCAAGATTGAAACATCAAAAAGGGACGACGGGATAAATTCCTCCGCGATCAAGGAGAAGATCGGCTATAGGCACTGCCGTAACCGGAAAAGACAAGAAGGTTGGCCGTCCCGCGGCGTCATCAACGCCACCCCGGGGAGGAGCTAGGAGCTAGCTACATCGGTGATTGTCATCCCCAGCGACAAAGTCAAGAGAAGCATGGCCCAAATTATGAAGGCCGGCATGAGATAGAGGAGGTCGTCTGGACGGGACTTGCTGCTCGAGGGAGCTCCGAGGAACAACTCCCCGTCAACCCCTCAAACGAGAGCGCGCTGTCCACGATTTCCCTTCGGTAAAATTCTCCCCTCTGCATAATATTATTTCTGGATGCGAAAACTATGCGATGACAGGAGAGCGGCAGTCAATAATCGCCGCGCTAGGAACAGGAGGAGAACCTCGTCCTAGCGTGAGCAAAGTCGAAGGCCCCGTCCACAAAGGACGGGATGGGGGGAGAAGCGAGGACGACGGTCCTCATGTGCCCCCACAGCCGGCTAGGAACAGGAGGAGAACCTCGTCCTAGCACGAGCAAAGTCGAAGGCCCCGTCCACAAAGGACGGGATGGGGGGAGAAGCGAGGACGACGGTCCTCATGTGCCCCCACAGCCGGCTAGGAACAGGAGGAGAACCTCGTCCTAGCACGAGCAAAGTCAAAGGCCCCGTCCACCAAGGACGGGATGGGGGGAGAAGCGAGGACGACGGTCCTCATGTGCCCCCACAGCCGGCTAGGAACAGGAGGAGAACCTCGTCCTAGCGTGAGCAAAGTCGAAGGCCCCGTCCACAAAGGACGGGATGGGGGGAGAAGCGAGGACGACGGTCCTCATGTGCCCCCACAGCCGGCTAGGAACAGGAGGAGAACCTCGTCCTAGCACGAGCAAAGTCGAAGGCCCCGTCCACAAAGGACGGGATGGGGGGAGAAGCGAGGACGACGGTCCTCATGTGCCCCCACAGCCGGCTAGGAACAGGAGGAGAACCTCGTCCTAGCGTGAGCAAAGTCGAAGGCCCCGTCCACCAAGGACGGGATGGGGGGAGAGGCGAGGACGACGGTCCTCATGTGCCCCCACAGCCGGCTAGGAACAGGAGGAGAACCTCATCCTAGCGTGAGCAAAGTCGAAGGCCCCGTCCACCAAGGACGGGATGGGGGGAGAGGCGAGGACGACGGTCCCCATGTGCCCCCACAGCCCGTTGGGAATAAGAGGAGAACCTCGTCCTGACGTGAGCAAGGTCCAAGGCCGAGCCCCAGAGTCTACGGCAAGCTTCACTGCAGAAGACGAGGTCTCCTTTGGACCTCAGCTTCAACTTCGATGTCAGCATCAGCGGGAGACGGGATCTCCCCCAAGCGATCATAACCTTGACTGCGAAAGAGGAGGTCCCCCCCGAATCGACTTCGGTTGATGAAGGCAATGTCAACTCCGACCCTGACCACGGGGGGTGACATTGACTCCGGCCTCAACGTCGGCTTCACCAATTTTGGCTGGAAACGAGTCCCACTTCAACTCCAAACATCGATTGGGGATGAGACCTCCCCCAAGCCTCAGCTTCAACTTCAGCGTCAATATTGGCTGGAGATGAGACCTCCCCCGAGCTTCAGCTGCAACAAATGCGGAGCCTGGAAGAAGACTTCGGCAGTCGCCTATTTTGGTACTCCCTTCCTTCAATTTTTGAACTCGGGAGTGGGGGGGGCTACTGTTGGGGATAAATTCCGCTCCTGCCGAAGCCCGGCCCAACGCTCAGCCCAATGTAACCAGTAGCCGCTGAAGAGCTTCAGCGCCAGGCGCCAGGCCGAACTCCCCTGCACCAAGGTCTCGGCCGAACTGCTTAGAGGCCGAACTCCCCTGCACCAAGGTCTCGGCCGAACTGCTTAGAGGCCGAACCCCCCTGCACCAAGGTCCGGGCCGAATTGCCTAGAGGACGAACTCCCACCGCCAGCCGAACTTCCTGACGGCCGAGCTCCTTGGACTCCAAGCGGCTGGACTTCTTCAGGAGACGGACTCCTCCCAGATGCCCGTTCGGCCATCCGAGCTCCTCCTCCCGAGGGCCTCCCGGTTTCCCCCCCTTCAGCCGAACTCCTTCGGACCGACCCCAAGCGAGCCCATGCAGCCGAACTCCTTCGGACCGACCCCAGGCGAGTCCATGCAGCCGAACTCCTTCGGACCGCCCCCCGAGCCCAACTCCTTCGGACCCCGACCCCACGGCCGAACTCCTTCGGACTTCCCACGGCCGAACTCCTTCGGACCGACTCCAGGCGAGCCCATGCAGTCGAACTCCTTCGGACCGACCCTAGGCGACCGAACTCCTCAGCGAGCCCTGGCCGAACCAACTAGCAACCGAAGTCCTTCAATTGGCCAGCCGAGCTTCTTCGGGCCTCTCAGCGGCCGAACTCTACAGATGGCCGACCCTTCAGCCAGACGAACTCCCCCAGCTTCCCCTTCGGCCGAACTCTGTTGCAAGTCCGAACTCCGTTGGATGAACCGTCGCCTGCAGCAAGACCGGACGACGCCTTCCTCTCCGTACCGGACTCCATGCGGCCCACGGCTCGCCGGTATGGCTCCCACGATCTACCGGACGACGCCTTCCTTTCCGTACCGGACTCCATGCGGCCGACTACTCGCCGGTATGGCTCCCACGACCTACCGGACGACGCCTTCCTCTCCGTACCGGACTCCATGCGGCCCACGGCTCGCCGGTATGGCTCCCACGATCTACCGGACGACGCCTTCCTCTCCGTACCGGACTCCATGCGGCCCACGGCTCGCCAGTACGGCTCCCACGATCTACCGGACGACGCCTTCCTCTCCGTACCAAACTCCATGCTGCCCGACGACTCTCTGCCAGACGGCACAGCCGTCACCATCAACTAAGCTCCGCTATAAAAGGACCCCTCCCGACATACTAAGGCTAAGCTCTCTGAACTCTCGACTCTCTAAGCTCTCCTCCTCACCTCTAAGCTCCGGAACTCATTCCGAGCACTCCATTACTGTTGGCCGGAAGCTAACTTGACCGTCGGAGGGTCCTGCCGGAGCCACCACCCCACCGGTTCCGGACGGGACTTCGTTTTGCAGGTCCCCGGCGGCGCCCAGCGGCCTCGACTCCGGCGACCTCCGGCGGCGACGGATTTCTGCACCAACAATACTAATATATATTATATTACTATACAAATTTTGGTATTAATACTAATGTTAATATTAATTTATTATATTTTATATAAATCTAAATATAAATATAGTATTAGTATTAATATAATATTAATATTTATATTAATATAATATAAAAGGATTGTACTAAAAAGATATTTTTGAAAAAAAAACCTTCAATTTTCATCTTATGAGAATTCAAAATATCCATCTTATAGATTTTTCTTTTTTATAAAATATAAAAATTATATTTTTATTTAAAAATCTTTTTTTAATCTTTTTTATTTAGAAACTCTAATTAAATAAAAAAAAATTTAATATCTACTTCTTAGAAAACATACTTCTTCCTTCCTCGTCAAACAAGTCCTCAAAGGAAAAGAGTGAAGCTGATTTATTTCCAATGTACTAGAACTACAGTAGGACCAGGAACCAATCAACTGATGTGATAGGGCTGTCAACATCATATTTCCGAAAAGAGGGAGGGTAAAAAGAGCCACCAAGATTTTATTAAAAAAAATTTACATGTTAGAAGAGAGAACATGATTAGATAGAGAGAAAGAGAGGCTAAAGGTCGAAAATCTTACATGCTTCGGATGTGACAAACACTACCTCTAATTTGACACTCAGAATGATCCAATTCTTATGAAGCAAGCCTCTCGATGTATACCACATCAATTTTTATTGATATTTTTTATAAATAATTACAAAAAAATAGGTTAAACCCAATCAAGTTGTGCGAAATCCTTATAACTTATACACATTAAAAGAATAAATTTAAAAAGCAAAAAAATAAAATAAAGCATCCTCTTTTATTGAGAATTTGACCGAATTGCACAACAAACAGGGATGTGCCACACATTTTGATTTTTTAATAACCTACGGGTTTTGGAGGACTTGTACTGCAACCGAAAGGATGAGTGGTCAGGAAAGTGATAATCAACCATGCTCCTTGTTTTCTAAACCATGGCATGCAAGGACAATTTTCCCCGCACCATACTCTTGTGGCGGGGAAAAAAAAATTAAAATATATATATATATATATATATATATATATATATATATATATATATATATATATATATAATCAGCTTTTTAAAGATATACATAAAAAAGAAAATCCTTCCATTTTCTGAAGTCCGGAATAACGGGGTCCCCACGGCTCCCTCGTTTTGAAGGAAAGGATGTTGGTAAAGGGGTCTCGCCGTGCGCTGCAATCTAGCAGGGTTCCCCAAGCAGCCGTGTATGGTCAAGCTCCCCCGTCGTCTCTCTCCCGAAGGTCTTTCTGTATATCCTACTCTCGCTCTTCTCTTTCTCTCAACTTCCTTATCTCGAGAGCTTCCATCTCTAGGCATAGTTTCTAATACTGTGATTTTGTGAACCGAATCTGTCCAGATTCCTCTGCTAATCGGTCTCAGATTCTGTGCCGTCCGATCAAACCCTATACAGGTCAATTCCATTTTGCAATTTCTATTATATTTGGGTTATGAAGCAATTTTTATCACGCTTCACCAACATTCACACGGCTTTACTTTTCATGTTTCGATTTATTGGAGATATCTGTCAAAAACCCTATTAGTTTTCATTTTGTTCGATGTTGTTATGGATGTGATGTTGTCGATGAACAAGTGCCATTTGCCCTATTTTCGTAAGAAAAGAAACTATTTTTTTTAATTTTTATTCATCCGGGACTGGAGAAACCATAAATGAATAGGCTTTCAAGAATGAAACCTTTTTTTTAAAATTCAATAGTTGCATGCTGTGGTCACTAAAAGTTCCCATTTGTAGTCCAAAATGATATTTGGAAATGCAGAATGATTGATCTGCTGACTGTGCTGCAAGGTTAGCTTAATAGTCTATGCTTTTCCTATCTGCAAAGTTAAATTTGTCAGAACTTGATTTAATAGTTTATGTTGGGAACTAGTCATGGTTCATTATCATTCCTTGTTCTAAGTCTCTGTAGAGGAGAAGAATCTTAAACAAATATTACCTGGATTTGTTTCTTTTTTATTGAACTTGGGAGCTAAAATCTCGACTGATAATTATAGTTGTCGTTATTGCCATAGAAGCGGTGGTGGAACTCTGTTTTCTGAGGTCATCTGAGTATTTAACTCTTCGGTTTTGTTGGATTCAGGTAGAAAGTGGGAAAGAATTGTTGTTGGACGAAGAAAAATTATGGGTATATCTGTAATAATGGGACTGAAGGCAACTGTTTCGCTGTTGGCATTTTACTTCCTCAAAGAGTCTGGTGTGAAAATGATTCATATACCCCTTCTACATGCTGCTTTGGTTGATTATTTAGTTGCTATTGCATCCCTTCCAGCAGTTAATCTTCCCCTGCTTTTGGGCAAGAGCTCTGATGGGAGTTTCCCTCTTTGGTCAATGCTCATATTTGGCCCTTTTCTGGCTTCTGCCCGCATATTTGTGTTCTTGAGGAGATTGAAGAGCAGGGAACCAGCATATAACAAGATTTCTGAAGGATTATATGTTGGAGCTTGGCCATTTTCATTGGACCATTTGCCCCCAGGTGAACCTGCAGTAATTGATTGCACATGTGAATTACCAAGGAGCTCCATGCTCTCACGGAATGCATATCTGTGTATTGCTACTTGGGATACGAGGGCCCCTCAACCATCACAAATTGAATCTGCTGTTCGGTGGGCATGCAGAAAGAGGGCTTTAAAGAAACCTGTATACGTCCACTGTGCATTTGGTGAGTGCTGTTTCACATCATATATATAAAATACACACACACACACATACATATCCATGTGTATATATGTCTCTCACTTTCTCTTATCGTTTTTAAATTTCTTTGTACTGAAAGCTTGATTTGTTGTTTGTTATAAATTTAACATTCATTATCTTGTATAAATACTTCCCAATTGAACATTCATTCCATTGATTTTGGAATGATATTTGTGAAAGACATGCTGCATATTCCTCAAAATTTAAGGGGAAAAATGTAATTACATGAAAAAAGTAAACATACAACATTTTGATATTGTATATTTCAGTTGAAGTTGATCTTGTGTTATCATTACCACATTGATCAAAACCTGAAATATCAAACATGTGGCTATCATAAATACTCTTTTAATTTTGAGCTAGTAAGGAGGGGCGTAATGCTTCTTGATAGAAAGAAGCAAGCAGATTAAAGAAGAGAATGATGTCCCATATAAATGATCTTTTCATGGTCAATGATGCCTTTGGACAAGACAATACCTATTTGCAAGGAGCAAAGTTTCCTCATTTGTTTAGATATGGAGACAGTATAATATAAAATTTAAAAATTTTACACCATCTTATTATATTTAATGGTAAACTTGTAGGAAGATTAGGCAATTGAGCATAAAGGAGTGCCCTCTTAGGATAAGGTTGAATCATTAGTTTCATTGTTACTTATGTTTTTCTTTTTCTTAATTTTAACTTTTTCGTACATCTTATATGCTACAAAATCAGCAATATCGTTCTTATCCTAAGTAGCAGCAAGCACGGGCACACATAATTGCTTAGTTGGCACCTATCCATGTCTACAATCATTCAACATATGTGCAGACCTTTCTTTACACCTGTGATCAGTTATATGGAACTTACATCAAAAAAAGATTGTTATAGATGAATGTGGGTATTATGTTGTTTTCAGAAATGCAAATTTGATTTTAACCTTTTCTTTTTTGAAACATGACTTCATAGAAGTTACGGTAGAAAAGTAAAATAAATTATTGATCAAAGCAGTTTTTCCTTATATCAAACCTCTCTTTTCTCGGCCTTATTTATGATTCTTTGCAAGTTGAGTGGGATCTTCGCCCCAATTTATTGAGCCAAAATTATATAAGTAATAGGGAAGGTGTTATGCAAGGTTTTATGTCCCGGTAGGACGTGGGGGTGTTCCGGCCACAATAGGATAGATAGTCTTGGTCTTATGACCCTCCAATTATTTTAATTTAAGCCTTTATTTGGTAATTCAACATGACTTATGGAGGTTTAGATCCAGTCGAGAACCAATTGTGACCCGTTTTCAAACTATGATAATCCTACTTTGATCCATAAGACTGACTTTTATAGGTGGGTAGAGAGAGAGAGAGAGAGAGAGAGAGAGAGAGAGAGAGTAACTTGTAGGGATGCTGGATTTTTGTTGTCCTCCAAGCTGGCATTTGTATCTATTTAAACTGGACTTTTCTATATTTTTCGTGAAATTTATTCTAGCTTATCATATTGCACAGTGGCATCGGCCTTTATAAAACATGGTCATATTATTTGACAAGCATAGGTGGTGTTCATGGTTCAGATCTACAAGGCTCTAGACACACCTTATGATTTGCAGGGGTCTTTATATTATGATTCATGCACTTTTCATAACATTGGGTATTTTTTAACATATTATGTTATTTCTTTTAATATGTATTTTGTAGTGAACATGCAAAGTTCCTGGCAATGGTTACTTTTTTTTTTTTTTTTGTATATTTAGCTGAACAAGTTCATGTTGCAATCAAATTCTATGTAAACAACTGTATGTATAAGCTAGACAAATAACAACCATGTGTAGGGATTTAAAATCTCTTGCATTGCCCTTGTTTTACCAGTTCACCCTTAAATTTCAGTAGCACTCCCAAATTGTTTCTTGTTTTGTTATATATTCTTGATCCATGAAACCACCATCAATTCTCAAGGTTCCCAACCATGACTTTATATTTTCTCACTCTTTGTACACATGTACAAACAACATAGATGCCTGTTGGCTCCATTACTGTAGTTGGTCTCAAGAAATTTGGACAGAAATGGCTTTAGAAGCTAAATCTAAATGCCAAAAGTGTTTGGCAAAACTTTATATCCTAAATGTCTTTGGTTGTGGTCAGAATCCATTTTATTATCTTCAGTTGTAGTAGGGATTATTATTGTTCCAAGATAGCCACATAGGGGGCTTGAAGTTACCCTTCTCTTTTGCAAGTTTTATAAATAAATTAAAGTGAAAATCCTGTCCCTTTAGTTATTGTTCCCCTTCAAGAGTCTCACTCCCCAGGTATCCTATCATGGCTGTCCATTAAATTTTCATCTTAAATAAATTATTGCGCGACTTTGGGTTCTTTGTATTGCGGCTTTTTCCCAACATATCCTATGTTTGTTTAAAGTTAGTGTATGGAAGAAGTGGAAATGTCGAGATGCCATGGTTCCAATTCTTCTTGTCCTCTTAGGAGTATTATTCTTTGTGCAAGACTATCATGACATTAGATGCCAAACCCTAGTTCAAGATATGCTCTTGTTGTGGAACCTAGTAACAACTGGCTCATTTCAGCTACTTAAGCAGATTATCATCATATCTACCTTTTGATCACATACTCTCTATTCAAAGCAGTATTTCTGTTCCTATTGCTAACTGAAACCTTTGAAAAATGAATAGTATTTATTTAATCAAAACATGTTTCAAAAAGGGATCATTAGCAACTATATATTGGAAAACAATCAAACACATACTCTTTTGGAAGAGCTCATGTTCCAAAATTTTCTAACAAAATACATGTGTTTGACAATATATTGTTGTGCACCACTTTAGGCAATATATAGTTTGTCTTTTAGACGATCTTATACTCTCGACACCTTTACTATGCTAAGAAAAATAAATTCATCCTAAATGTTACTAAAATATATGTTTTGAAAGGTGCTTATGTTTGGTATAAATTCAGTTGTCCTATCATCCAGGTACTGTTCTTAACGTCAAAGAACTCCAATATTTGCACATTATTTCTGTATTCTATCTGTTATTTTATAAATAATGCAACTTCATTATCAATAAGCAAATTGAAGTTTGTTAACCCGGTTTCTTATTAAGGAAATGATATAATTTGATTCTTAAGATTTCAAATCTATGTGCAGACATTTAGTAAATGTTTCAGAAGCATTCTGTCATTAGAAAATTTACAGCAAATTTATGTCATATCTGTTTCCGGTTTATAAGTCAAATTTACTACAGTGGTGTCTCAGTTTCATATTTGCTCTAACCTGTGGATGCAACATGATATTATTATTATTATTATTTTTCTGTGATGAATCCAAGAGTGTTTAATATTTAGAAGCATGGAAACTTACCCACATGAAGATAAATGAGGTCTTGATTACATTTTTAACTGTATTCGCATGCCTATATGCTACTGCTCATCTTGCTTGTTCTTGTAGATGAATGGCAACCTAAATGCGTACACAAGGTGTTTTATCAGCTTCTAAGCTATTATAGATATACAAATTTATGTTTTCAGCAATAGATTTACAGATTTATTTATATGGAATTATCACAAAAAAATGTTTAAGCCTTCTGTACATCTCATTATGCAACAAAACCTATGGTCATTGTTGATTCTGTTTTACAAAAACTTCATTGACATTTTTGGGTATGTTACCGTCATTGTAAACCTACTCTATGTGGTGCAGTCATTATTTTCTGTTTCCTCATTTTGTCGAAGAATTAAGTTGACTAAACTCTATACATTTAGGTTTTTTGTTCTGGTGATTAGTTGCTTTTATTTTAGCAATATTTTTAATCATGAGCTTGTCAAATTATGGTATTCAAGTATACATTTATGTAATTAATCATTTATTTTTTCTCTTCACAACCAACCTTTGATGAATTTAGAAAAGGCATTGATGGATGAAAACAATGTGTCATTTAGTAGTTTAATTAAAAAAAAGGGTTTCTTCCTTTGTTTCCATTGATCTTTCAACAAAGTGCTGAAATATGATAATATCTTGTATTAGTAATATTTCAAGTGGTCTTTTTAAGCTGATGGACCATGGAACATGGGCAACAGGTCATGGGAGAATGTAGTGCGTCATGTGTGCACGGCTTAGGTTTGTGAGGATTGGAAAGTGCTGAAAAAGATGATCGAGAAAAGCTTCCTTTTATCGTTTGAATGCTCTTCACCGCGGAAGAAGCTTGGAAGAATGGTAAAACATCGATTTCATAAAAAAAAACAGGAATTGGAAGGAGTTCTGTGATTCTTTCTGATTATTCTAGAGAATAATGAACTCCAGCTCGGTATCAGGGCTTTACCCCAACATCAGTATTTTACGTATTTATATTTAAAATCACCGATTGAATACAAATCAGAGTAAACCTCAATCTTTGTTCTTCCTTTTAGGAGTTGATGCTCAATTAATTTTACAGATTCCTTTTGTTCAGACATTTCATCAATTATACCAGGAAAGAAGTTTTATCTGTGGACATTCAGAAGGTTGTGATTCATAACAAATCATGTGGACTTTCAAAAGCTATTATGCTTATTTGCTGTGGAAGATAGGCAAACCACGCTTGTGTATTAGAATCATTGGATACTCTAATGTATATTTTAGAGGTAAAAGTGATATGAATAATATCCATAGATCTATTTTATATTTAAACAATCTAGATGGTAACAAAGAATTTGAGGATTCTAATTAAACTCTGTATCTGAAAATAGATTATTGGATATGAATAGTCATACATCCGTCAAAGAAAAAATAGATAATGATATGATATTATAACTATCTAATTCATAGTTCTAAATTTATCTATAATTTAATTATTTATTATAACTAAATATAGATTATTAAAAAATATTTATTAACTTGTTTTATATCTATTTAATTTATTTATGTTATAAATTAATTATCTAATCTATATTAATAGTAGTATCTAATGTTTTAGTATCCGAATTGTATCATATTCATTTAAAATAATATAATTGAAGACACATCTGTATTTACATTGTTAGATATTATATATATATAATATATAATATTATAATATATATATATATATATATATATAATTATTATTGTATTCTCTCATTTATCGATTTCAGGTCACTTGTTTAAATGATTATAGATAGGCTATTAAAAATAATATTATTTTAAAAAATTAAAAGTGATGCTTTTTCTAAATTATATATCAAAATACTGTCCAACTTTAAAGTCGTTTCTTGAAAGGAGACTTTTTGTGAGTTAGTAGAAACAGACCCCAGTTTCGAAACATGCCACGTAAAAAATCACTTTTTAAGGAGCGATTTTTTAGAATCGTCTTATAAAAAAGATGACTTTAAAAATTATAAAAAAATTAAATTCTTTCTTCCTCTTCTCTTCCATTCATTATAAAAAAAAAAAAACTGCGGCCCCAACCCCCAACGCCCCTCTCCCTCTCGATCCCCCCTGTTCCCTCCCTGTATGCCCTGTTAGCCGCCGGCTCGTCGTCGTCGCTCCTACATTTCCATCTCGGCGCTGCCCAGCCTTCCTCCTTTACCGCCGCTCCCATCCTTCCCCCTGCCGTTAGCTTCCGAGCCTCTTACCCTCCACCGCCGTCGGCTCCCCCCCACACATAGGGAGCTGGCTCCCCACCCACGCTCCCCCCTTCCCTTGCAGCCACTCCCTGCATGTCCCCGTGGCGGCGGAGGAGGCAAGGTGGCGGGGGGGGGAGGTGGGAGGGCGATGGCGGGGATGCGAGGAGCGATTATTGTGGGAGGCGAGGTGGGAGGGGGAGAGGCTGGAACGGCGATGGTGGGGATTGCGAGCGGCGGAGGGTGGGAGGGAGCGGGGGGGGGATGTTAGGGAGCGGCGCGGGAGAGAGGCAAGGTGGCAGAACGGATGATCTGAATGGTGCAGGAAGTTGATGAAGTCCTTAGGATATTTAAAACGACAAAAAGAAGATTATTGTTTAATCTGAAAATAGTTTGCGATCAAGATACATTGTATCAAGAACGATAATGTTTATTGAGTTAGGTCGATTGTGTGCCCATATAGATTGTTGTCCTTTTAACAGAGTATGAAAACACTGGTATGGCATACAGGTGAGTGTAGAGTACATCTGCACGAACAGACAACTCAGAGATTTCTACTATCAAGAATTGCTCTGATGGAAAAATGAACGTAAGTGTCTCCGATCTGGAGATTTTCACGATGACTTTCAAGCAATAACCGTGCTTTGTATCGGGACTATTCCCAAAATTTCTAATTCAGTCGATGGAAAGATTTTTGAGTGACATCAAGTAAGAAAGTCAGTGTGTGAAACAAGATGGGATTGGACCACTCTTAAACAGGAGCTGGCTCAATAGTATTTCATTTAGCAAAAGTCTTGGTCAGGGTAGTCCTTTAGAAGGCACAGGACAATTTGCTTTGAGATACGACTGGTTGTGATCTTCTAGGGTGACAGTTAAACCCAAAGTTATCCTATGCAATAGAGTCAAAGGCATGAATTATGCGCTAACCATTCACGACGGTTCTGAATATTGCGATTGCACCATTCAGTCTATCCGGACATTGAGTACCATTACTAGATGGTCACTTCGATTAGTTCAAAAAAATAGTTTCTGTGCTATCGATTTAGGTTCGAATCTGTGGGATCATACGTACTAGAAGTTCCTATTCAATCTAATGGCTGATCAATGGAAGATTAATTAGTGATTTGAGAGCTAATTAACTCAATTTGATTGAGTGATTATTTTTGATCAAAACCAATTGAATTGGATTCATTTGGATTTGATCCGATTAGGTTATGAGATGATCTAATTGTCAAGATGGTTTGATCTCTGATTTGATCAGAGGTTTGGCTTGATTAATTCCTGATTTGATTAGGATTTAACTGAGCCTAATTAAGTCTAAATAAGTTGGGTTTATTCTAATCTAATTGGGCCTAACCAATTTGGATTGGATTGGTTCAATTGGATATCAAATAAGAGATTAGTTTGACTAGTCTTTTCATGCGCCATATTATCCAAATATTGTGCCATCTATTCTCCACGAGAATTGAGAATTTTCATGAAGAATTCTACACATAAGAGGATGCATGCCTTTCCTTCTCACATCCCAAATGGATAGGTTTAATCTGGTTACAAGTTCAATTCAAATAGGTTTTGAGTTTGAATGGATAACCACTTAATCTAGACCTCTCCCTCACGCCTCTCTTATTTGTACACATTTATAAAATACCTAATTTTATGGGCATGCATATTAGAAGTCAGAAAAGAGAAGTGAGAAAAAGAAGAAAGGGTCTCTTCTCTGCATGAGGAATTCTAGGCGCAAGGGTCTTGGGTGAGTGCATATCCTAGAATCCATTTAGAGTTTGGGTTCTAGATCGTGAGCAATGAGAGTCATGAGTTTATAGATCTGAAAGGAGAACCTCCTGTATTTCTTATCTACATCGACAAATCAGAGCATCCGAAGAGCTGGTGAAAAAGATCGAAGGAGTTCGATCTGATATCAGCCATCAAAGGTTCCTACAGCAAGCTAGTACTTGGGAGGAACTGATCGAGATTAGGGCCTCCTGTGAATCACCTATAGAGGCTAGAGCGTATGTGGCTGCATCGCAGTGATCAAATCTACACTGAGGAGATCAAATTATAGAGATTATCTATCTGCGAAAAGGTAACGTATTTTGAATACGTAGCAGTAAAATAGTTCAACTGCACTTGATATTTTATTTTTTAGATATGCATGCATATATATGTACATTAGATCCTATATAATATAAAATTTTTAGATTAGATCTGTAGCTTTTATTATTAATATAATTAATAATTATTTTTGCTGTGCAATCTTTAAAATTTTTTTTCAAAATCAAAGCTAGAAACTCTGCGCGTTTTCTTCAAAAACATCCGACTCTCCTCCATCAGCTATTGGAGAGGAGCAGGAGGACGAGGAGGATCTTTGCTAATTTTCTTTTATTTTTATATATTATATATATTTTTTTGATACTACTTATAAAATTATAAAATTTATATTTTTAATAAAATATAATTAGTTTTTTATTTATAATTATCATATTATCTTTGGATTTTAATTATAACAAATGTTAGGAATTATAATTGATTGTGATTAATTAAAATATATTTTAAAAAATATTATTATAAATTTTTTAAAAAATAAAATTAACTATTATCGACAGCATTAGCGATGAATTTTGCCATTGCTAATACTCAAAATATTATTATAATTTTTTAAAAATAAAATTAACTATTACCAATAATATTAGTGATAGATATTATCATCACTAATACTTAAAAAAATATTATTATAATTTTTTTTAAGAAAAATAAAATTAACTATTACTGATTGAATTAGAGACGATATTAGCGATAAAAAAATACCATCAATAATTTTTTTATTTTTTAAATTTAATTTAAAAATAAAAATAAATAGCGATGAAAATTAGCCGTCATTAATATTATCAGTAATAGTATGTATTAATGATAGCTAGTATTTTCGTCGCTAATTTATTAGCGATCAAGATTATTCAGACCACTGATTAGCAATGATATTCTATCACTAATACTATTATCGATGATAATCTCATTATTAGCAACGACATCGTCACTAATAGTAAAATTTTTTGTAGTGGTCTCCATTGAGGCCAACCTCATGTACTAGACTATAGAGCGAATAAAGGCCATCCCATGATGGACGTTGCTGCTATTGGTGTCACTACTTGCCATCTTATGATGGCGGTAGTTCCATCCTTGACTTATGCGCCTCTTGGATGATCTCTACTGTCATCACCATTGTAGTCATCATCATCATCTTCTAGATCTAGCCCCCAAGGCTCCTCTCATCCTGAGGTCTCTTGCCTCATCACTCTCATCTCCATCACCCCTCATTTACCGCTTCAATCTGGCTGATCGCCGCCCATCTTGTTTCCCCAATCCCCGCCCCTCCCACCCGGCAGCTGCCTAAATTCTTGATCCAATGATCATTAGACTATTTAAAAAAAATAATAAAAAATAATTTTTTAATATTCTTATTTATTTATTTGAATACCTTTTTTACAAAATAGAACATCCTAGTTTTCTATAGCTGGCCCACTTGCAGGTGGTCAAATACTTCCAGTTGTCCATCTGCAGCTGGGATGCACTACATATCCACATATGTAGCCTGCTGACCGCATCGGGAGTTGCAGCATATATCCACCAGGTGCATGTATAAGTCCAACTAGCTTATGTACACAATACACGTAGCATTGAGATGATGATGGCTTCTTATCCAATAAATAAATTATCTTTTGAAGAACAAATTTGGCTGGCGGATTAGTAGTTGCTACTCGAGACTTTTTTATTGAATAAGTATTTTTAAAACTTAGTTATAATTTATGCATAAATGTTGTTTTTTTAATTAATTTATCTATTTTCATAATTTTTATTATTTTTTAGATATTTTTAAATTCCAATCATATAATTATGTATGAACTCGCATACTAGACATGGGTTATAAAATATTAATTTAGACTGGTTGTGAACCGCAGATACTTTCTAAAACTTTGTTTTAAATAGCTTATGCTTTGTTAGCAGAGGTTAGATTACCTCCAATTAAAACTTCTCTTGTAAAGCTGGCTTGATATTTGATAAGATGCTAGATAAATACAAAAATAGAAATAATAACAAGAGGAGGAAGGGAGGGGAATAACTTAATCTATTGCCTTTGAGGTTGAACTCTACGTTGAAACTTTATATATTTGTTGCAGCAGGACTTCAGATAGTCGAAGAGATTCACATTAGAGAGCCGATCGAGCCAGTTCGACGTGGATCATGGGCTAATCCGCAAAAAAAATTCAAGAATCAGTGGAATATCCTTCAATTTAGGCTCCTTCGATGCTTAAGTTAGCTGAAGTCTTATCAATAGATAGTGAAAATAAAAGATTGAAAGGTAGAAAGAGAGGATTTGAGTGGAGAGTGGTTCAATTTTTCTTCAATGAAAAAGTCGAGAGTAAATTTCTGCAGAATTTCGACTCTATGAATTTATGCTTACCTTGGAGGAGTACCCTACTTCTCTATTTATAAAAGGATTTGCTTAGGTCTTAAGAAAATTTTGTTATACTGTTAGTTTGTTATGGTCAGTTGGATTACAACCGTTGGCCATTTGCCTCAGTGGTAATTAGCTGTAATAAAGCTGGAGAAGAATCACTTGGTTGGAGCTTGGTTGGTGCTTAGTTGGCACTCGGAAGATGATGAGGTCGGTAGATCATCGACCTGGATCGAACAACAAGGTCGGTGATTTACAGACCTCAGTGTTAAGGGCGCAACCCGCCCACAGAGTTAACGACATTGATGTTTTACTGATCTCGAAAGAATAAACTGGTCGTAGAGAAATTGACCTCGCGCTCAAGGGGGTTACTATTGCGTAAGATCGGAAAAAATCCGATCTCTTGTGGAGTTGCCGGTTCTCAGAAGAGCAGAATGCTGACTCAATTTTATACGACTATGATGAGGTCGGTCGATTACTGATCTCGACCCATATTTGGCATGATCATTGAGAATGGTGGTCTGCAGTTCTGGACTTTATCGTGGTCGGTATACAGACGATCTGATTTAATGACTTAACCCACTATCTTCTGGTCATAGCTGGAATCAATCTATACTCTAGATCAGTTTTTTACCGATCTTGGGCCAAATACTTGTTATTTTTAGCAATCATCTAGGGTGATCATCTTTCTGATGATACCACATGGCTAGAAGGGACTGCCCGTACTAACAATATTTATTCAAGCAAATGGTAGGGGTTGTAGTTATGTTAGGAAAATGTAATTTAGGTTCCCTCTTTATTTCAAAAAAAAAAAAACTTTGTTCTTGACCTTAGTACGACTGCGATGAATCTACTCCTCCAACCAAATTCGATTTTACTCTCTTAAACGAAGGATGGATGCTTACCGTCAAGAAAACAAAAAAGGAAGAAGAAAAGAAAACAAGGGGTAAGGAAAACAAATTTGGTTGATGGTGAGAACCAGCCTAAAAATTGGATCTATTTTGGATTAAAATTGGCAAACCCAATGAACTTTAATTTAAAATTCAAAATTAAAAAAAGAAAGAAAGAAAGAAAGAAAAAACACAATAGGAATAGGAAAACTACATTTAAGAGTTTTAAGAGTTTTATTTATTATACTTTAAATTTATTATCTCTTATAATTTGTGATTATAACAAGTTTTTTGGGATAGAAATTTGGGTGAAAGGCTTATCCAAGCCCACAATTAGATTCTTATATTGAGTTAAGTCAGGAGATTTAGTTTAGGAAAAGGTTTTAGTTGGTGAATCTGAAAAAATCGATTAGGTTAAGATTGTGGGCTCGAAAAATAATTTGACTGTAATCTTTTAAAAGATTATAGTGGAATTTCCGAATAGATGAGCTTGGGGTGCAGACATAGGTGCAAAGATTGGCATCAAACCCTGTAAATTTATTATGTTTGTGCATGTGTACTAACTGACTTCATTTCTACTTTAGCTTTTCTACGTTCATTCTTATTTGTATTTAACTCACTGATCTCTTGAGATTTTGGGTGCTTGCTCTTTGGCATAAATTTCTAGAAGTTTGTTAGAAAATTTAATCTTGCTCTCCACGCACCAGTGCACTGATTATTTCAAGATTAGCTAAAGTTTTCAAAAAGTTTGCAAAATTTTATCAACCTAATTCATCCCCTTCTTGGATTGCTATCTCTGAGCAATATAAGATATATTGAGGATGTGTGTACTTGATTTGAAGGGATCCTAGGATGAATATTTATTATTAGTAGAGTTACATATAATAACAGCTATCAAGTTAGCATTTAGATGGCTTCTTTTGAAACTCTATACGGGAGAAGATGTAGGATCCTTATATACTAGGATGATATTAGCAAGAGGAAGCTATTGGAACCAGACATTATTTAGTAATCCATCTTATTAGAAAGTAGCTTCATATAGCTCAAAGTTAATACAAGGCTATGCTGCTAATAGAAGAAAATTAGAATTTTATGTGGGATATCATATATTCCTCAAGATATCTCCTACTAAGGGTGTGATAAGATTTGGGATCCAAGGTAAGCTAAGTCTAGATATGTTTTGATAAAAGTAGTTTATTGTATAGTGATTTATATTTGGTTGAACATTCATTTTTTTAGAAAAATAATATAAAATATCTATTATATTCTTAATAAATATAAGAGCATATCCTTTTGCTCCTAAATTTTATATAAATAATAATATTATATTATATTAATATTAATATATTATAATATAATAGTAATTTATTATATTAATAAAATATTATTATATTAATATTTTTAATATAATAAATTTATTAATATATTTAAATATAATATTTAATATGATATTATATTACTATAAATATTAATGTATTAATATAAATATTATATTAATATTAATAAAAAATTATACTAGTAGTAAAATAATATTAATATATTATAAATATTATAATATTTATATTTTTATAAATATTAGAAATATTATCACTATTCAATATTTCATCTTAACTATCCATCGATATTTCGAGAATTTTAGCTCTGAATTCTAAAAGGATATTTTTGGAAAGAAAAAAAAGCCATCACTTTCCATCCCATGGAAAGTTTCAAAATCTACCTCCCCCATGAATTTTCACATTTCATAAAATATAAAAAGTATTTTCTTATGAAAAAAGTTTTTTTATTCTTTCTTCTCTTAAAACTCCAACCAAACAAGATGCTCATTCTCTACTTTTCAGAAATTACCTCTTCTCTCCTCTACTTCCCATAAACCAAACGAGTCCCAAGATTCTAGAAAGGGTTGGAAAAGTAGCTTACCATCTTGATCTACCACCCTCTTGTTGGAGTTCACAAAATTTTTTACATCTCCAAGCTAAGGAAATATGTAGATTATGGTCAAGAAGGAGCAATTTTTTAGGTGACATACCATCTCTTATGTCAAGGTCCATTGAAACAATTATATAGAATGAGAAGAAACTAGGAAACTTAAGGAGGAGATGTAAGCCAAGTACCTTCAACTATTTTATAGTCTAGATATGTTAATTTTGAGAATGAAATTTTTTAAGGAGAGAAGGATAGGAGAACTAGCCCAAGCTGTGCTCATTTTGGATTAAAGTCGATAGGCCTAATGGACCTTAGTTCAAAATTCAAAAAAAAAAAGAGATTGCAATTGGAACAGGGGAAACATGATCCTCTACGTGAGCTTTTGTTTTGAGGATAAAGGCCATGGAATCATGGTTGGTGTGGATGCCACAGGGCTGGTCGGACACCATGGGTCTAGTCTGAATAGCTATTGGCTATTGGAGCCGCTACAATCAGCAAACGGCTAGCTCTATCTGCCCTTGAGCTGAGTCTATCTCTTTTAAAATTTTTTAAATTTCCCTCATCTCCCATGATTAATCATCATGGAGACACCTCCCCACTTCCTCTCCCTTTCTTCCTCATCTCTGGTGGCTACCATGCTCCCATATATAGCCAGGTATCATTATCCAAAACCTCATTTTCCATCTCAAATTCTTATTTTAGCCTTATTTTTCCTATTCCAATTATGGCCACTTATTTCTCTATTGGAATCTGCTACCATTGACTAAGATCCGATGCCTCCATAGCTCGCTAGTGGGTTCTCTTCCATCACTCCTTTCCATTCTTGCCTCCATCCAGTGCTATCATTGCCACTTGCTATGGAGGACCCCAGCCATGCCACTATCCATTCTTTCCCTCTCTCTATCTTTCCTTTTTAATGACATGAGGAATCTTATTCTAGCCATTCATAGTTCTCCTAAAAAAAGAAAAAAAGAAGAAAAAGTAAAAGAAAATGAGGAAGACACCCCTTGTTGTGACCTCTCCTGTTTAGATTCGGTTCACAGTCTGAGTGGACTTAGATATAGACCTTTGATTGTCGACTCAAACCAAATAAATCAGTCTTAGATGGAGACCAGGTTTGTCTCCTTTTGTTTTATTCTCTTTCTTCTTATTGAAGGCTAATTGGGTTGGTTATTTTGATTAGAGCCTTCAACTCTAGGTGAGCATCTAGTCTAGGGATTGGGCCACATGTCGAAAGTTTGGTTTTATTGGAAGGAATTTTTGGATTTGATTTACTTAATATGATAAGTTTCCTTAATCTTTGGTGATTTTAGGTTACATTCTATATGTTTTAAAATTAGAGTTCATATTGCTTAGTTTTAAACCAATGGTTGAGTAAATTTTTGAAAAATAAAAATATCAAAAACTATGCATATTTATAAATATTATGCATGCTTGCATAAAAAAAATAATTCAAGATTTATGGATCAAGCATAAATTCTTCTAGCATGATTATGGCAACAATGATGCATTTGCATAATTGCAACATTTGGAAAGACAAGATTAATCTAATTTAATTTCACATGATTTTTTTTAAAGGAAATGATTTTTCTGTTTTTGCAAATAAGATGTGAACTTCAAGTTGATATTGATTGTGTTGCTAAACAAAAGTATATATATGAAAAATCAATAGTTGTGGATATTATGAAAATTCTCTATTTTAACTATGATTTGGATCTAGCTAACGAACTTGATCATTGGTTATACATTAAAAACTAGTTTCTTTTAAATCTAGCCAGTGAGGATTGATCGCTAGTACATATTGATGCTTCATTTATCTTATTCTCAGGACTGGTCTTTTTATCATGTTATAGGGTACTATGTGATTTGGAGCTAGCTTTCTTTCAAATCCATCCAGTTAGGACTAATAATTAATATATGTTGATAGATTGTATATTCTATATTCAGAAACTAGTCTCTTTTGGACTTTATTATGAGGCTAATCATGGCCATAGTCATCAAAGGCTAAGAGAGTTTATGATTTATTGTTATGCATCGCATATTTTGAAAAAAAAAATTTGATGATGAATGTATTTTTATATTGTTAAATTATTTATATTTAAAAAAAATATTTTATGCTTGATCCCACTAAAGATTTTGGAGACTTACTAGGCCCATAAAGCTCATTATCTCTCTTCTAATTTTTTTAGATATGGCAGAATAAATGGAGCTTTAGACTAAGCAGCAAGGAGCATATGATTTAAATGCCATTTGATTAGCCTTTCCTGAATAAAATTTGATTTGGACATAATCTTATTCATTATTATTAGTGATTATAGACTATTTTTTAAATGCATTAGATTATTTATTTCTATCACTGCCTGAGTTTGAATGACATGAATGTGTATGAATTAGAAGGTCGGCATTGCATATCCTATGAGGTTAAACCCTATAAATATGTGGCCATCTGTCATATGGTTGGCTCGGGCTATCGGGTTGGGGCGTGTCATATTTGATACTCAAAATTTCATGCATGAGCAAGATATACATAAATCCTATGCTAAAACTCAAGTCGCACCTTAATTACAAGATTAGAGAAAATAATGGATCTAAAATCTATCAAAGATGGGCATAGATTCGAACCCTCATTGCAAGTTAAGACTAACCTAACATAAAGCTTGACTAAGTCTTCCTTTACCTTCTGCTGGTCTCATTACTATTTTTCTAATATTGCCTCATTCTTTCTACTATGTTTATCAAAATATTAGATTTCTAATATGTTGAGCATAATTTGAAATAGTGTGCAATCACATTATAATGACCCTCATTGTTATAACTGTTATTGACCATTATAATAGTTATAACAATGATGCTTATATAAAAAAATTCTTGAAATACTAACTATTATAATAGTCTTTTAATAGAAAGTAATTATCCACTTTTAGAAGGAATTGGAGAGAAAATTTGAAATCAAAAACAATATTATTTATTGAAAAGAAGGTATAAGAAAAAATAGCAATCATTATTTGTGTTATAGCGGTCCATTATAATTGAAAATTATGGGGTACAATAAAAAAAAGATTAATTTTGATAGTAGCATCCAAAATTGAGGTGTTTATGATGGTTTTAGTTTCGTAATGAGAAGTTTGTCAGATCTTTTTATAGCTACAATTGGGATAGGGTCTTCGATACTAAGATCCCGATGATTTAACTACATACAACATAGGAAGGCTCGACGTATGTTATTAATACATGAGAGCCATGCAGATTATTTTCAAAGGAGATTCCTTGATAGTGATAAGATGGTTATCAGCCTCAAGATCTTTAGAATCTTCACCCATCCTTTAAGATAAGATTGTTGTCATTTGTTTGCCTCCCTACATTCTTTTGAAGTGACATATGTCCTCCGAGAAGTAAATAGTGCAAATCATTGGATTTCAACTTGCATCGCTCAATTCCATTATTTAAACTAAAAAATTGGATAGTTATAAATTTTGAAATTACTTTCCATTATATATACATATATATATCATTTGGCTTACCAATTAGCATGCCTAGAATGAGTGCGAAACGAGGCTTTTGTGCACCATACAAGCGTAGGTAGTTGATGAAGAGCTTTATTATCCATGTTACCGCTAGCAAATTCTGAAAAAACTAAAGTTGGGATACCGAAAGGGGTATACAAGCAATTTTCATTTCAGAAAGTACGGGAATTCGCTGTAACTGCACCTACACGAAGGCGCATTAATTGAACTCATAACCGCCCTAACTTGTCCTTTTCCATGCAACTTACAAATAATATTATGCAACATATTTCATACTGAACCATGCATATATGTTTATATTATAATATATATGTTTATATTATACACATTAATAATATTATACTCCACATCATATCTTTCCTGCCTCTCTACTTTTTTTAGTCTTCGTTTTTCTCTCCCTGCACCTAGGCCTCCGTCTTACTCACGAGCCAGATGACCAAGGGCCTCTTTGAATGGGCGGATAAACCCCCAGTGTGGACATAGCACGCTTGCCTCTCTCCTTCTCAAAATAAAGATAAGCAGGAGTTTTATAACATTGGAATTGGACAACTCTACCATCTTCTCAATGAATCGGTCAGAAGGCAGAAAAATGATGGTGAATCGGATGATGAACTATTTGCAGGTCTGTCGTTGAAGGGCAAACACTCTCGTTTGTGATCAAGTTCCTGTTATGCAAAGGCATATATGGTAGCTAAGTTAAAACTTATGATACAAAGATGAACAAGAGAATAATAAAATAGGGCATCCCTAGATTGCATATATCTAGGAGCAGCTAACTATAAAATAAGAGTCCTTGCGTTATTGGCAATCAAGCTAGATTCACCTGTCGGTCGAAAATATTTTGTATATAAGCATAAAAACACTATCATGGTAGTACTAGTGAAGACTGTTTGATTAAACTACACCTTGTTTCCAAGTGAACATGTGCATCATGGGAGAGACTTTCTTCAGTTTTCCGTATCTCTTAAATTATAGAAGAAAGTCTCATTGGCAACTTCTTTATCTATTTTTTCTTTCCTCATGGGAGAGAAACCTAGCAAGTAGATTTATGTGTCCATGGGTAAATAACATCTCTCAATTTTTTATTCCCAGAACCTCGTCCCTTTAGAGAAGGGGTATCGCAATCACGCAATTCACAACACCTATCAAATTAACTGGGGGACTTGCATCAAACTTAATTTTTGACAACATACTAGTTTCTGTACAAGATGCTGCAATGAAAATTGCGAGAGAGATGTAGAAAGCTTACTCTTGAGGGCGAGAACCCCAGAGGGAGCTTAGAGCTCTCAGGCGGCTGTAGTACTCTCCAATTGCTAGAAAACATCTTGCTGCTTGTCGAATCGTTAAGATCCGGCGCATCTGGTGTATCGTCTGCTGTCTCAAATTGTCCGCCTATTCATGATCAACGTAAATAAGTCTGATATAATGATGCCAATATTTTGAAGGGCAAGGTCCGGTAATACAACTTGCATTTTTAAATAAATCTTCGTTGTATGATATATAGAAATTAATATACAATTATTGGAAGGCAAAATTACTTATTAGCAGGGAGGGGGGAAAGAAGAGTGCCCTTCCCATGATATGTTAAATATCCTAGAACGAGTTATTTGCTAATATTTAATGCAGATTTCTTCTTGTTTACTTTCAATTCATATTTTTGATTGACAAAGTCTTCTCATGTTTTGTAAGAGTGAAATATCTCTAGTGGCATATACCCATCCTAAAATATCTGGTTAACAAATGTTATAAAGTTTCAAAAAGTTATCATCAGAGATCAATGTAAAACACAAAATGTATTGGTGTATAAATTATAGATTACCGGTCTTATCCATGGATATGAAGGTTAGGTATTTGTGGTCCTTTTCTTGCTACCATTCTGGGATTGCGACCCTTAATACTTTTTCAATGCATAACAAGATATTAAAATGAACCAAATCGATTTGATGCTTGCCTGTTGGAAGTACCCAAAAGAACAAAGGATAAAGGAGGGAAAGTTTAGCATTAGCAGAAGAAAGGACAAAGGAATATAATAGATGAATGGACCCCCTTTAGCGAGAAAAGAAATCAAATATTCTTCCTTGACTTTATTTAGAATGTGAAAGGTGGGGTTAAAAGATAACTCTTCCTACCATTTTCTTTGGCTTCCTCGTCAAGCTTATTACGGCAATGCCACCAGTAGAAAGATTCAGGCTCCTCAAAGACATTTTTTTTTAAAAGACCATGATCTTTTATTAGGGTCATTGATTAGGTGGAACGAGAAGAATTGAGAGAACCAGGCCTCCAAGTGCTTATACATGATCTGATTGTTAGGAAATTAGTATTGAAGTTTAACCACCAATGCTCAAGATGATTGAATGCATCGCAATCCGATGTTTCCAAAATATATTAATAAAGCTAGCTAGCTTTCAGTAAAACCTTGCAAAATTCCTAGAATTATGCTGAACTTCTAATAAGTAATCTTGTTGATCATAAACTAGGCCAGCAAGCAAGTCATGTCATGCATCTTACAGTATATATCCAAATCAAGCACTAATATGATGATGGCAAGAAAAGAAGAAAGACCTGCTGGATGAATCCTTCAAGGTTGGCAAGCTTTCCTAATGCGATAGCCATGTGGCCCATGTAATTTGTGATGTCGGTGCCGTCGCTGAGAGACCCACTTGCAACCGTGTCGGCTAAGGACTGGTGGAGCTGCTCAAGACCCTGTGAAAGGGCTTCCTCTGCCTGCTGCGATGACTGCTGAAGGTTGCATATCCCCATTAGCTGCTGCTCCGTCAATGGGTCCAGCTGAGGCATCAGTATCTGCTCAAATTCATTAACGATTAAACAAGTTTAGAGCCATCTCTTGTATGTTCTAGTGCAAAATAATATATAACTTCCTTTGGACACTAAGTTCAAGTTGAAAGAATAACTCGAGAACATATTTAATTGCTGATAATCGAAGATGATGGCATGGAACCAGGATTAAAGAAACTCTAGTTTTTCAGTAAAATAAGTTGCATCCGAGGGTAACTCTGATACATGCCATTCTCACTGACGAATAAATACACTTGAGAGCTCAATACCACGCATCTGTCAGGGATGACATAGCGGCTATAGTGCAAAAAATGCATCTCGTCGTGCCCCAGACCAATCATATTATATTAGTTAAAGTATCTCTAATCCCACAAAGTTGACCATTTCTGCGTCGCAATATATATATCCACAATCATGTCCCAAGGCCGCATAACTGGTCGACCGGTTAATACATTACCAATTAGCTCAAGTACTGGAACTCGAACTGCGATATTTTTGGCTGTCGGCTGGATTAACCATTGAGCTGCCTATCGAAAACTGATTCACAAACGACTCGCAAAAAGATCAGATAACTGGAAGATACAAAGTGATGGTTATCCAATTGAAGAAGAAACAGATTGCTGGCATCGAGAATATTTAAGGAAAATTGAGAAAGAAGAGGATGAGGTTGCAGACCTTGAGAAGCTCGGAGGGTTTGAATCCACCCATCCACAGGAAACACCGTTCTGCAGGTGTAGTCCACATTCCGGTCAGGAGGTGGAAGACGTCGGATTTTGCTGCGACGCCTTTCAACCGGAAGAGCTCGTCGTAGTGAGCAATGCACTCGTCGACGATGATGGCAAGATTGCTGTCAGGCAGGTGAGCCTGCAATCCACCTCGGAGCTCAGACATGTGCTTGCTGTTATCATCCAACCATCGGTTGTACTCCACGTCGAACATTGCTGCACCTGTAACACATTTATTTTTATCAAGAAGGAAGCTTGAAAGAAGGAAAGATAACGTGTTTCCAATGCTAGTGTTCAAAAGCTAGAGGAGGAAGGGGAATTTGCTTGTTACCGGAGCTGATATCTCCACTTGCACTCCCTCCTCCCAAGAACAGACCCTAAACACCGAGCAATTGAAATGGAGCCGATCGATACATGTTTTGGATGGAAAACTAAGAAAAAGTTATAGATTTATGGAAGAACAGGAACTATTTTCTATTGCTAGAGTAGCACTTTCACCTGTGATCTTGCTCTCTGGAGTTCTTGTTCCAACTGCTGAAGCCTAATTCTGCTAGATTCTAGCTGTTGCACATATGCCTGTTAAAAAGGAGGGAGTGCATCGGTCCAATCCATTTTTTTAGAGCTTTCAAGAATTTAAAGCCAAATATTTTTTCGTTAAAATCAGACTCACCTTCTTTCTTAGTCGGCTCTTCCTTGCTGCTTCTCTATTTTGAGCTAAGCGCCTCAAAGTCTAATAGTTGTATATAGATGTATGTCAATGGGGAAAGAAGAGAAACGGTAAAGAAAATGAAGGTTATTAGCTATATCCTAGTTTCTCATTCATAGATGGATATAAGGACCCTACATGCAGCCATGCAGATAGGGATCGATGAGTCCTAGTGAATATTTTGGTCTAAGGGTTTTAGATCAGGGACAGCTGTTTGAATCAAGTATCAAGGAGCTCTACCTGAATCCATTTCTTTGTCACAACCTTGATTGCTTTCTACAAGTCACATTTGCTGTTGGATGTGGACAGATGTCAAAAGACTGAGTTCTTTGATCATTTTTTTTTTTGGTTCAATCATAAGAGGACCCAATACACATCGATCTGATCCCACATATGCATGTAGATCCATGCCATGCATCCAGACATACATGCATGACCACATACACAGGAGCAGGAGGGGGAGGTTGGGGGGAGAGAGAGAGAACCTTAGCATCAAGCATCTTGGTATCTTTCCCTGCAGTTGAACCACCCATCTTCTTCTGTGACATAAAATAATACAACTGGTAGTTTAAAAAAATGAAGTCAAAAGGCATATCCTCCAATTTTCACAAAATCTGATGCAAGAATAGAAAAGAACGTAACAGTGGAGGGCATCAAAGTAACAAAAGTTGCGAGGGATTGGTATGTATCCACAGTGACCGCAAGTTTCTAGTCCAACAGAACAAGAATAATAGCATGTTTTCGGTGGAAGTGGATATGCTGTACATCCCTTTGAGCTCTTTTTCTCTGGTAGCTCAAATCATGGCTCTTTGGTGAACAAGAATCGGCAAACCCAACTTAAAGGATCATCAGAGATCAACATTTGATGGTTATGAGTATAGATACTGTATACCTAATCAAAATGTTACCAGCTTCATAATTATGACCCATAGTTTTTTAAAATAAAACCTCTATAATTGGCATTGGGCAGTGTAACTTATGATTCTGTAAGGAGGTAAAAAACAAATGATACAGTAGAAACCGTGAACCAGGCGATGTCAGAACCCATACATGGTCTTTTGAGCTACTGGGTATCAAAGGTCTAATCTAACAAGGCCAAAGGTGGTAGCTGACACATCACTGGCTGTTCTCTCTCTCCTTGGGATCTGTGTGGACAATATACTGTTGGTGGAGTTGTTGGTTTCTGGCCAGGCATATGGTGCGGTTCTGAGTCTTGAGATTTGGGAGCTGAGTTCTTGGACTTGGGGAGACATAAGTTGCCCCACCTTTTCTTATATAAGTTCTTGGGATTTGGATCAGTAACAATAAAGTGGAAGAGAACAATTACACAGTACCTTTTCTTGGGCTCCTTGCTGATAATTTGGTGTTGCTCCTGCCCTGGAGGCATCACTAGCCATCATCCCTTGCTGCTGCCGCTTCTGGTCAGCTGACTGCTCTGAGAAGGCCTTCCTGCTAACTGGAGACTCTGATTCCAGCTGAGATATTGTGACCTGAGCTGAGCCTGAATCAGTGCTCCCTGCTGACTGTGAATTCCCCTGTTGGCAATAAACAACAAGGCACCACAAAGACTAAATGGGGGCAACAACACATCCCCACCCTTTTTAATTCTACTATTCTATGCCAATAACCCAAGTCAAAAGGCATGACCTTACTCTGGGGTTCTGCTGGAATCTCATTGGCCATGAGGGGAAGATCTCGAGTGTGGGGAGTCTGGTGGTGAAATAATCTGCAAAGAGATTGAGTGCAGGAGGGTAAGAGCTCTAATTATTAGAAAGAAATAAAGCCAAGGTGTCAGTGACTCAGTTTTTCAGCATGGAACTTATTCCTTCCCTATGCAAGTGTGGTAGGGAGTTAAATAAAATAACGCTTGAAGTAAAGTTTGGGTTGGTGGGGTTCCAAATATGGGGGGTCACACCATTTAAATTTTCCAGCTTCATGTTATCACTATGGTGGAAAAGGCAAAGCCTGTTATGGTGTAATCTGTGTGTGATGAAGAAGGCCACCAAAGAAGGGAAGAACACAGAAAGGCCTACCCTTTCCACCGCCGTCGCTTCTAATGCCATCAACTCCCTGCATGAGAGCCTCTTCCAGCTCCCCAAAGTAACCAGTTCCCCCCTGATCGCTAATCAACCAAAATCCATTTCAGTGAGCAGCTTTTTTTAGTTTAATATTAGGAAAGTAGGATGAGAAGAAAGAAGAGGAGGGTCAAGCTAGAGGTAAACTAAAGAGGAGCAATTAGGCTAAAACTTTATGAATTTAATGGGAAGTTGAGTAATCCAACTACAGGCTGAGGATATAGTATATTGGTTGTTATAAAAGTAAAAGGAAGGTTAAAGGCAGTAGATAGAACAAATAAAGAGCCCACTGAAGAATTAGAAAAATAACACATGAGACAGGAGGAAAGAGGTGCTAAACCCATTTTAAATCAGTCACTAAAAGAGAACAAATTCATGTAATGATCTAGAATCAGTGCATAAAATCTCATAAAGGACTTTAGATGTATATATATATATATATATATATATATATATATATATAATATTTTTATTTTTATTTTTATTTCTTTTTCTAAGCTTGCATGCTCTTGAAGAATAGAATTGAGGAACTATACAAGCAATTGGTGGCAGCTCTTTTGGTGCCATGGATTCCATAAGTTGGAGCCTGATTTGAAGGTCCGGAATTAGAAAGGCTGGTTTCACCAACTCTATGATTTGCCATCCCAGACCCTTCTCCCCCTTGCACCATGCTTGACTTGCTTCAGTGATGCTCCATAATTTAACCCTTCAACTTCGTGTTCTCCAGACTCCCTTCATCGATACTTCTTCCTTTCTGCAGTAGTTAATATAGGTAATTAAGTATGACACAAACATCACACGGAGAGAGAGATGACAAAAACATCACACACACGCACACACAGGGAGAGCTTTCATAATTTGAAAGGAGGGGAGTGAGAGATACAAGCTCTAGAGTATACCATGTCATATTTAGCTTTCTCCAGAACAACAAGAGCTTTCAGTGTAAATATGAGACAGATATATGGGAAGGATCATAACTTGCTACAAGTATGGCCAATGGACTTTAGAAGCTATATCCCTGAATCATGTGATGGACCTTGACCATTCATGGGTCTCCATCCTTTGCTCTTGTTAAACTTTTGTGTTCTTGTCTCTAGTAATAATATCACCCCTGGAGTTTATCCGTAGTACAACAGAGAAGATCTTGTCCTTGCAGACAAGTCTCAAAAGTATGTAGGGGGGACGAGAGAGAGACAGAGAGAGAAAGGGGGGGAGAGAGAGAGAGAGGGTGGGCCTTTGGCAGGAACCGACTTGCACTGACTCCTACTCCACTCCTTTGTAACCAACCGTGCTCTCTCATTGGCTCCCTGTTGGGCTACTTGAGAAGAAGTACTCAACAAAACCAGCATTCAATAGTTAAAAGACGAGCCCCTGTGCTTGAAATAAAGGACCAAGGCTTTTCCATACTAAAGAGGTGGATGAGAGTTTACTTTGACATTAGTTGTCCCTTTCCATACCTTGCATGGTTGCCCCATGCGCATCCCAACCAAAACACTCACCACCACAATTAGCCCACAAGCCAATCCACTTGTAATATAAATCCTGCCCCTGAAATGGATTTGTTTCGTTGTTTTGATATTATAATTATCCCTTGGTTCATGAGTCAACATCCATGCCATGTCAAATACCTAAAGCCAGGACACATCAGAATTCCTTTCCCCACAAAGAAGCTTCAACAGAGGTCTTTTAAGGGCATTCAGGATGGTGATGTTGCAATTCCGAATATTTGCGCTGCTCAATTGGTAGTTCCTCCTCCAATATTAGGCGTGGCTGATGGAATGATCATTAACTAAATAATAACCTTTGCATCCATGATCACTTACCAGCAAATCCCTACATGAGATGTCATTTTCATAAGAAATGAAAAGTGTATGTCACATCTACTACCACATACATCTAAAGGTACCATCAACTATTCCTTTCGGTGTCAAACAAAAATGCACATATTAGGTAATCCAAAACAGTTGGTGATTGTTTTAAGTGTCCCACGCAAAGAAAAATCATGTTTCATCAATATAAGGATAACATCGACAGTCTTTTTCTCTGTATTTTTAACTTGTTTGTGCTAGTTGTTCATGGCTGAACTTGGATTCTGTCATCAGAAACAGCAATCATGCATTCCTTTTGGATCTACAAAGTCACATGCGAACGAAGGTCATCAGCTTTGTTAGATTAAAAATCTACTTGTCGACTTAATATCCAATTTTGTATTCGATCATAAAGGATCTGAAACACTCTGCAGTACTCTTTAAAAGAAGTGATTGACCAGTCCAACTGGCCTCAAAACAGTAAGTGATGCACAAATTATTAGGCCTCTCGATCAGGAGGTATTTAATATACTGTTCTTACACATGCCAATTATTATTTACTTAGCTCTGACTTCAGAAACTAATGATTACTTCCAAGACACTGCTTCTTCATTGTGTGATTTGTTAATGAAGTTTGTGGCACTGAAAGGGATCATATGAGAAGAAATCACAAAGAAAATGGAAAAAATTAACGATTCAAATGCGCTCTCCTCTGACTTGCATCTGCAATAACTCAAGATGTTAATCAGCAAAACCACCCCCATTAATTTATATGTAATGCATCAAAGATTGATGTGGCAATAAAGAGAGCAAATTTTGTGAAATATGACATTCCAGATGAGGGGCAATTTCTGTTCATTTCTTCGTGACGCCTCCAAGAGAATTAATGAACGTAAAAATCCTAGAGGCTCTAGCGGTAGCTGGTAATGCAAGCATCCCATCTGAGAAAATGATCTGGTTAGTATTTCCTTTCCTCAACCTTAAGCTTATGCAAACAATATACAAATCTTCAGCCATATTATATGGCAGCTAGATTATTCCCACCATAAACGCACTCCATGGAATAAAACAATCAGCACTGAGAGCATTGGCAGGTATGTCAGCGACCAAATGATAATATGGCACATCTGCAGAGGAATAAGCAAGTTGTCATTACACAACTTTTAATATAAAATTAAAGGACTAGATAACATACTAAAATGCAGAACTCATTATGAATCATTCAAAATGCCAAAGAGTCATACAAACCAAAATTTGTTTTAGCAGGCCCCAGCAACAAGAAGGAAATCCTATACCAACTACATATTATAAACTCTTTGAAAGATTATTTCTTTAAATAAGAGGCCCTCAAGGAGTTTTGACAAGAGAAATGTGAAGTGAATTACAATTTGGCTAGGCTCCTTGCTATTTGTGTTGTTTAAAAATTATTTTCTAGCTGCCCGGATCCGAATCAGAGAGCTAAGATTCCTCTGAGGGTAAGAACTGGTTTACTTTGAAATAGGTGAACAAAATGCAGAAAAGAAATACAGGTGAAACAGAAGTTACATATCATCATCAGGAGAATTTCTGTGCCTTGTGAATTTGTAGAAAGAAAAAGGTTATCAGCATAATGAAAAACAAACATCTCATGCCTTGTGAATTAGCAGAAGGATGTTTTCAATATAAAATCAGCATTAACAAATGATGCGATGTCATCAATTCAGTGATATGATAAGCATTGTACAATAAAATGACTGCATATCTGTCCAATACTTTGCAGTGTAAAAAGCCAAATTTGATGAAATAAGAAAAGAAAAGAAAAGGAGGTTTCAAGTACTATAGACATGTCCTTTCATGTTGTAAATAATGGTCAGACTTCAGATTTTGAGACATATAATGTTCATTTTTTTAAAAAATTGAATTGCTAGATTAATATCTGAACTGTCTCTACAATAATATAAGTTGGAAAGTGCTGATGAGCACATTCTACAACTCAACAAAACCTTAATCCCAAACTAGTTGGAGTCAGCTACATGAATCCTTTTCCTCCATTCCTCTGCAATTTAGGGCCACTGGAGTAGAACACATCCATCACATGCTTTATTTCAACACACCTATTATATAGTTTCAGATGTGCCATCAGAGTATTACTTCCAAGAAAACACAAAACAATCAAAAATAAATAAATAAAAACTGTTGTCTTCATATTTCAACTCCCACAAAAAAAATCTCGATTAATTATTCACTTGTTAACAAACCCATGATATATGTGGCAATAAGTGATTTCTGTGGTACAAAATACTATCTGGTGCTGTTTCGTATTCCAGTCTCAACAGAAACATAGTATTCCAGTCTGAACAGAAACATGAGAATGATCTTTCTCCAAGAACAACAAGAATGAGACTGAGTAACAGGAACTAGAAATGGAGAGGGTAAGGGAGCAATGCTAGGTGACATGCTAGGCTTTTCCCTTGTAACATGTAAGTTAAATAAGAGAATCCAAGGGAAGAGATCAAAAAGCACATAAATATGAGGTAAGCATAAAACACCAACCATAAAGTCAATGATAAGTGGAGACACATAAGGTCCATGTTTATTTTTGACATTGAAGCATGCTATATTCTAAAACCTTTTGAGTAATTCTGAAGTTATTAGAACAAATTTTTTACTTTATACTAGGCCAATTATCTAGGACTACTGCTGTGCTTGCCCCAGTGTGTACCCATAATGAGCTGTCAAACAGGTTTCAGTATGGTAGACAGGGGACAGGTGGTTCATTTGGGGCTTTAATGCCCATTTTATCCCCAGCTGTCCAGCAAAATACTATATTGGGTACATTTTTTGGTGCCTGCCAGGATATGTTTCATTATTTATATCTATTTTACTGTCTCGACCACCTAGTCACAAACACACTCATTTTCCTTGTTTCAACTTGGTCCGACCAATTGTTCGCCCATATCCAGAAACTGTCCTCCTATTCCTTTTCTGACCTCCTCAAACAACCTAAACTGTGGCTTTAGCATCATGAGCCATCTTCACTCACCTCCAATTAACAAAAAATTGATGACTATTCATGCACGCTGCACATTAGAAGCAGGTGAATGGGTGAAATCCTATTAAAGGTCCACAACTTTGGGAGATTGCTGGCACTAGGAGGAAAAGACAGACTCCCAGGGGCAAAAAAAGGGTAGGTTCGCACTAGGTAATAACAACAAATAGAAAGATTAGTGGAGCCAAATGGAATTGAGCCCATGGTGGTGCAGAACTCAAGCGGTGCAGACATACCCTCAAAGTTTCCATTATAGGAGTAGAGATATCCTCATCAAACAAGTCCTTATTCGGGAGTTGATCTTCAAGCACTTATAGGATCTTGGTAAGTACATTTGTCTCCTGAAATGCATTAAACTTGTTGTGTGGAGCAGGATCCTTTTGACCTAACCATCAACCTACCAGATCTTCAAGCATTGGTTCTAAATTGCTGCTATAAAGTCACAGTTTCCAATAGCTCAACAAATGTAGGATAATCATAAAGTTGCACCTCTATATTTGTAAAAGATTGACAAAAATCACAGTAAATCAAGAAAAACATCTTGGTAGGTGAGGGCACAGCCAAAACCAGGAAGCCTAGTTCTATTCAAGGCTCAGTTCATAACAGCCAAGGTGCATATATTACACATTCCAAGTCAAGTAATGGTGTTTAATTAAGCTTCTTAAAGAATTGAAATTTTAGATAACCTCAGAGATCCTTAAAAAATTTTAAGGGTTTATTCATCTAATCTAACTATTAAAAAAAGCACAACTTATTAAAAGAAAATTCTAAAGGAGAACAGCATTGATTATCCAGCTAACAAACAAGCCAGTCACCTCAAGCAAGAAATGCTGAAACCTAGAAATCCTGCCCACATATCCTCTTTTTTGGGGAGTACATGACAAGTTGCAAGATACAACTTATACCCTCCTCTGTACTTCCTGATTGCCGAACATGAAGTCCCCATTAAGGGGATTTGTTCATTCCATCCTATAGATCCTATATAATGAACTTTGAAGTTTCCTAGAACTGCATTTACCATATAACGAAATCTTGTGAACCTTTTGAATCTACATGAGATCTTCCTTTATTAACTTCAACTGTGTCATTGGAGATACAACAGCAATGTTCAGATGTTTAAGGCAAATAAGATGGAGGCACTGGACATCATGGTTTGGCTTGATCTTCCTAAGCTGCCACCTGGTTAGGTTTGTTCCATCTCAAAGAAGACAAATTATTGTTTACCAGAGAGAGAGAGAGAGAGAGAGACTAGGAGCAAAAATAAAGACAACCTATTCTTTCTTCTATGTTCTCATTTCCACCTTTATTCCTATCTCCACTAAAAGAAATCTTCTCATCTGTCACTTCCAGTCTAATGATGGATGATATAATTAATATATAACATCAATTGTGCCATCAAATAGGGAATTTGTACCTTGGGGCTATTATTGGTGCATTTCCAAAACTCTTTGAACAATGTCCCCTTTCTAGTGGATTCCAAGCACAAAGCTCCCATGATGTTAACATGGTGGCAAGATTTCAAGTATAATGGCCTTGCTAAAGAAGTGTAACTTTAATTGGAATAACATGTCTCCGAATAATGAAATCAATGGGCACCATAAACATAGAAAATCATGCCTTGAAGCGAAAAACAAATTTATTCTATGAACGTGCACGTGGGAATGAGAAAATCACATGAACACAATAAAAGCAAGGTTTCAGGTCTTGCCTAAGGTGCAGGAGAATTTATAAAGACTGGTTAACTACCTGACGAAGTTCATAAGAAATAAGAAAGTCCAAGTAAAATATATGGGATAGTATGATGATTGGTTATCACCATTTGATAAGTACTAGATGACTAAAGATTTCAGTGCAAAAGAAAACAGGAGAGAGTAACTAATGAATAGATGGGGAGAAATAGTGATTACATAGTCCTGTAAATCTTTGATTTCTTGAAAGAGGAAGTGATGAGCACCCCTTGACAATACTAAAGACTAAAGGAGCAGCGAAAGATTTTATTCATATTATCCTAACACTTGTAAGAAACAGGGGAAGAAAAAATAATAAACCAATGGACTGTAAGATTACGTCATGGCCTTGCCAAGCTCAAGGACATGCAAGACAAGCTACAGATTTATCTAGGGTGGTTTTATAATTGGAAATTAGTGCACAGTGCTGATATAAAGTGAAAGAAGGAATAAAATGTATGCTTGCATTTGGGGAACTAAATTGTAGAGTTGATTGCAGCTTCCCTCATGTACTACTAGAATTATCTAATTCAGGGAGATATTTAGGAAGACTTCTGAACAAAATTTCATATTTAACTTTTCTTGTATGATTAATGGGACACCTAAAATCTGTTAAGATATAAGGTTTGATGTTTCAGCTGAACCAAATCCATTTTAGTCAGAACAGACCGATTTGGCTTTGAACTAAGCAAAACTTACCCTGAAAACTTGATTTTAATTAATTTCAGTAGCTTCAATCAGTTTCTGCAGATTCAGTTTTCAAAACAAAAATGAGTGAAATTAGCCATAAATTCTGTTTAATTTATATATCCAGTATTTAATATCATATTTAGGTCATTTCTTTGTTCTCTTGAAGTACATAGGCTGTATAGTGTCAATTTTGGTTTGTCTTTCTTCCTATTTCTTGATGTTAAATAGGGAATGTTTACTTATAGATGATAAATGTAACCTTTAATGGGTTAAGTCCTCTAACAGGGGCCCTATTATGATAATTTAAGGTGAATAGTTAAATTCAAAGCAGAATCATGCATAGTAATCACATCTTCTTTTTAATTAAATAACCATATGAGTTGGACTGCCACTAAATGTAAAAACTCTGACAAAAGATTTAAGAATTCAAGTCAATGATGTAGCATCCAAATCAAAGATCCAAACAATTGAATGTGCTCTACAGCATTTAAAAAAAAAAAAAACCTAGAAACCAAAAATCATATTGGTGATCTTTAAGCGCCAAATAAATTAAAAAGCGAATGGTTTTAATAGGATGGTACCATGTTTTGCTATGATCTAATCATCAAAATATGTTGAACTTAAAAATAAAAAAAAAAAAAATCACGTTTTCAGATACGTAGATCATGATCAATAAAGTGTATCTTTGATTTATGTGCCCTATCATATATTTTGGCACACTAGTGGAATTAGTACTGTTCATTATTGTACTCACTAAATATGTATATTGAAGACCTCCAAAATATATATGATTTTTAATTTCCATCCATTTTAAAGGTGTAGATCAAACTCAACATTGTGGATCTTGAATTCCAGTGGCTAATCATTGTTTTTGGAATTGTTAAAAAAATCTTGTCAAATATTTAATGTTTAATATTTAGTTCATTCCATAACTTCATACATTTAATTGATAGCTGATTAACCTCAAAGATATAAGATAGTTCAAAATATTTGTGAGTTTTACTAAAAAATGATGGAAAAAGACTTGAAGATACTAGGAACTAGAAAGCTTCATGACTGCAAAAAGTAGTGAATTTTCACACAATCATAGTTCAATAAATAAACAATATAGTTCAATAAATAAACAATATAAGTGTTGACAGGTCACTTGAATAAAATATTAACTTCAGCCTAAAGCTCCCAAAACTACACAAGTAAAAAAAACCTGTATAATATGACATATATAGCCTGATAACTTTTCTTGGATGCTTTTTCTTCCACTTTTCTTTCTGTATGAGACTCTTTACTTTTTGCCCAAAACTCCAAAATTTTCGTGAAGCTGCTGAATGATTTTGATGTGTTAACTATCCTTTCCCAACCAAATACTAAGTTAGTCCCCTTTCATTATAAATATATACTAGCTTATAACCCCATGCGATGCATGGGATACAATTTTTTTTAAAAAAAATATTATATTATTTATCTATTTCATTATATCTATTCAAGATCAAGAAAATATGGCTGAATTAATCCACCTCTAACACAACAAAGAATGTAAATTATGGATGAAACGGATAATGTACAAATGCTTCTTCACAAGGACATAAGGAGGATCAAATGCCACTCCAATCATCAGGACCACCAAAGCTTTTTAGTTTATTCCGCAGAACTCATCTCAAGACCCAAAAGAGCCCCCCAAACCCTTTCTCCAAGCTCCATGCAAGCAAACACCTCAAGCCCTATACTAGAGATCTCAGGTCCTACCATTCGCCAAATCCCTTCTTCCAAGAGCTAAAACCCATTTGCCCATCTCGAGAAAGATCGCAAGAGAAGCCCAAAGCTAGATCCGTGAATGGAGAGGTCAGAAACCTTAGTAACTCGCCGAATTAATATGATACCATATAAACATGAATAGTTGGATTTTGATCTAAAGAAGTTGCAAGAGAATTGATCATGAAATTTCATTGTGCATTATGATTATTAATTTGATTTTAATTGTTCAAGTGAATTGTAAGCTCAAATTTAATATGAGAGTAATACTATAATACCATATTAATCGTCGTGCCCCCAACCCAAAATTGCGAGCTAGCGGTCATGGCAACCGCCACATACTTTAAAAACTCTTCCTATAAGTATGCAAGGCATCTCATCATAATATCATAAATAGACAACGGAATAAAATTAAATAATTAATGTTCAAGACTTAATTCAAATAAGAAAAAATTGGAGTTAAATCTTGACATTTAAAAGCATTGTGGATTTGAAGGATCTAACAGATGGGATGGATAAAATTTTTTAGTAAATGCATATCTTGAAGCATCATAATTTTTTTTAGATGGTAGATGAGATAGAAAAGATTTGGTGGACTTTACATATGAGAAAGGACATGAAGATTTTCCTTACCTCTTTTTTATTTTAGTTTTATCCATATTCAAATGTGTGAATGGGATGAGAGAGGAAAGATTGGATAAAATATTTTGGATACTAAATCAAAATTTTTAATTTTATTATTTTCTACCTTTAGCCTGTAGGTATGGAATCAATCCTCTTTGTAGTATTGCATTCACCACATTGACTACTAAATACTAAATTAATTAATACAATATAAGGTAAATGCAAAGTTGGTGAAGCCATACTCAACACTCTACGTATCTACCCTAGACCTTTTTTTTAAGCTCTACCATTTCCCTTGAAAATAAAAGGCCTTTTTAGTGTCACCAAAAGGAGTGAGAGTTGGCGGAGCAAACTCCTGGCCACTTCATATCCTCTGACACCACTCTGACCCTTTTTCTACGGAAACGTCTCAACTATCCCCCACGAGAGATAGAGAGAGAGAGAGAGAGAGAGAGAGAGAGAGAGAGAGAAGCCCCTCCCTCCTCCATTAAACCCAATTAAAATCCTCCGCCATCTTGGTAAGAAAACACTCCAAAAGGTGCCAATATTTGGATACCAACCTCCCCCCCCTCCTCTCAATCCTCCTCCCTCTCCACTCCCCGGTCCGAGCAGCAGGACCTCATTCAGCTCTACTCGGTGGTCTGCAATGGCAAGGACCTAGCCCCCTTCGTCCGCAAGGCCTTCATCTTTGGCTGCCCCGAATCCCTCCTCCACTCCCTCTGCTAATTTGCCCACTCCAAAAAATCTGAGATCGAAGAAGTCTGCAAGGCCCACTACCAGGACTTCATCCGTGCCGTCAATGACATCCGCTCCCTCCTCTCCAACGTCGACTCCCTCAAATCCGCCCTCTCTAACTCCAATGCTGCCCGTTAGTCCATTGCCGACCCCCTTCTTTCCTCCCGTGATTCCTACTTACAAGCCCGCACCATTGCCAACAACCTCTCTGTGGCCCTCGCTGCCGCCCGCCCTTGCATCCACCTCCTCGACCTCCTTGCCTACACCAATACCCACCTCACCGCCAACAACCTCTACCTCACCTACGGGTCCGAAGGGCTGGCAGTAGATGATGGAGAGGATAGTAGTGTTATTCATGCAATTGAAGAAGCTTGGGTCCATGTGATGTCCCAGAAATGTGGCTCCTTGGATCCTAAGCACTGGGCTTCCTCTGAGCGAGCTTCTTCAAAGTTCATGTGATGTCCCAAAAATGTGGCTCCTTGGTTCCCAAGCTTCGGGCTTCCTCTGAGCGCACGATTGAAGAAGCTCGGGAAAAATGTGGTGGATGGTGTGGGTGGAAAAATAGACACGTGGCAGAAAATGATAAAAGCTTTCGTTTTAATATATATAAATAGATTTAGGACCTTTTATTTCAAATAATATTGTCTAGCTATTTACTAATCCATTGACTTGATTATCTTAAAGGAAAAAAATTGAATTTAACCCATCATACCATTACCAATGAAATTCCTTGGTTGATCCATGTCTCCAGTCTCCTCTAAATTAACTATAATAGGATAGATTCATTTTATAATCATAATTTAATATAAAGAGTTTAACAAAGTTAGTTATTGTTTTGGTAGCAAAGTCTGTTTTGTCCCATTCACAAAAAGATAAGGATCAATATGTTTTTTTATAAGAATAGGGGGGCCTGATTTTGGATTAGGTTGGAAAGGGGGGCAACTATGTCAAAATCAAAATTGCATTGCACACTCCAGACAAATCAAGAATATAGGAAAGTTTTGAAACATTTTTTGGAAGGAAAGAGGTCCATAAGAAGGCATATTTCCTCTTCTCTTCATTTCGCTTTCACTGTGCCCAAAAAATGAGTTATAAGGCTGGTGATATTGGCTTAATTATATTTCCAACCTAGTTTTGGAGTAGAAAACTAAGCATTTAAAAATTACACATAAAACTCTAATAATGTGAAATGTTAACAAAGAGCAATATCCAACCTCAAGTTTGTCACTACTGATTCATGATTATGTCAATAGCATGTAATTAATCAATGACTTCACAGGTTCTTTGGCAGATACAAAGACAGAAGAGTATAAGATTAACTTATCAGTGAAGATTTTATAGGATGACAGGTGAAAAATTCCCCAACATATATTTGGGTCTACTACCAATAAATAATAAAGAAAGAAAGAAAAATTCAAAGGTTTAATGCCCCTCACAAAAAGGCATTGACAGAATATCAGTAAGATGAAAATAATGCACTAGTATGTAAACGCAGGGTAGTTCCTCTGGCTAGATGCATTGGTTTACTTTAAATTGATGTTCTTTATTTGATTAAACAATTGAATATGGACAAATGGAGAATAATTAATCTGAAGAGATTAGATGAGTATGGAGGCTATCTGAATGCAAAGATTTTCTGAGAATGTTACAAAGAAAGGCAGCTCCACATGTATTTATAAGATTTTGAATGATTTTGAAGGGCTTTCAAAAACTACTGGCGCTTTTGACTCTGCAAGTCTAATATTGTATGGTACTAATGTGACCAGTAGTGCAATATATCATTCCTAAAATGTTGATGAAGAATTGATATAGGAATATCTGAATTTGTCCATAAGCCTGATTGCTTTTATCTACCACCAGAAAGACTGGCCACCCGGGCATGCCTACATGACTTTTAAATTATAAGCATCCATTTGAGCATCTGTTTATTCCCTATAAGTTTCAGATATACTGATATTTTTTTCTAGTCCAGACAAAATGTGGTACACTAATGACAAGAATCATTTCACCAAGATGTTGCATTTGTCACAAAATTACACTTTATCTCAAAGCTCCATCATGACATTTCCAACCATTTTCTTTTACACACCAAATTCGTTCATAACCAACTTCTTGTCAATCTAATGTCTGGTAATGTCTTGAATACAGGTGTCATATATTTGAGCAAATTAACAACAACAGAAGTTTTGTAATTTGTGACGACCAACACTGGACCATATGTGTTACCCCAAGCCACCACCTCCACATGCACCAAGCAAAACTTAACACTGAAATTAAACTATTAACTTAATTAAACAATGCATAAAATGGAAAAGAAGGGAGAGCGAGACACTCAAGTTCATATATCAATTTCTGTAAAATAAAAAAAATACATTTGTGTGCTTCTAGTTAAATGGACAGTATCAAGTGGATCCATAAACAGATGTTAATACAGCATGAAAGTTTAACTGCAAAATGTTAATTGATTATCTGAGCACACAAATAATATAGCGGCAAAAATGATTCCACAGTATTTAACGTGCCAGAATTTGAACAGGAAAGAATTGGATAAACATTCCATATCAAGAGTGAGTTTAAATCCTCAGTCCATCATCATACCTTGAAGCAAAGAATAGCTTACTCAAAATATGCATCTCAAAAGGAACTAATGACATTTATAGTAATCAAAAAAGAAAAGGACCGAGATAGTTGAAGTGGTTTGTGAAATTTAAAAAATGCAAAATAATGACTGTGACAACATAATGTATAGCATGCATTGTTGCCAAAATATTAGAACTAGAAACAGAATATTGTACAAAAAAATCAAGTTGACAAAAAAAAGCCCCCGGCAGGTAAGTTACATCAGCTTAAGCCCATAATATGATGGCAAGACCAAAAGAGTGATGCAGATTTTACAGAAAATGCTGAATCTGTACCTGAAGTTGATGTACTGGAGGCTGAGATAAATTATGATGTGAACTCTGCTCAAATCACCTTCAGAATCTCATTCATATTCAAACTGCACGTCAACATCTACATATTTCCTCATGAGATGAACCATGAATGAGGTAAAATTGGCCAACATCTGGAGTTCTTCACGAGTTTTGGCCTCAGATAGAATGCCATGGATGACTAACTTCTTAAGGTTTGGGCATTTTTCAATCATTCCAAAAACCCAATGTCCAAAATGCTCACTTATGACTGTCCATCCCAGTTCCAATACCAACACATTCTCTAAAGGTGATGAACCTTGAAGACCATAATGGAGCAATCCATCCCTTAATTCATAACTTAATGAAAGATGTCTGAGCTGGGGAAAGGAAACAGCAATAGTTTCTGAATCGACAATCTCATCCTCATCATCAAACACCACACCCCAAAGTTGGAGTTTTCTCAGTTTCGATGATCTAGATATCATATGGTAGAATTTAGGCCACACAATTGTAAAATTGCTGACATCTACAACCTCCAGATGATCTGCGTTCTCACCAATATCCAAATGAGTGACACTGACATCATCAATCTTGAGATGTTTCAGGGTACCCTTCCCAATCAGCTCAAAAAGATCGAGGTTTAATGCATTTAAGTGCAAACTTTCAAGATTATCTGCTTCCAGTATTATCTTATCCACACCTATGGATTTTGCATAAATACTCTTCAGTGTTTGACTGCTCAATTCCATTGTAGATTGTGAATCTGATGTTACAATCTCTAGCGTATCAAGTGTTAAAGACTCAATTTTTGGGCAGGCAGCAAGCAGTAGGCTCAGATCCAAAGCTGATATACTAACATGTCTCAAGGAAAGGGATTTGAGACAAGCAAATCTCTGGTAACTTGGTTCAACCCCAGTAATAGTACTGTGGTCCAAATCCAATATCTCCAGCTTCTGCCGGCCACATTTCTCCAAAATGTTTACATTTGGAGTTGCACGGACATTATATGATAGACTCCGTAAGGTTTCTCTAGTATACATAAGCCAAGCGATGACAGGAGCTGCTGAGAACTCATGGGCATTGTCCATATGGATTGAAAGGCATTGCAAACCCATAGTCTGGAATATAGTCTGTGTTATGATAATCTCCAACTGCCTTGTGGTGAGATCACGAGGCCAATCATCAGAATTGAAAGATAGGGTGTGGAGGTGTTTCCTACAGGCTTCTCTCCACTTTCGGCAAGTTGCAGAGGCAACAACGACATCCCGAGCAGTTCCAAGATGGGAAAGAATATTACCAATGACTTCCACGGGGAGGTTCTCCATATATAACAAAAGGTTACTCGATAGAAAATGGGGAGCACTAGCCTTCTAGAATTGATTCCATTGTATAAACTCCAAAGCTAACTACTTCCACGTAAGCAACCAATGCAGAAAATTTAAGATCCAGAGGCAATTAGACCAAGCATTTTTCTTTCCTACAGCAGATAATAAGAAGGATTCAAATAATGACCAATTATAAGAATCAAGATAGGGAGAGAATAGCAAAAATTCTAAGCAGAACATCAAAACAATCTAGGTTTTCGCAAAATTTTATATAATAACAGAAGGTCAGCAACCAATACAAGCATCGGTTAGTTCATGCAAATTCCTAGTTTCAGACAGAACTAATGTTCAATCAACATAAATTCAAAATCTTATTAGTGCCGTACCAGCCATCTTTTATTCAGAAAGATTCATTGAAATTTTAGAAGATTCAATAACCTAAACATTTCCACAAGTTGGTCCGCATCCATTCACGGTGTCCAGTAAAAGCAAAACCAAGATCAGAGTTTCGAAATATTGATGAAACCTTGAGAATCCTAATGGGTTATAATAAAATCCGGATCCACGAATTCATAATAAAAAGCAATCAATCCCGCCAAAAGATAGAATTTTTCCAACTAGAAGAACCTGACATCTGAGAGTTCTTCACGGATTCATAAGTTTAAGAGCGTCGGATGAATCCAATAGACAGATCTCCGTTCTGGAAAAAGAAATTTAAAAAGAAAAATAGGTATTAAACGTCAGAAGAAATCGAAATCCGGCAGCCGAGTTCCTCCAGAGGACATCGAAAATTTTAAAAATTATCAGAAAAAAAACGAGAGGATCTAGAGTAAGAACGAAAATAATTAAATTAAAAATATTAAATAATAAGAGGATCTAATCCAATCTAAACCTATCGATCAAGAACTCTACCTTCTCGTCTCGAATTGATCGGGGGATTGACAAAGAGCGAAGAATAAAGATCGATGCCACCGGCCGAGAAGTTTGATGATAATTTACGGTACTTTATTTATTTTATGTTAATAAAAAGAGGTTGCAGCGGAGAAAAAGAGGAGAAGAGGTCAAGCAGCGGCGAACACGTTTTTGGTTGGTTCCCTTCATCCTCGTCTTCTTCTTTATTTTCTATTTTTTTCCTTAGAAAAAAATTTTTTTTTCTTTTTTTTTCTTTTTTTTTTTAAACGACTCCTCGTTCTTTACTGGTCTGGAGACGGCCGCACGTGCGGAGAGGGCGGTGCGCCACGTGCTGGGATTTCCACTAACCTACGCTCCTAGTGATGGGTAGACTTACTATGAAGTGTGTTTTGAAGTGTGATCTAAATAAAGATGAATCAAGAAAATCCTGGCCATCCATCTGTTCCCATTGTAATCAGAGCTGTGAATAAGCTATAAAGGACCGTTTGGTTGTCTACAAATGGACATCTGAACTCAATTTGGAGTTCACTTAGGGCATTTAATTAATCTAAAGTGGAGTTGAATAGAGTTCATGCTATGGTCCAATTTAGCAAAATATTGCCCGTGATTGAAGCCAATTCAGAAGTAGGTTCCCACTTGTGCAACTTACACCAAACCTAAAGGATCTCCAACTAAATTGCTCATGAGTAATGCGAGGAGCCTAGTATGAGCAAGCCTGGTTTGATCAAATATAGCTTGAAATTATTTTCAATCTTGAAGTTGAGATCAAACTAAGTTCATTTGTTATTTAATCAAAACTTTAATTCAAGCATGATTTTGAATGAAGCTGAATGTGAGCTTGCATTGATCAGCTTAAATTGAATTGAAATCAATTCGCTATTGCAAACTTGAATGAAGTTTGGTTTAAACATGATTCAAGCTTGATTTGAAGTTTGATTCAAGCTCCAATTAATATGGTGCGGCAGCAAGGGGCAAGCACTACGTGGATTCAGTTTGATAGAATCAGAGTAGATAAGAATCATGTGTATCTTGTTAAAACTAGGTAGAGTTTAGTTGTAAAATCATACTAAGATAAAGACTTAGGCCGAAGAGATAAAATTCAGCAATAATATGGATAAGCAGGTCGAAAGATCAAGTCTTGGTTGTTGGCCAATAGAAGACCGATGTGGTCATACCAATCCTAGATTTTTCAAAATAGAGGACAATATTATAAGCCAAATGAGTGAAGAAATGGCCAACACAAGCTACTAGGATGAATTGGAGTACCAAAGTAGAGATTGTGAGCTCAGGTGTGGCACTTTCAAGTCTTGGAAACACATAAAAAGAAGTCAAAGAAAGAATGGAGCCAACTAACAGAAGCATCAGCCTAGAAAGTGTTGGGAATTATATCATAAAATCAATCATCTAGCTTATAAATGATTGAGTTTATTTTTATAATTATATATAAATCATATATTAATAAAAGTTATTTAGCATTTTTTATCATAAAGTTGTACATCTTCTTAATCGAACTATATTATTATGATGAAAGTCTTTAGAACTATTTCTAATATAATAAAAAAGAATTTATTATGTAGTTCTTAAACTTGTTCACGACTAAATGATATATTATTAATAAATATAATAATTGTATCAAGTATAGATCATTATAAGTCTTATGAGTTGGTTATTCTCTTAACTAAGGAGTATAGAGATACTGGTATGGCACATGTGAGACATTGATCTACACTAAACGTGACTATTTTGGAGCACTCAGCTATCAAGAGTATCATCCGAGGGGATATGGGTATAAGTATCCCTCCGATCTGAGGTCATCATGGTAACTTATAAGTAACTCGCTATACTTTAGTACCAGACTATCTGAATTTCTAATTTAATGATGAAAGATTTTTGAGTACATCAAGTACTTGTTAAGTCGGTACGTAAATCAAGATGAGATTAACCATTTCAAGTAAAATTGAAGAGAATGACTTAATGTGTTTCAATTTAGTAAAATCTTACTAGGATAATCCTTATGAAGAGTCACAGGATTGAGTTAGTTGAGATACTATAAGGATGAACTAATCAAGAGTTGACACTAAATTTTAAAGTTTTTCTGAGCATTATTGATCAAGAAAATAAATTATACGATAACCATATTTCAGTAAGTTGTGAATATTGCTCCGTTACATTCAACTCTATCCAGACGTCATATACCATTGCTAGATGATCACTTTGATTGATATGAAAAATTTATTCATATACTACCGGCTTAGTATTCGAACCTATGAGGTTATACATATAGAAGTTCGATCTAATCAGATGGCTGATCAATAATTATAAATCATTGAAAGGTGTAACTATTAATATGATTGATGATTAACCTAATATAATTAATTTAAAAAAAATTAATTAATTAATAAATTATTAATTGACTCAATTTGATTGAGTTATAAGGATTAAATCAAGATTAATTGAATTAGATTTAATTAGATTTGATCTGATTAAGTTATTGGATGACCTAATTGCTAAGAAATATGAGATCCTGATTTGATCAGATCTTGGATTTAATTAATTCTTAATTTGATCAAGAGATTAAGAGCCTAATTAGATTAGGTTAACTCATGTATTTGGATCTAATTAAAGATAGTTTGATTTGAGCCAAATCGAATGAGAACCAAGAGACCAAATGTTGCACTGCATACTCCCATGCACCTAACCCTAATACCGCCCCATCTTTCTCATTGCACAAAAGGGTTGTGCATGAGAAATCTGGATTCCCAACACCTCTTTCTGCCCACTCTAGGATAAGGTTAGTATTTGATAGAGTTTCAATTCAAAAGAATTTTGAATTCGACTTTGTTCCAATCTCCAACTCTTCCTTTCAACTCTATATATATACAACCCTTTATGAGACAAAGGCTACTACAGAATTTTGAGGGCTTTAAGTGTGAGAAATCTGAGAGATTTCTCTAGGGTGTGAAGCTTTTGGGGTGGGCTCCTAGGCATGTGAGATTCAAAGGGAGTTTCCTAGAGTTTTGTGAAAGACATAAGAGAAGGTGTTCTCTTGTGTATTGATCCCTTCTTCTTCTTCCCAAGTTCAGCCATTAAAGAGAGTCTTCACAAGAAGCTAGCACTCCAGGAGCTGACGAATCAAGCTTCATGTGGATACCCATAAAGGCCGTTTGTGTGCACAACTAAAGCAACGAATAAGATCTATAAAGCTGCGATCTTCGCTTTAGATTCAGGTACGAGATTTGATTTCATGTTCTTTTATGTTTTAGATTTTATATGCATGATATCATATCATAGATCCTGTAGTAGGATATTTTATAAATTAGATCTAATCCATGTTTAGATTAAAAAGTTTAATCTAAAGTCTTCCAGTACGTATATTTTTTTAAAAAAATTGAAAATCATGCATAAAATTCCTATGCCTTTTCTAATAGATAGAAGCTTCATTAGTAACTTAGTCGACTTATCCTGAGATTGGGTCGATGAAGTTCAAGGTGGGTCGACCCAATCCAAGGATGGGTTGACCATATCTTGAGGAAAGGCCAAATAGAAAGATGTATTTTCGGGACTGCTAGCACGATACATAAGTTAGTCAACTTAGTGCTTTTATGAGTTAACTCAGTCTTAGACTTGGTCGACTCAGTATTGTGGGATCAGAACTATACATGATTCTATTTGAATTTGGGAGTGTTCTTTGAGCTTGGGGCTTGATCTTATTATATAGGTATTTATATATGTAACTAGGTCAAGGATTATATTGCTGAATATAGATTGGAAAAAGCTTTTTCTCCCAAAAACTCTCTTGCTCTCTCTTCTTTCTCAATTCTCAATCTACTTTCTCTTAGCTTTTGCATCTTGAAGATCTTCCCTTGGTTACTAGTTAATCACCAGGTTCCCACGATGATTCATGTAAGGATTATTATCTTAATAGACTTAGGGGTTAAAAATTCAATCTAACCATTCCATTGATGGATTGGAGGTATCTATAGCTCTGTATCATCAAATGAAACGTATAGAAATAATTTATTGGATAATTAGAGTAGTATATCGAAATATACATCTCTATATTGACATATATATTTTTATACTAAAATTTATTAATAATATTTTATTTTTCTTCGTTATGGAATACTGAGACATCTAGCTCTTATCTACTAGCTACTGGAGAGGACGTACAGGAGTAAGAGGAGGATGAGGAGGACGACAAGGAGAATCTTATATGATTTTTTATTTTTTGATATGCATGTAATTTTGATACTTGTAAAGCATTATCAATTTATAAAATTATATAATTTATATTTTTAATATAATATAATTAATTTTATATTTATGATTATATTAAATAACTATTAGGATATTTATAATAGATTTTAAAAAATATTATTACTTATTACTATGATTAAAATATATTTTAAAATATTTAATTATAATTTTTAAAAAAATTAAAAATTATTAGTGATGGCATTAGAGATAGTAAATTGCCATCACTAATAGTTTTTAAAATTTTAATTTAAAAAAATAAAAAAAAACTATTAATGATAATAATAGAGATGGCAACTACTATCGCTAATAATTTTTAAATTTTTAATTAAAAAATTAAATTATTAATGATAGGATTTGTCGCTAATATCGTCACTAATTATATTCATTAGCTGTGACTAAATTACCATCACTAAGAAAGATAATTAGTTATGAGGTTATTTGCGACGGCTTTTTAACGACAGCATTCCATCAGTAATAGCATTAACAATGGCTAAAGGACTATTAGCGATGGCAATTAGCCATCGCTAATAGTCTCTTTTCTTGTAGCAAGCCAACCAAGACAAAGTCATAGCGGACTCACCTATTTACATAGCTGACTCAGTCTCAAACTCGGGATGAAGATAGAAGATTGAATATTTATAAAGTTCTCTTGAGCTGACCAAAAAAATAATATAGTTGACTAAGACTGGAACTTAGCCAACTCATAAGAATAAAATAGCCAACTCAAACATCTCAGAGATAGAAGAATATAGAAAGCAGTAAAAATTCACAAATTCTCTTAGTCGATCTAGAAAGTCAGTTAGCCGACCAAGTTATAAAAATTAGTTGACTAAGAAGATATCTGAGCGGACCTAGCCTCAGAGGAACAAAATAAACATAAAGTTAAAAAATTTATATCTATTCCTAAGCCTCTCAGAATTTTACTTAGCCGACTAAGAGTTTGGATGAGCCAACTCATAAATTTCTGATAGAATAATTGCTAATTTTTTTTAAAATTTTTTCAAATAATTATATTTATTTTATAATGGCTATTTTCAAGCTTCTAATAGCTAGAGTATTAATTATAAATATTTTTTAGTTCATAAATATAAAAAAATTAAAGAGAAATAAAAAGGAGATTGAAATTATTAAGCTTATTGTGCTTTTTCTTCAAGTTATTAAGTGGAATAAAAAGAGAGAAAGGAAGAGAAATTAAGAGATCTTTTAATTCAAACCTTCCCGCATTTACTAAATTAGAAAAAAAGTGGAATGGTATATTGGATTGAGCCAATCATCGCTGAGCAAAAGCATTCAAGTCTTCTTCAAATCCTCTTAAGAAAAAAGTCAAGTAATTCAAGAGCTCATTTACACCAACTACTTCCAAAGTTTGATATTTCAATTTTTTTGTGTTTTAAAATTCTTGTACATCTTTCTTAACTATTATTACAAGTTTCTTGAGGGAAGAAACTTGAGGTTGTTAACTGGTTAGTCTAAGCCATAAATTAAATATTATGAGATTTTGGTTGGTGAGTCAGGAAAAATTAATTGAGTTGATTATGAGCTCAGAAAAATAATCAATTATAAAATTTTAATTGATAAATCTGAAAAAATCAATTAGGTTGATTGTGAGCTTAAAAAAATAATCAATTATAAGATTTTGGTTGATGAGATAAAAAAAATCTATTGGATTGGATTGTGAACATGTGAAAATAATTGAACTATAATCTTGAAGAATTATAGTTAGAATTCTTAAGTAGGTTGACTTGAAAAGTGGACGTAAGTGCTAAGTTGAGCACTAAACTGCTATATATAAATCTTATGTATATAATTATTTGTTTGTGTTTATATTTTATATTCTACTGTATATTTATTTTCTGCTATATACTCCCACTCTTAAATTTGCTATTGGCATAAATTCTTTAAATAAGTTTTAAAAAATTCAATTCATCCCCCATCTTGGATTACCACTTCTGAAAAATAAGTGGTATCAGAGTGGATATTCAACCTAATTGATCTAACCATCAAGAGTTACAGATCAATGGCAAACTCTATTAGTACATCCTTGATTGAGGGTCAATCAACCAATGACCATCCATTTTTTAATGACACAAATTACACATGTTGGAAGGCATGAATGAAAATTTTCATTCAAGCATAAGATTATCACATGTGAAATGTTATAATAAATGATCCTCACACATCCATAATTATAATTGATGGTATATTAAAAAGAATTGAGATGATCTAGATAAAAGATTAGCTCAATTAAATGCAAAAGTAATGAATATTTTATATTATATTTTAGATATAAATAAGTTTAATAGAATTTCTACATGTATGTCTGCCAAAGAGATTTGGGATATATTAGAAGTTACACATGAGAGTACTAATCAAGTTAAAAAATCAAAGATATATTAATATGCTTGTACATAAATATGAATTATTTAAAATAAAATCTAGTAAAAGTATCATTGATATATTTATTGGATTTACTAATATTATAAATTGTGTGAAAAGACTTGGCATAGACTATACTAATAGCAAATTTATTCATAAAATTCTTAGATCATTGCCAAAAAATTAGAAAGCCAAGATGACCATGATCCAAAAAGCCAAAGATCTTAATAAATTATATTTGGAAGAGCTTATTGGCTCACTCATAACTCATGAGTTGAGCATGAACTAGAATATAGTAGAACAGACAAAGAAGAGAAGAACAATTATCTCAAAATCAATGGCCAATGAAAATATAGAGAGTGCTATGTTGGAGGAATCTGACAATGATGATGAAATAGCTGTGATTACTAGAAAATTCAAGAGATTTATGAGAAGAAAAAGATTTGGCCCTAAGAAGAAAAGGTATGCTAAAGAAGAAGGAAGCAAGGAAAAGGAGAAAGAAAAAAAAAGAACCCGACGATATATAATGAATGTAAGAAACCTAGTTATTTTAGCATCGATTGTCTTCTTCTCAAAAAGAGATCAAGAAAATTGAGAAAGAAAGTGATGATGGCTACTTGGAGCAACGATGAAGATTCTAACTCCGAGAAGAAGAAGAATTAAAAGAAGAAAAATCAACTTTTGCCTCATGGAGCATGAGGATGAGGTAAATGCCAATATTTCTAATGATTTTACTTTTGATGATTTGCATGATGCTTTCTATAAGTTACTTGATGATTTTAAAAAGCTCTCTTAAAAATAAAGAATTTAGAAAGTTAAGTCTTTCATTAATTGAAGAAAAAGAAAACTTTTAAAAGAAAAAAAAAATCTTTTGAAAAAATAAAATGATTTGATTGAAAAGAATGAGAGTCTTCAAAAAAAGTTAATAAATTGAAACTTATTGTTGACAAGTTTGCTCTTAGTTTACAAAATTTGTAAATGCTTTTAAAAAAATAAAAAAATATTTTTGATAAGGCCGATCTAGGATTCAATATTATTTTATCCAAATAAAAATTTTTAAAAAATATTTTTATAAAACTATATCTAAAAAGCATGCTTTCATATATTCTAAATGCAATAAAGTTGGATATAAATTTATTGATTGTAACATGTTTGGAAATACTAAAGTGAAATAAAATTGAATTTCAAAAGAAACCATCCAAATTAACCTCAAAGGATCCAAGAGAGCTTGAATACTTAAAAATACTTAATTTATATTTTGCAGGTGTGCTTAGTATCCCTTGAGACGAAGAAAAATGGTATTTAGATAGCAGATACTTAAGATAAATAATAAAAAATAAATCTTAATTTATCTCTCTTAAAGTTAAAGATAGAAGAGTTATTCTATTTGGAGACAATAGTAGAGGCAAAATAATTAGTCTCGGTAGTATAAAGATCACTCTACCACTTTCATTAAAAATGTATTGCTTGTTGATGATTTAATATATAATTTACTTAGTATAAGTCAATGTTAAAAGTAACACACTTTCTAAATATTTTCAGAGAAGTTGAGAAGATGGTAGCAGCTTTATATAATGCAAGAAGAAGTTAGAAAATTTTTTGAAGAAGAGCTTCACCACTAGTCTAGAAGCATCTAAAAAAATATCTAGATGAAGAAGATAAGGATAAGCAATAAATAAAAAAAAATCACGAAAACTCTAGAGCATCAAAGTAGGTTAGTAAGTTCCATAAATAATTGTGTAATGGATTTGTAAGGTAATGAGAAAAATAGCCACTCATTTCAATCAAACCACTTGTTGCTCTCTCCCTCTTACATCCTATTTCAAATACTAACAGTGGTATTAGAGCGCCTTTGATCCAACCTTAAGCCTAACCACATTCTTATCATCATATAACCTATCCAAATCCAATGGCCTCCTTATCAACCTCTATTTCATCCACCTTCAATTATACCCAAACTCTAGTACTAATATTCGATGGAGAAGCTTATAATTATTAGAGCATTCAAATGCAAACTCTATTCTTCTTACAAGATTTATGAGATGTAATAGAGGAAGGATACCAAATTCCATCAAGCTAAGAAGACTTAGCAACATGGAATGAAGCAAAGCAAAATAAGTACAAGCAAAACAAACAAAAGGATGCAAGAGCACTACTCTTCATTTAACAAGGAGTAAGCAAGAAAATCTTTCCAAGAATCATGAGAGCAAGCACATCAAAGGAGGTGTGGGAGATTTTGAAAAATGAGTTCAGGGACTCCAGTAAGATAATTTCTATCAAACTTCAATCTCGATGGAAAGATTTTGATACTCTTCTAATGAAGGAAGATGAACCAATTCAAGCATTCTTCTCTCGTGTCTCAAATATTGTCAATTAAATTAAAACCTACGGAGACATAATAGAAGATAAGAAAATAATTCAAAAAATATTGAGGAGTCTTTCTATAAATTAAGTATGATCATATAGTGACTACCATTGAAAACTCCAAAGATTTATCTAAGCTTACTCTAGTGGAATTAATGGATTTTCTTGAAGCTTATGAGAAAAGAATGAAGAGATGTGATCAACTACTAGAGCAAGCATTTCAATTGAAGTTAAATATCTCAAAAAATGATGAAGATAGAACCAAAAGCCATGGTCAAAATCCTCAAAAAGAGGAGCATCTAATAACCATGGTAGGGGGAGAGAAAATTATAAAAATCAAGGAAGCAATGGAGAAAGATCTAGCTCCTATTGCATTTTATGCAAGAAAAATAATCATGATACTAAAGATTGCCTTAAATGCAAAAGGTGCAAAAGGCACAATCATTTTGAAAAAGATTGTTGGTACAGGCAAAAAGAAGAAGCTAACTTTTCTGAAAAGAATGAATTTCTTGATCAATTATTTTATTTTGCTTTTTCTACTTATCAAAAATCAAGGGATGTTTGGTATTTAGATAGTGGTTATTCAAATCACATGACAAGCAATAAAAATTGTTTTGTCAAAATAAATGAAAATATAAAATTCCAAGTCACACTTGGTGATGGAAAATTTGAAAAAGTTGAAGAGAAAGGCATTATTGTCGTTAAAACTAAAAACAACAAATAAAAATATATTCATGATGTTTTCTATGTTCCCAGGCCTAGTAGAAAATTTGCTTAATGTTGGCCAATTAATTCAAAAAGCTATAGGTTGAATTTTGATGATGATAGATACATTATCATTGATAAAAATAAGGGGCAACTTATAACTGCTATTAAAATGGCCCCTAATAAAGTTTTTCCTTTGATAATGTTGCTTGGGCAAAAATATGCTTTAAAATATGAAAATATGGATGAATCCACATTATGGCATTTGAGATACGACCATTTGAATTGGCCTCAAATTATTAAAGCAAAAAAATATGATGTTTGGGCTTCCGTTTATCTCTTTTGAGAAGAAAATTTGTGAAGGATGCATTTGTGGAAAAATACATAGATTATTATTTCTAAAAACTTTTTGGAGAGCTAAGGATCCACTTTAATTAGTGCATTCTGACATTTGGGTCCTTCAAGAACCCCATCTCTTGGAGAAAAGAGATATTTTCTCTTCTTTGTTAATGACTACACCCACATGATGTGCGCCTATTTTATTCAACAAAAATCTTATACTTTCTCATGCTTCCCTCAATTCAAAGCCCTCATTGAAATGCAAAGTTGGCTTTCTCTTAAAATTTTAAGAATTGATCGTGGGAGAGAATTCAATGATCATAGATTCATAAATTTCTGCAAAAAGTATGGCATTAAGAAGGAGCTCACCATTCAATGCACACCTCAACAAAATGATGTCGATGAAAGAAAAAAATAGAACAATCACTGAAATGGCTCATGCCATGCTCCAAGGCAAGAACTTGCCTAAATTTCTATGGGCCGAAGCTTTTAACATAGCTGTATATATTCTTAATCGCTCTCCCACTATAGCTGTGGAAGATATGACTCCATATGAAGCTTGGTTTAAAAGAAAACCAAAAGTTGATCATTTCAAAATCTTTGGATGTGTTGCTTATTCACACATTCCAAAGGAGAATCAAGAAAAGCTAGATGAAAAAAGAGAAAAATGCATTTTCATTCGATATAATGATGAATCAAAAGGCTATCGCCTCCTCAAGCTTGAATCAAGATAACTAATTATTTTAAGAGATATCATCTTTGATGAAGGAGCAAGTTGGCAATGGAGCAAAGAAGCAACCAAAGAAATTCAACTTCTTGAAGAAGCCTATGAAACCAATGAAAGTGATCCAAGCCCAAGTATGCAGCCATCAATGTCTCAACATGATCAAGAAGAAGAAGAGGAAGAGGAAGAGACGCCACCACCATAACTTAGAAGATCAACAAGGTAATGAAGACCAAATCCTAAGTATGCCGATATTGCACTCTTTTCTTATGAGCCTCAAACATTAGAAGAAGCCACCAAAGAAGAAGCATGAAGAAAAGCCATGGACGAGAAAATCAAGATGGTCAAAAAGAATCATACATGGGAGCTTATGGAGAAGCTTAAAGACAAGAAGATTATTGGGTTGAATTAGATCTACAAGATCAAATACAATGAAGATGAATCGATTCAAAAGTATAAAGCCCGGTTTGTTGCTAAAGGATACTCTCAACAACCTGGCATCAACTTTAACGAGGCATTCGCTCCAGTGGTGCACATGGAAACTATAAGAATTGCTCTTACACTGATTATTCAATTGAAGCTACAAGTTTATCAATTGGACGTCAAATCCACTTTTCTCAATAGAGAAATTAAAGAAGAAGTCTACATAGAGCAACCATAAGGCTACGAAGTTCAAGACAAAGAAGACAAGATGTACCACTTGAAGAAGGCTTTTCATGGACTCAAGCAGGCTCCTCGTGCATGGAATAGCAAGATCGACAAGTATCTCATTAAGCATGGATTCCTCATAATGCAAGGTAATCACTTTCTCATTCTGTGCTTGTACGTGGATGATCTAATCTATACCAATAACAACTCAAAGATGATTGAAGATTTCAAGAAAGCCATGATGCAAGAATATGAAATGATCGATCTCGATCTTATGAGATATTTTCTCGATATATAAGTGAAGCAAGGGCCCGAACGAATTTTCATCTCTCAAGAAAAATATGCTGATGATCCATTAAAAAAATTCAACATAAAAGATTGCAAGTTATTAGCCACACTTATGGCAATGAACGAGAAGCTGTCCAAGGAAGATAGCAAGGAGAAAGTAGATGCTACAATCTATAGAAATCTTGTATCTCACAAACACAAGGCCTAACATCATGCATTAAGATTCATGAGCAACCCTAGCAAAGATCATTTCATTACTGTAAAAAGAATTTTAAGATATGTTAAGGGCATGAAGAATTTTGGTATTTTGTATGAGGCAAAGAAAGATTATAATTTAATTGGCTATACAGACAGCGACTGGGCTAGAAGTATTGATGATTGAAGAAGCATAAGTGGATTTGTATTCCTGCTCGATTCCAAAGCAATTTTATGGGCATCAAAGAAGTAGAAGATGATTGCACTTTCTTTCACTGAAGCTAAATACATGGCCACAATAATGCTGTGTGTGAAACTGTATGGCTCAGAAAAATTTTGCAAGATCCACAACAAAGCACTAAGGCTCCAATAAAAATTCATCATAATAATATGTCTATAATCACCATAACAAAAAATTCAGTGTTCCATAGTCGCACAAAATACATTAAAATTCATCATCACTTCATCTGAGAGCTTGTGGACAAAGGAGAGATCGAGATAGAATTTTGCAAGACTGAAGAGCAACTATTGCAGATATTTTCACTAAGCCCATTTCAACGAAGAAGTTCATCAAGTTTAGAGATATGCTTGGAGACATAGAAAAGTGTGTTAAGGAGGAGCATTAAAAGTAATACACTTTCTAAATATTTTTAGAGAAGTTGAGAAGATGGCAGTAGCTCTATATAATGCAAGAAGAAACTAGAAAATTCTTTGAAAAAGAGCTTCACCACTAGTTTAGAAGCATCTAAAAAATATCTAGATGAAGAAGATAAGGATAAGCAATAAATGAAATAAAAATTATGAAAACTCTAGAGCATCAAAGTGGGGTTAATAAGTTCTATAAATAGCTGTGTAATGGGTTTATAAGGTAATGAGAAAAATAGCGACTCATTTCAATCAAACCACTTGTTACTCTCTTCCTCTTACATCCTATTTCAAATACTAATAAGTCAATTATATGTTAAAAGATTTGATGTTTTTATTTAAATTATCATATTGTATTGAAAATAGTTCCACTAATAATGGTATCAAATTCATAGAAAAAAGATATGAAAATGTTTACTTGGTGAATCTTGATGATCTTTATAGGGATAACATAGAATATTTAGTTGTTTTGAATGCTAAATGAAGCTAGTTGGATTTGGCATAGTAGACTAGGTCATGCAAGTATAGGCTCTATTATTAAATTAATTAAAAATAATTTGGTTAAAGATTTACCAAAAATTGATTTTGAAAAGAATAAAATTTATAATCCATGTCATTTAGATAAGAAAATTAGATCTTCATCTAAACCTAAAAATATTGTTTTGACTACTAGACCATTAGAACTTTTGTACATGAATTTGTTTGGACCTATCAAGATTACTGGTCTTAGTGGCAAATATTTTGGTTTTGTTATTATTGATGAATTTTCTTGATACACTTGGGTTTTATTCTTTACTCACAAAGATGAAGCATTTGAAATGTTTGCAAAACTATTAAAGAAATCACAAATGAAAAAGATTGCAATATTTTAAAAATTAAAAATGATTTTGGTACAGAATTTAAAATTAAGCTTTTGAAAAATTTTGCTTTGAAAATAGAATTGATCATAACTTTTCAGTACTTAGCATGCCTCAGCAAAATAGGGTACTAGAAAGAAAAATAGAACTTTGCAAGAGATGGCACGAACTATGCTTTTTGAAAGCAATATACCAAAATATTTTTGGATAGAAGCTATAAATATTACATGCTATATGCTTAATCGAGCATTAATTAGACCAATTTTAAAAAACAAACCTCTATGAGCTTTATAAAAGAAAGAAACTAAATATTTTTTATTTCAAAGTTTTTGGTTGTCGGTATTTTATTTTGATAAATGGTAAGGATAAACTAAGTAAATTTGATGCTAAATCAAATAAAGATATTTTTCTTGGTTACTCATCATGTAGCAAAGCTTATAGAATATTTAAAAGAAAAATACTAGTTATAAAAGAGTCAGTTCATGTAGCATTTGATGAGACTAATACTTTTTAAATCAAGAAAAGTAGAAATACATGATGATGCAGGTACTCTTGAAAAGAAGGTGAAAAAAATATTACTAGAAGATACACCTCAAGATATAGAAGAAAAGAAGCAAGAACAAGAAGATGAGATTGAAAAAATATATGAACTTCCTTCCACTACTCAATAAGATACATGTGAATTACTAAAGGAATAGAGGTATGCTCATAGTCGTCCTAAAGAAATTATTATAGGTGATCCATCCCAAGGCATTAGAAAGTATGAAATCATTTTGCATTTGTTTCTTATGTTGAACCTAAAACTATATTTGAAGCTGAAAAATATGCTAATTGGATAATGACCATGCAAGAAGAACTAAATTAATTTGAAAAAAATAATATTTAGAATTTAGTTGAAAGACCTAAAAATTATCCTATTTTTTATATAAAATAGATTTTTTAAAACAAACTTGATGAGCAAGGCAATGTAATTAGAAACAAGGCTAAAGTAGTTGCATAAGATTACAATCAAAAAGAAAGAATTAATTTTGATGAAATCTTTACATTAATTGCTAGACTTAAAGCTATTAGATTGCTCTTAGCTTTTACATATTTTATGGACTTTAAGATTTTTCAAATGGATATAAAAAGTGTATTCTTAAATGGATACATTGCGGAGGAAGTTATATAGAATAACCTCTAGATTTTAAAAATCATGAATTTTCTAATCATATTTTTAAATTGAACAAAAATTTATATAGTTTGAAACAAGCTCCATAAGAATGGTGTGATCATTTATGTAAATTTTTGCTTGAAAATAATTTGAAAGGATGAAGTGTTAATACAACTCTTTTTATTAAAGGAAAATTAAATGATCTTTTAGTTGTACAAATTAATGTTGATGATATAAAATTTAGTACTACTAATGAGCTTCTATATGAAGAATTTATAAAGCTAATGCAGGGTGAATCCAAGATGAGCATGACTGGAGAATTAATCTTCTTCCTTGAATTCCAAATCAAGCAATCAAATGAAGGGATCTTGATAAACCAAAGTAAATATACCAAAAAAAATTAAAGAAATTTGCTATAGAAAATGTCAAAGGCATTGGCACCCCTATGAGCTTAAATTGCGAACTTGATCAAGATGTGAAATGGGAAGTAATGGATCCTAAGTTTTATAGAGGTATGATTAGATCACTACTTTACTTAATAGCAAGTAGACCCAATATTATATTTAGTATTTGCATATATTTTCATTATCAATGTAATCCTAAAGAATCATATATAATTGTTGTTAAAAAAAATTTAGATACTTGATTGACTAAAAATGTTGGTTTATAATATTCAAAACAATCTTCTTTGGATTTGATTAGTTATTTTGATGTCAATTTTGCTGAATGTAGATTAGATAGAAAAAGCATAAGTTGTACTTGGCAATTGCTAGAAGTTAATTTGATCTTATAGTAGTAAGAAACAAAATTCAGTAGCATTATTTATGATGAAAGCCAAATATATTGCAGTTAAAAGTTATTATACTCTAATTCAGTATCTAAGATCAGAGCATATAGAAATTAGACATTATTTTTTTAGAAATCATGTATCAAATAATGATGTTATGCTTGTACTGATAATTAGATTGCTAATATTTTTACTAAATCTTTAAATGAAGAATGATTTTGCACGATTAGAAAAGAATGAGGCTTTTATGATCCTTATGATTGATTTGCTTAATTCTATTCAAATTAATTTTTAAATGATTAATTCATTGATTTTATGCTTATTTAGATTTGTATTTGAATGTACATTTGATTGATTTTGATGTGTATTAAATATGACTTGATTGATTGCATCATTTCTAGAAAACCTATTCATGAAGTTCTTTCTGTGCCAAACTAAGCCAGCTAACTATCGACCTATCATTAGTTGACTAACTCAAAACTCTTTTTTGATACATATTGAGCTGACAAACCTATAAATTGAGTTGACTCAGATATCGAGATCCAATTTTTTAATGAAAAGATTGAGGGGACCACTCTCACTTCTTCACTTCCATTTTCCTAGCCATCCCTTTTGCAAAGGCCTTGCCCTAACAAATAGTTCCTTCCTTTGTCATTTTTCTTGGATTTGTGGTAGTTTTGGAAGTTCAAATGGTGCCCAAGAAGTAACTTGCCTACCGTATGAAATGCCCTTGCCAATGCCCTCCACCGAGAACACACTGATGCATGCAAATTCATTGCTATGACAAGTGTACCAGTCGATCAAGTAATAAAATGTATAAATAGAGTATCATCTCTTGGGGATTGAAAAATAAGTACTGAAAAATACTCTCCTAAACTTTATTTAGAAACTTAATTTATAAAATAAATAAATAAATAAATAAATAAATAAATAAATAATTAAAGAAAATAGAAAGGATATAATTTTTAGGATTGAATTCAAGGGCAGTAGAACACTAATTAAGGCAATCGATTCATCAACTCAATCAATATAATATTCATGTAATTATGCAAATTAGATCAATTTTGTTTTATGTGATGGTGGAGTCTCCTAAGGTATTCACTATCCTTTAGTCTAAGCACAATAAAATTATCAATACTTATTAATTATCCTTTGATTCAGACATAATTTAAATAAATATTAATGCATTAGTTTTTATAAAATATTTTAATTAAAATATGCTTCATCCAAAGTGCACTAAAATTATCGCATGCATGAGAACCTTAATCCAATTCAAATACAAGATATATAAATCAAAAAGCATTGATATAGACGTACTTGATCTGTATCATCTATATACATCAAAATAATTAGAAGATGATCAGTAATCTAAAAGTATTAAGAACAGATTTATATACTCCTCATGAATAAAAATTAATTTTAAAATCTAATCATACTGAATATTACATCAAAAGAGTGACTACATCTTAGCTTTAGCAAAATAAATTAAGTTTATAATAAAAAGAACAAAAATAGCAAATAAAATAGAAGACATGAGAAATTTCAAATAGAGGACTACTTGTTGCTTAATTTTGTCGATCGTTACTCTTGGCGTGAAGAAGATCGATAGAGAAGAGCTACTACTGCTTGTGTTGGATATGGAAGATGAGTAGAGGAGAAAGAACGAAGAAGAAAAAAGAAGAAAAAGGGCTCTCTCCCTGGTCACAAACCTCTCCCGGATCCCCCAAAAACTCTCTCAAATCTCTTTTCCCCACTAAAACCTATTCTATTCTATTCTCTAAACACTTCTATTTTTCTCTCTTTTGGTTCCTCAAAAATCCCAATCACCAGACCTCTCTGAACCTATTCTCTTCTATGTTATTCCCCTCCTCTGTTTGGCTACAGATCCTTAAATAAGCTAGAGGATGAAGTTTGAGTCGAAGTCTGCCTGAAACTAGAATTAAAACTCCTAAAATATGTTGAATTGAATCCATCTAATGATTGGATTAGTTCTGGCCATTGGGTAGGCATCAAATGGGTCAAAATCACCTAAAAATAACTATTTAATTTCCAAATCAAGTCGGTATCCATTGTTGACCGTCAGATTGAGCTGATGATGGATTTTGCACCATCGGATGGTGCTTCAGAGAAACCTGAGATCTTTAATCAAACTTGGATGCTTCCTCTCATTAGATCCTGACCGACAACCATCTTAGCCACACAATCATGCATTGGCCCTAAGTTTGTTTAAATCAGCTTAGAAACCTCCTGAATCATCGGATCATGACTAGGAGGGACAACAGCCATTGGATGGTGCAATATCAGCCGATGTACCATGAGCCACATCTTCTTTGAACCAATTGAAACTCTCTGCATCACCCAAAATTCTAAAATACCCCTGACATGCACACTATACAGGTCCACCATAGGCCGCATGAATTCTGGCATCATCATGACATTAGCGGTTGGTTTCAGTGCACGGGTTGGCTGCGATCGGGCTAGGCCTATTCTGAGCCGGTTTGGACTGGACCGGCCACCTTTTTATTTATTTATTTTTTTCTTTTAAATTTTGATTCCATGTCCAAATGAAGTCCGATTTACTTCAAGATTTTTTTTTTGAACCAGAAAATCGAGCTCTTCTCATTGGCAGCTATCTTTCCTATAAAAGATAAATAAAAGTATTAATTTATTAAAAATAATATAAATTATTTTATAATTTAATACTTCATTAGTATATTTATAATACTTATCACACCCTCCAACTTACTCATTTCTAGTCCCTTAGCAATGCATTATTTAATATTAATTAATCACCATATTTCAATAAGATCCTTCTTCATAAAAATATATCTAGAATTAATGATCAAAAAATTTAGCAAGTACCATAACCTAAGTATTGAGTTTTAGAAGCAAATTTTATAGTCAGTATAATTAGAAACTTTCTTAAAGTACATTTAAAGATCTACAGTACTTATGTTTATGATAACTAACTTAGCATTTGGATGCTAACTTAAAGGACAAATGCATCTTCTTTTATCATCTATTTTAATTAATTTTCTATACGCTCCCAAGTTAAATTCATGAATTAAGGTAGCTTTCACACTATCTCTTTTTTTTTTTTTTTATGCTGAGCATCCTGACCTTTCCTCTACCATTGGATGTGAATCTCTACACTTGACTTAGGTGTAGAGACCCAGTTACCAAGTTTCAGACAATCCATATATATTCTATATTTTATATTTTTTATTTTAGGCAGGAAGCTCTTTTCTTTAATTCAATTTTTTTAATTAGAGTATATATTAATCACTAGTTTTTAGTGATAATTGATCCTCAGTTGATCTTATAATCAACACTTAATTTGTCTTATTAGTGTGTATGTGCAATTAAAAGTACTAATAGTCTTTAGATGATTTAAGTAGGCCGCTAAAAATTTGACCAACTAGTTTACTTCTTAACTTGCTATATTTATTAGCAAATGTTTTCTAACTTTATTACTTTTTCTAATCTATCTTGTTCAAGATTTTCTTTCTTGATACATGATTTTATTTTTTTAATCTTAAATTATTTAAATTTAATTTTAAAAAATTTTAAAATATTTTTTTAAAAAATCATATATGGCTTATCTCCTTTGGTTTGCTAGAAATTATAGAAGTTTTTATTTCTAGTATTTTAGTCCAAATGATCTATTAAGTGTGACATCCTACCATCAAAGTAGCCCAAAAGAGTCACACAAATCTTAATGAAGCAAAACAAAAAAAAGAGAGAAGACTCCCATTAGGCTCCCGATCGGAGTTGAAGAACAATGTTGGGGAGGAGTTGGACTCCTCCCCCCTCCATCTCTATTTAAGAGACTAAGTCCCTTGTAACCCCCCCCCCCCCACCCCCCAACATCGGCCTCTAATCATTACTGAGAAGGATCTATCTTCCTCTTCTCAAGTTCATCGAAGATTTTATCCAATAGTTGCTGAAAAAATCAAATACAAAGCTAGCAATTGTTGATCAACCCTCCTCCCTTTCTTCTTTAGTTGTAAGGTTATAGATTCTGGTCGATGAATAGCCATATTTTGTCAAAAAGGAGGCTAAGTTGATTCTACTATTTTTCTTAGATTTTCCATTCATTTTTCTTGATTTTTTTTGATGGCAATTATTGTTGCCAACTATCGATCTGTGATCCCCCCTCTATGTCACTGCTGCCTGCATCCCCAACCACTACCACCATCGAGGAGAAGCTCTTTTCTGTTCTAAGCAAGAAGGGGATGGGAGGTCCCTTGTTCTGCCAAGAGAGAAAGAGGAAAAAAAAAAATAAAAGAAAGAAAGAAAGAAAGAAAGAAAAAGAAGAGAGTTTCTCTCTCTCCTCTCTCCTTCATCGATCTTTTTTCCCACTTTCCTCTTCATTTTGTCTCTCTAATTTCTCTCTATAAAAAATTCTACTTTCTTTTTCTATAATTTTATCTCTTTAAAAGTGTCTCTCTCTACATTATGTCTCTTTTCTAAGATCTTTTGATCTTAAAAAGACTTTCTAATAATCTTGATAAATCCTGATGGATGAATCTTGACCATTGACTATTAGATAGTCTATCGGCCCATATCTTAATCAAGTCGAGTATTATTAAATTTTATCATCGATTGTATCCTAGTATGACCCTTGAATTTTAGTTGATCAATTGAATATTCTAGATTAAACCAACTGAGATGTTGATCATTGACACTCAGCCAATCCTATAAGAATTTAGAAATTTAGAATTTTTATTCTTAAAATAATCATGATTAAATTTTGATAAAAGTATGATTTTATATATTTAGATTTTTAAAAAAATTAAAAAGCTCATTGTTCGTGCAAAATTAAGATGGCTCCATGTCAGGTAAAAAGGACTATTTGGGTTGCTATACCAGAAATATCAAACTAACATGATAGTAGTATTTCTCAGTAAGTTGGAAATACTTCTCAGTAGGAAGGAGTCATGGATTCTATCGGGAACACCCAGATAGAGCAATAAGAACTAAACATAGACCAAATAATGTAGACCTTAATCCACTTGGTGCAATCGCAACAATAGTTATAGCAATAGTCACTGAAACAACAGCAAGTATAATAATAAACACCACTACCACAAGGACATGGAGAACAGTAGGATCAACAAAGCAATATTGTAGAATTTAAGAAGTTATCTCCACCGACTTTCAAGAAAACCATTGAACCTTTGGAAGTCGATAATTGGATTATGGAGATGGGGAAGGCATTTGCTATCCAAAAATGTCATGATGATGAAAAGATTCAATATGCAACTTATTTGTTATAAGGTAAAGCGTTCAACTAGTAATAGAGATTGTAACACAAATATAAATAAGATGGGGAGCAACTTATTTGAAAAAGATTTTGAAGGATATTTTATGACCAGCATTTTTCTTAGAGTGTAAGGATATAAAAAAATATTTATGTGAAATAAAAAAAATATAATAGTTGCAGAATATGAAGCTAAATTAAATAAACTTGCCAAATTTCTTTCGAGGTTGGTTGAGGATGAACATGACCAAGTACATAAATTTAAGATAAGATTGAGGATAAAAATTAGAAAGCATTTAGTGCCATATGAATTAATTACTTATGCTAATGTGGTGAATGAAGTATTAATAATTGAAAGAGAAGTTAATGATGAACGTGTAGAAAGGGAAAGAAACCCAAAAAAAAAAAGGGTCAAATGAATCCCAAGGATAAAATAATAAATATATTTGGGGTTCGAATAAAAGGTTAATGAGTGACAACTTTGGATCGATCGATAATATTAAGTGTTCCTAATATGATGGAAATCATGTAGAAAGTGATTGTCATTGGAACATTGGTATATGCTTTGGTTATGGTCAAAAAGGCCACAAAATAGTTGATTGCCTATAAAGAATAGAGAATCAGCCTATCTTGATGGTTGAACAAAACAATGAAGAAAGCCTGAAACCTCAAACCCATGGAAGGATTTATGCTCTTATGCAACAAGATGCATAAATTTCTGATGCAATGGGAACAAACTCCAAAAAAGATTCTTAGAGTTAATTCAACTTGTTAAATTGGTTCCACTTACAAGGTAAGTAATGTGACTCCTTTTTCTAGATTTATTGATAAGTTGTATAGTATTTGTATTATTGAACTTTGAGTTATATCATTTATGAATTATCAAAGTGAAGCATGATATTTATTTATTAAATTTACTTCATTATATACATTATCGAATGTATTGATTTTGTTATGGAGTAATGATCGATTAATTTCGATTCTACATGATTTTATGTTTTGTTTGATTGAAATATAAAACTAATTTTATCAAAAAAAAAGATTTGATTTAAGATGGATTTTAACTCGCAGTCTGACTACTTATCAAAATCTTGCCAATGGGATTATATATTGGCATATCAATATTCTATTAGTGGAGATTGTACGCTGGTGTTGCCCAACTAGACAACTCAAGAGGAAGGTAAATTAAATTTTTTAAAAATTAAAACTACTATGTGCTGAATTTAAAAATAGTAAAGTGATTGTGCTGAAATGAAGTTCTATAGATGAACAAGGAATAAAGTATAAGTGGAGAGCATAAAGAAAGTCAAGAACACAATAAACTTAAAAGATTTTATAATCGTTCGGTGCATCCCAGCACATATGTCTACTCTCCAAGACTCTCCTTAGAAATTATCACTATAATCTTAAAATTATAGCTGGATAATTTTTTCCAAGCTTACTATCCCAAAATTCAATTCATTTTATACGGGATCACCAACCAAAACATATCCCTAAGTTGATCCTTGGCTTACAATACAATTCAAAGGCTTCGTTGAGCCTATCCCCTAACTTCAAACCCCAATTAAAGCTAGTTACAATAGAATTCAAATAGATACAAAATAATTAGCAAAAGCTTCTTTAATGAGCTGATTAAAGTTGATGAAGCTTGGAATTTTTTTTTTTAATTTTTTTGAGAAAGCTTTTGAGTAGGGGAGCTTGTTTTCTTGCTGAAAAGTCTATCTTGATATGATATTTTAGGTGCATGGTTAGAGAATGAATACACATTCTTTAATGCTTTTGGACTTTTCTTTTATTTTCTCTCTTGATAATTGATTCTTTTGAGTTCTCTTATCTTTTCAGTGAGTTAGATAACTGTTAAACATTGTTTGGAGGATCAAAAATCTATTTATGACCATTGGAAACTCAGAAAGAGTCGTTTGAATTAGTTCTATAGAGTTCTAAAATTTTTATAGAACTAGCTATTGGGACCTTGAGTCGACTTAGATTGGATTCAAGCGACTTGAATGATATTCGAGCCTGCTCTGCTGAAATATCCTAAAGAACATCCTTTCCATATTTTTTGAGAACTTTAACTCAATCATTTGAGTCGACTTGAGATGTTGCTCAAAGTTTTTGATACAGAAACGATGTTTGCTCTCCTTCTTCACTTAAGTCGACTCAAACAATTTAAGTCAACTCGAGGACGTGCCGACTGAAATATTAAGCATGCCAGAACTTCTTTTTCTTCTATTTTTCATCTCGATTCATCTCGAACTGAATATGAGTTGACTCGACGACGTGTCCTCTGAAACTTTTTGGATACTTTTTAAAATGGAAGGCTTTTGGATTCTAACATTTAGGTTTCACTTCCATATTAATTTTTGAGGTATTCATCATCTTGTAGCCTTTCAAATTCTTCTCAATTGAGTCTAATCCAAGAGTTTAAAGTCATTCTTTTAATACTTTATTGTTCTCCTGAAACACCATCTTTATACATATATTAGTTTCATTATATACTCAACTATTTTATTATTCATCAAAATCAATTCAAGGATCAAGAATCTTCTCCTTTTTGATTATAACAAAATTTTGAGTGTATAAGCAAATGATATAAAGCATAATGGACATTACCTTTATGAATTGAGAATGTTCTAAGAAATGATGAAGCTCATGTACTGTTAATTTGAAATTCATGTATCAAGGTGAAGAGTTAGGCATTTAAATCAAGGTTTAGAAAATTTCAGAGTATGATTGCCATAAGAGCTCATAAGTTTTAATTTTTAGACTTCGCTCCCCCTTAGTTTGTGCCTAGTTTCTTGATAATTACATATAGTCAATTTTTGCTCCCCCTTAGCTTGGCCTAGATTCTTGTAAGAATAACAAATTTTGTCAATGTTTAAATAAGATATTCATAGTTTACTTTAAAGATACTTGAAGTCATTTGCTTATGTTTTTATATTTTACTCCCCCTTTTTGTCATCATCTATGATGGATAGTGCATATTGATCATTACAATACAAAATGGTACATAACAAAATGGTGCAAATTGTTAAGCCAATGTATCAATCAACATTTATCACTTAAGGCATATGCATTCACAATTCATAAGCAAACCATAATGAGTAAAGTTCATTATTTTAATTTAAGATTTTACAGTGTATCAAAAAATAAATATACTACTCAAAATAAAAATGCAATATACCAAAAATACATAAAAAAATCAACCAGAACATAGATATAGCTATGTGACTACCTAGATACATGGATATCCTAGAGAGCCTGAGTGAGCCTTTTAACTCTGCCCATCATCATTAGATGGAATCTCCAGTGTCTTGAATAAGCTCGCTCTGGAGGTAGAAGGTGCAACTCTCTTGCTCTTGGTCTTGGATGATGGCCCTATGGCTGGAGATAGGAATCCAACACCGGCTCTAGAATAGACGCAAAATGGGGGTCGGGTTTGACTGGTAGAGGCCTATGTAGGGCGAAGAGTAGGCTGTGGCTGTGGCTGAGGCTGAGCCTAAGGAGGTGGCTAAGACTGTGGAGGTGGCTATGAAGTATGAGGCCTGGATGCTCCAACGGTTGTAGTGGCTACTGCATCAGCTGCAACTACTGTTGGTACAGAATCTAGGATAGTCCTCTAAATCATCTCGATCAGACTCCCCATGGCACCTAACATTGATAGAATCCCCTCCTACTAGGATCGTCCGAGTCCTCTGATGGATGACTGAATCTCTACCATGCTGGACTCCATTCTCTCAGCATGCTTGTCTTCTGAAAAAAATCAAATGACTCTACTGGTGTATCAATGCCCAACTACCTCTGCTTAAGAGCTAACAACCTATCAAAAACAGCTCTAACCTCGATCTGTAGACCATCCAGTCTCTCAGATAGGGGTCTAATCTTAATCCTAATAGTGCTGGTGATCATCTCTAACAAATAATTGAACAATGCTAGCTTGAAGGTTGTATAGTGTGAAGCTATGGGAGGGGTTGATGGTCCAGCTTGAGATGCTGTAGGTGTAACAGATAATGGGTTGATGGATCCAATGTAGTAGGAGGTGATGAAATTGGTGTGCCTGAACTACCAGGGTTGATGGCTCTCCAATCTCTCCTACCCTCTCCTCCTGCCCATCCTATCCTAACATTTTCTTTACTCGGCTTCCTTTCTCCAATTTGTATCTCATTCTATTTAAAGTTTCATCATCATATATATCAAAATGGAATAATCTTTTATTAGGTTCACTTTCTAAGGATATTTCAATACAAAAAATTTAATTATTAATGATGGCTAATTGCTGTCACTAATAGTGATTTTGCCGTTACTAATAGTATTAACGATAGAAAATCATCGCTAATTAGTGATCGAAAAAATTCTAGTTGCTAATTGCTACTATTAGCAATGAAATTTTTAGTCATCGCTAATAATGGCTATTAGTATGATATTTGTGATGGCTAAAATTTTATCATTATTTATTTTCTTGTTTTAAATCAAATGTTTTAAAAAAAATTAGTGATGGCTTTTTTTATCGCTATTGCTATCGATAATAGCTAATTTTATTTTTTTTAAAAAATCTATAATAATATTTTTTAAAATCTATTTTAATTAATCATAACTAATTATAGTTTCTAACACCTATTATAATTAAAATTCAAAGATAATATGATAATTATAAATAAAAAATTTATTATATTATATAAAAAATATAAATTATATAATTTTATAAGCAGTATCAAAAAATATAATATATTAAAATAAAAGAAAATCGATCAGATCCTCCTCATCATCCTTCTTCTTATCCTCTTACTCCTCTCCAACAGTTGGTAGATGAGCCGGATGTCACAGCATGCTGAAATGAAGAAAAATAAAATATTATTCATAAGTTTCGATACGAATGCGTATCTTTTGACATACTCCTCTGATTCTCGAATAGATTGATCTTACATATTTCATTCAATGATATGAAGTTATAGATATCTCCGATCTATCAATTAAATGGTTAGATTAAATTTTTAGCCCCTATATCTTTTTCTCCGACTTAAGCCTAAATATGTAAAGCTTCTAAATATAATAACTTAAAATAAGTAAAAAAATTTACTAATAAAATTATCTGATGTGATGGCTGAGATAATAAGTCCAACTGGTCGTATAGCTATGGGTCCTAGAGAATCTCTACAACCATTTGCAGATGGCATCCTGAAAGCTTTGAGGTTGTTGGCTTAGAAGCCTCTGCATGATCTCTTCCATGTGTGCATTGCTGTAAGTCTAGGACATCAAGGCTCGTGAGGATACCGAAGAGTATTGAGCTGCTGGAGGATCGAAGCTATGGTCAAATTCTATAACCTGGCTCCTACTCATCCCTTCGGTGACCCCGATCCATCTATCATGGTCAACAAGGGGTTGAGTGGATGGATCATCACCGTACGTACCATGTAACTATGTACTCCACATAATCTATCTACATAGTTCAAAAATATATTAGTTCTAATATGCATATTAGATTTTGTAATAACTTAACAAATATAATTTAAAATTTTTATCGTGACCTATCGTGACCTATAATTTAAGTAATAATCAGTCTTTCTAGACTGGTGTATGGCCTCCCACAACCGTAGCTGGCCTAGTGGATGATCCAGTTGCCATATCTATAATAAGTAAATAATAAAATATATATATAAGAGTTTTTATAGTTTTAGTAAAGAGTTTTAGTATAGATTTCTTACTAGTCTATCGACCACAACATATGTACCAACGGAGCTACTCGTATGCTTGATTGGATCCTGCTTGATAGTCCAATTCTGTTGGATCCTCTTGAAGGAAAAATATATTTTTTTGAAAAACATATTTTTTCAACATAGGATCGTTCAGATCTGATTGAATCTGAAGAAATATTTTTTAAAAAAAAATTAAAATTTTAATCAAATCGGAGACTTCTCGAATCTGATCATAGAGATCTGATATTGAAACTTAAAAATAAAATTAAATTTAATTTAATTTTAAGTATCTAATTTGGTAATCTAATTATCCTACGATGATCCTATTAATTCCTGATGTTCTGGAAGGAGCCACGCACGTGCCTGACCTCTACCAATATTCACTCAAGCAGGATCTGAATATTTTCTCCTCATGAATCTTTTTTTTTAAAATTAGATCTAGATCTGATTTGAAAAACCTTTAAAATAACTTCTGAGAGCAGCCTGTTCGTCTCACGAACACCGTCATAAAGAGTTCCTTTTTGATCAAAAATCTTACTAATTCGATCATTGAGACTCCTAGATCTGATCTCCATAAAAAACCTCAGATCTCATCTAGTTTTGATGCTAAAAATCTATCTGGAAGGTGGCGGCATGAAAGGATAAGGAAGAGTCCAAGTGCATCTAGGACTCTTCCCTCAAGAGTTTGATCCATATCAAACTCTATCAAAACCCAATCTAGGTACTTCCAAAAATTATGAAATTTTGCACACCCAAAGTATAACTCATGCCCTATACATATCCAAAAATTAGAGCAAAATAATTTTTAAAAAATTTTCTAAAATTTTTTGATCATATGACCCTCAATTCTCTCAATTAGGTCAACTATTGATCCTAGTCCAATTGCACTAGGAATGAATTTAATTTTTATAATTAATCTAATCTGAACTTATTTCAGTCAGATGAAAATAAATTCATTCAATATATAGGAATAAGTCAAATCAAATTTGACTCGGTTGCGATAAATCAAAAAGATTATAAAAGAAGAAAGTCAGGCTCAATCATATGCTAACATGATTATCTTGAATCTGATTGGATTTAATTCAAATCAATCAAACTAGGTTAGATCAATTGATGACATCTAAACTCAAACTCTTATTTGTGTGATCCAATTATGTTCAATTTGGTATGATAATGAGATATATCGTGATCTCCATCATCGACATCATCGAAGTACCTTTCAATAGACCAGTACTTTTCTAATTTATACAATTAAAATGATCGATCATCAAAATTATTCTAATTGCTCCCAAAATCCATCAGTGACACCTAGCAGTTTATGGTGGCAATCCATCAGAACTGAAAGTGAATCTTTCAGTGCAGCTACCTATGTGATTGGGTTCTTCTATCTTGAGCTCCGATAGGATTAGGGTTAAGGTGAACTCGTCATCCAATATCCATCATATGAATTAATCATTCGATTTGAGTTCTATGTGAAACCCTTTATAGAAACTCTTTCTATCATCTTCACTCTGCCATGGACGTGAGCTTATAGACTCGATTCTCATGATCATCATAGGGCTACTTCTCATCTATCGAGGTAGATAGATTTCTTATTGGTGCAATCCAATTCCTATAATGAATATACTATAGCCAACATACACCTTAGGATTTCGAATGGCTAGAAGATTGAGTTATGGTATAGTCAAACTACAATACCCTCAAGGTGAATTATCGATGCACCTCAGGTCAAAGAACCAGACACACTACTGCAACATCGAGCTAGTTATCGATGAGAAGATAGACTTTCTTATGAATGCTCGAGATGGTCATGCTCAGTGCCCTCATTCTTTAATGACTATCTATACTCTCACTCCGATATCTCCACACCGTAGATTTATCTACTCAAAGAAAGTGATCATACACCAATCTTCTGGATCAATCACCATCCTCATGATGATCCTACGATCGAAAGCAGTTTATAAGTTAATTATGAAAATTTATGTCTTAAATTTTTAACTCTTTGAAAATATGAATTATCATTACCATTAACTCAAAGGATGTATCACATATACTTTAAATACACATTATAATAGAAAATAATTTTTTTATTAATTTATAGTTAATATTATAAAATTATTCTTAGAAGTGTATTACAAATATTAAACAATCTAGCTTCTAGGGCACACATCTAACACCTCTACCACCGACTAAAGTACTCCACATTTCTCCAATGATCACAGAGGGCATCCCATATGTCTGCCCGCATCCAGTGATCCCTGTAGGATCTTCAGTTCGATGGCAATTAAGAACCAAAATTCTTGATGATGGACTGTCGAAGGCTATACAAACCATCTTGAAACCTCCATGTAGCCACCTCCTCGAAGGTCTGACAGCCAGCCTCCTCATCTTGAGAAATCTTAAATCGATAGTACTCCTACAAGTAGAAATAACTGTGTATTAATAAATAGAATACAAACCTACAGTGAATTTAAAAATTAAATATTTTTGACTTTTTCAAAATATCTTTTAGACTGCATCATGAGCTCCAGATGGCTAGCTGGAGAACTCATTCACCAGCCTTAGCACCAAGCATTGGATGATGCTATAACTATATAAGATACTCTAGACTCTCTAAACGTGCTGCAAAATTAATTTTGAAACATAAATGTTAACTCTAGAATGACCAAATTCTAAATATATCAGTTAAAGTTATAGTACTTACGAGTGGCTCTGAATGTGGATGAGCTCTTTATCCTTCGATCGAGTCTGAGGTGCCATGAGCTGGGTGGATCCTCGATCATGATTCTATGTTTGAGAGTCGGTCGCTGTTGCGTGTGACTGTGAGGTCACTGGTGACCTCCTGTCGTCCGAATCTGAGCATAAAATATCTAATATAAAGAATATTATATTAATTAGTAAAGGATAAAATAATATAAATAAAAATATCTAAAGTATTGACTTTATTGCCTGGTGTGAGAAGTATGGAATCATGTGAGCTGGCCGCATGATCAATCTCTCTTCAAGAGTTCTATCCTCGACTGGTATGGCTCCAGCTTTTGGAAGATATGATGTATAATCTATGAAAATAAAAATAAATAGATTCATCAAATTAATTATACAATTATGGATGATAGTGCAAGATTTAAAATGACATATTTTATTGGCCAATAAACCTTATGTGAAACAAGTTCTCGATAAAAATAAAAACTAAAATAAGTAGATAAACTAAAAATTGATCTAAATAAAATATTTATCAAAATATAATAAGACAATCAAAATTTAACTCACGTATAATAAAGATTATTAGTTAATATCTGTAATATATCAGTAGAAAAATGATTCTCATCCAGTAGTATATGATAATGTATTAGTCTGCTGGTCCCTTAATTTAGATATTATCTGATTCTCATCTAGCAGTACATAATAATTCCAATACATAAAAATGTAAAGAAGGCTCAAATCTGCCATTGAAAAATAAATATTGCAAGTTCCTTTATACCTTTAACCATGAGATAGCTGCAAGTGATTGTCTACAATATAACAGACCATCCAAGCTTTCCCTGCAACTACAACAATAAGAATAGAAATGCATCACTTCCATTTAGGCGCATCTCACACAGGCAGTCATCATAGCCTCTCCAAGCTTCCAACCGCCTCCTTGAGCTACAAACTAGAAGTAATTTTTTTTAAAAAGAATAAAATAATAACTTAAAAATAGTACTTAAATCAGAGACCAACAAAGTAAACAAGGGAAAGAGAAAAAGAGAAGGCTCAGATTTGCCATTAGAAAATAAGGCATTGCAAGTTTCTCTACACCTTTAACCATGAGGTGGCTGCAAATGGTTGTTTGGATGTAACAGATCATCCAAGCTCGCCCTGCAACTATAATAGCAAGAACAGAAATGCATCACCTCCATCAATCTCTCTTTAGACTCTTGTGCACCCATTCAGGGCATGCTCGCGTGCTCAAGCCTCAGGTCCCAGCTGGCGTCTAAGGCATCCAGCCCTCACACCCCCTATGCACTCAAGCCGAGGAAAGGTGTTGGTTAGCATTGCAAATACGAAGTCGGGGCGTGCCTTACATACTCGGGCCTCAAGTCCCAGCTGACATCCAAGGCATCCAGGCCTCGCACGCCCTGCGCACTCAGGCTGATGATGTTAATTTTTTAAAAAAATTACATTGTATGGAATCATAAATCCATTTTTTGATTAATGTACATATTCTAATTAATTTAGTTAAGTTAGTTTTAAATTAATAATATTTAATTAATTTAAATTAATAATATTTAATTTAATTTATTTAAATTTTTGAGTCGGACTGAAGAAGGGGTGTGGTCGGTCCCATCCGGCCCATTTTCAGTCCTATTTACAATCCCGCTTGGTACTTTGGAATCTCCAAGATAGGATTTGCTTGGATGCCATGCTGGTGCGCTCACACAGCCTAGTCGTCTGGCATGCTCTAAATTCGCATGCACGAGATGTACGTCCCGACCATTTTTGTTTGTAATGATATCCTTTACTTCTATGATTATACTTTTGAAAATGCTACACTCTTAGTTCAAAGACGGGCTTGTTGTCCTTTTAAGAGATATATCAATAGATAAATACTTGATAGGAATATAATAGTTGCACATTTATATAGGAGCAGATTTATGCTAAACTACAAGCATTGGTACTTGCATGGAAATATGTGAGAAATAATTGCAAGGGCTTCGGAGGCTCTACTTGTCCAAAATCTTGCTGATGTACAAGAGCTTAATGGTGATAGGCTTGAGCAGATGATTAATACATTTGGTGGGCTTGATTTGGTTATTGGTGGAAGTTCATAATAATAATCTTTCAAGTAGCAACCGCCATAGCCATGATGGTGGTTGCTACCATAACTTGGTATTGAGCTAGATTTGATCAAACAATTGGTACCAATTCACCAGCCACCCCCCCTCCTCTTGTTGATACATTGGTACCTCTTGTGTGATTTTTTGTTGTGCAGGAATATAATGCTTCAGTTGAGTTTTACCGGACGCTACTGGTTGTAGAATCAAAGTTTGCTGACCCAGTTAACCACAGATTTGATGACCAAATCATCCAACCATATTCCATTATCAAACATGCATCTCAATGGGAGAAAGTAGATGTTCTTGTTTTCAATTCATACTTGTGGTGAAGTGGTTCAAAGATAAAGTTACTGTAAGTTTAATGCCAGAACTTGCTCATATATTGAATTATAAAAAAGGATGTAAAATGGCATAGTTATTGATATTGGTTCATAGTTTTGATGCAGATGGAATAGGGAAGATGTGATTTGTGAAGAAGCCAATGAACTGGATGCTATGAAGTTGACCTTAGAGACATGGGTAGATTGGGTCGTATCCGGTATTGATCCCCTGAGATAGAAAGTATTCTTTGTTACCATGTCACCTACCCATTTTTTGGTGAGCTCATAGATTGTATTTACAGGTAGCATGTCAAATATGTTGCTTATGAAACTTAAGAAGAGTATTAATGATATTAATTAGATTGGCAAAGTATGCTATGTTATAGTTGTAACTAGACTATCAAATTACAAATTCATCAACCATGGGCATTAGGAATATCATAGGACATTATGTTACTCCACTATATCAGTTTGAAAGGTTGACTCAGATGCATTTTATATAACCCATTTTACTAATCTTTCACATGTCTTTCTGTATAGAATGATATAACCATTAATGCTTATTGCAGTTGTATAGAGAAAGCTTTTGAATCCTTATTCAGCCATTAGTCCTGTGGAAGGCTCCTTCTGGTTATAATTTTAGCTTTTCTAAATACTTCCTCACTGCTTTAGTTGATGTTTAATCAGTCTGTAAAAAGATGCTACCACTTATGTGGGTTTTGAGATTTTTGTTTTGCCAAGGATTTTGAAACTACATGCTTAACCACAATCTCATCTTTTCCAGGAGCCAGGAATGGAATCCAGGAAGTGAAGGTAACGCTTTCAAGAGAAAACTCTGATTGAATCAGAAGGTTACTGGGGAGGTGGGTCTGACCTTTGTACCATGTGAATGGTAGAGAGCATGTTGGGTGGGTTGGGGCCAAAGGTTTTAGTTATCAACGTCACTCAGCTTTCAGAGTACGAAAAGATGGGCATCCATCAATCTATAAGAAGTTCTGGGAGACGTTGACCCCTCAGCAATTGGCGAATCCTATTAGTTATGCTAGCTGACCGCATACACTGGTGTTTGCCTGGCATACCTGGTATTTGGAATGAATTATTGTTCAACTTTCTATGAGCTTTGCACACAATATGGTTGGTATTTCCCTTTACAAATAAATCATATTGAGGAGTACAATTTCTACATGGAAATGCCGCAATGGGTTGCCACGAGAGGGTCACTTGATGATGGAATTTTGAGTAAGTGTTTACCTCTTTTTTTGAAAAAAAGAATGTAGTTTTGGAGGACCATTTAAATCTTTTTCTTTTGTTTTAGCTTCCAAAAAGGATGTCCAGGATGATGAAATTTTGATTTTAATGCATAACAGGCTGAGCTGAAATAAATGAAGTCCATGCTCAAATTACTTTGCATCCAAAGCCAGATGTAAGGGCATATTTGATTTTGTAGTTTTTTTCTTCTATTGGTTATTTAGGTTATCAAATTAGATATATATGCCCTGTTTATTATATTTTTTTGAAGTTTAAAAAATCCTCCTTTTTTTCTTTCATTTTAATAGCAAAGCGAGCCTACAAACCTTGATCCATCTCCTCCTGAGCCTCAAAAGCCAACGGTCTATTCCTTCTGCAAGAGTCTAATGGCCTCTGACACGAGCACCCATGGTAGGTTCTCCATTCTTCGAAGACACGCCACCGAGTGCCTTCCTCCATTGGTTAGCTCCGTCTTCCCTCTTTGCTTTAGTGATCCAGTTCAGAATTTTTGGTTATTTAGGTGGTAAATTAAGCGGGTTGCCATATTTTCTTCTTTTATCAGGACATGTCGCAGCTAACCCCGACACAAGAGCTAGTTGCTAAGGATCTCTATGGTTTTGAATGGCAATTCAAACATATCTTTAGAGGTATTTGTCGAAGTTTCATAGGTTTCGTTATGGACCAAATACTACAAATATTTGAATTCATGATAAGAACTATTATTGAGATTGGGCAAGTTTGGGTTCTTTCATTGTTACCAAAGATTATGGATTTATTGTCTTCCATTCTTGAGAAATGGTTGGTTCTATTTTTCTACCAAATTATATCCCTTTAATGGATTTTGTTTTGCTCTAAGTAATTACTTTCAAGACTAAGCATGAAGGAAATGGGGCCTGTTATGATTGACTGATTGTATGTTGGTTTAGTAAAAATTATCATTTTTCCATGGTAGGTTTATTGGGACTCTAGTTGGAGTAGAAGATATTTCTTCTTAATGGATGGATTCTAAGTAGAGATCATAGAAGGTTGGTAAATTTAAATTGCTATGTACGTCAATTTCTTCTGTACTTACTATTTTTCTTGATGTGGTTATGCTTTAGGTATAATGGGATGAAGCAATAAATATTTTACGATCGGAGAGGATTTATCTATGAGAAATCGAACCTTTTAATACCTCTGCTCTTATTTTAAAATATGTCATTAGCTAACTTATGTATGCCTTTTTTTTTTTTTTTATAAATTTCATGTTGATATTCTTTATAAGTTAATTTCTTAATTTATTATGAAGAATAACTCCAGAATAAGATGTTGTGTGTATATTTTCTTTATTACTTAGTGGGTATATTATTTATTAACTTTTGCATTCAGTTTTAATTATTAATACCTTGAACTTGTAAATATTGTTATTGATCATTATATGTTAGCCTCTAAAAAAAATTCACTTCAATATCCTTTACTTATTTTTCTTCTTTTGTATTTATTTTAGATACATATATGGCTATGGACATAGATTGGAGTTGGTTGAATCTACTAGGATATTGAAGATCGATTGATTTATAAGGCTAGAATTTATATATATAATACTTTGATTCTCATTTTACCTAGTATTTATCTTTTTAGGGGCAAGAGTTTAGGAGATATGTTTTGTGAAGTTCCTGTTTCTTACGTAACTGAGCCCGATGCTCCATTGCTTGTAAAGGATAAAAGTTAAGCTTTAATGAAATATGCTGTGGGCATCTACGTTGTTTGGTGGAAAGATTATGTATGTGCCTATATACATATATTTTTAATAGTAACTTAAGCTCTAAAATGATATATATATATATTATATATATATATATATTCCTTCTTTTGCAAATTCAGATTGGAGATATGATGGATGGTGCAAAGAAAAGATAGGAATTTTGTTGATGGTTTCATAGGTTAATGAACTCTTAGATTTTGCAAAGTTAACTATTTGGTGTCATCAATTCAAGTTTATTTTATTCTTTTTTCGATGTAGCAAAAGTGAGCTTAGAACTTATATATAAAATGCAGGAGATCAGCTGAAACTTATTTTGAATTCTAGTATTTACTTTCTTTTATATTCAGAAATTTGATGGTGTATGGTTTTATTCTTTAGGTTTTGATGAAACTAAAAAGATTGTTGGGATAATTTTTTGAGACTACCACTATATATGTTCAGTTCTTTATAATACAATGGTAAAGATTATCTTATTTGCAGTTATTTTATCTCTTTGAAGCTACTAGTTTTCATATATTATTCAATGGTACAGGATACTTAAATAAGTTACTAATGCACCATTTCTATTTTTATTTATTATTATAGATGATCTATGTTTTGAAATTGAACAGGATAGTAACGTCTAAAAGTTGATTATATATCCATATTTTATTATTGATAGTAGAGGTTCATTTATATCCATGCTTTGGTAACTTTCATGAATTTTGATTCATATGTATTTAGTTATCCATATTTAACAAAGAAGGATGTACACTAGATCTATACCCACATATATACTCTTACATATATTAGATGTTATATACGAAGATAAATCAGGGGATACATACATGAAAAGAAACAACATAGGTATAAGATACACCCACATCAGACATACCCATGTTTAACCAAACATGTGTATGTACCAACATGGGTGTAGGTGTATCCCTATGTTTTTTAGGCCTTTATCTATGTATCTTTTATGTGGGTGTATCTAAGTTTTCTTATAGTGGATCATGTTCCAAATGAATCCAGCCATCAATCGACTCAAAACCAGCTGGCAATAGTGGCCTCAGGATGGTGAAGGAGTAGCAATGGGTTCAAAATTCCATTACCTCAATTTTCAATGAGATTCCAAAGATAGTTTGCCAAGAACTCTCAATGAAAATCCAAGAAACTCAATGCTAATCACTAATGACTAATTGGGGCTAAAGGGTGAGCTCCTTAGAGGGAGAGAGAGAAATTTATAGATCAAATTCTAGGGCTTCACCTGAGTCCGACATGCCCTAGCACTCTGATTTTTATACTATAAGAATTCGAATTATTAACGATGGCTAAATACCATCGCTAATAGTCTCTCTGCCATCGCTAATAGTGCCACCATCATTAATCCCATCATAAAAGCTAACCTGGAAACCCTTATCGCTAAATACAATATTAGCGAAGGTAAAATTTGTTGTTGCTAATAAGACTATTAGTGATGACTTTAGCAACTAAATAATTTTATTTTTAATTATTAATTAATTTTTTAAAAAAAAATTTAAAAAATATTAGCAATGGTATTTTCATGGATAATGCTATCATTAATAATTATTAGCAATCAAAAATACCATCGCTAATGCAATCTCTAATTTTTTATTTTTTAAATAAAATAAAAATAATTATTTTAATTTGATCGCTAATGTTGTCACTAATATCGATGCTAATAATTAATTTTATTTTTTTTAAAAAAATAATAATATATTTTAAAATTTATTTTAATTAATCATAATGAATTATAGTTTCTAATACCTATTATACTTAAAATTCAAAGATAATATGATAATCAAAAATTAAAAACTACTTATATTTTATTAAAAATATAAATTATATATTATTTTTATAAGTAGTATCAAAAGAAATATAATACATAAAAAAAAAATCAGGTTCGATCCTCAAGCCTCCTCCTCCTGCTGCTCCTCTCTAGCAACTGGTCAATGAGAGCCGAATGTCCTAACATCCAGTAACAAAAAAAATAAAATAATATTAGTAAGTTTCGATATAAAGGCATATCTTTTGATATACTCTGATTCTCGAATAGATTATTTCTATCCATTTCATTCGATGATACAGAGCTATAGACACTCCCAGCCCATCGATTGGATGATTAGATTGAATTTTAGCTCCTAGATCCTCTTCCTGGACTCAAACCTAAATAGATAAAGCTTCTAAATATGAAAACTTAAAATAAGTAAAAGGATTTAGTAATACAATTATCTAATGTGATGGCTGGGATGACTAGCCCAGCTGATCGCATAGTTGTGGATCTCGAAGAAGCTCTATGGCCATATCGTGGATGGCATCCAGGAGGCTCTGAGGTTGCTGGCTTAGAAGCTTCTGCACAACCTCCTTCATGTGCTCATCCTCTAGGTCTATGACGTCGAGGTTTGTGAGAATGTTGAAGGATATCGAGGTGATGGTAGATCGAAGCTGTGGTCGAATCCTATGACTCGGCTTCTACTCATCCTTCTGATGGTGCTAAGCCATCCTTCAAGATTAAGAGGGGGCTAAGAAGATAGGTCATCACCATGCCTCTCAGCAACATATGCCACGTAATGCTTCTATATAGTTCAGAAATATATTAGTTCTAATATAAAAATCAAATCCTATAACAACTTATTAGTAAATAAAATTTAAAATTCTTATCATGATCTATCATGATGTAGAATCTAAATAATCATCAGTCCTCCTAGACTGGTGCATAGCCCACTACAACTGCAAATAATCTGATGGACGATCCAGCTGTCATGTCTACAATAAGTAAATAATAAAATTAAATTAATTAAAACATGCACAAAAGAGTTTTTATAATTATAGTGAAGAGTTTTGATATTGATTTTTTATCAGTTTATCGATCATAACATGCATGCCGATCGAACCGCTCATGTGCTTGATGGATCCTACTAGGCTGTTCGATTCTACTAGGCCCTCTACTGTCCATCAGAGTACTCCTCACTGCTCCACTTATTGTAGAGGGCCTACTATATATCCATCCACATCCAGTAATTTATGAAGGACCTTCAATTCGATGGTGACTAGAAACTAGAGTGCTGGATGGTGGATTGCCTGAGCTGTAAAGGCCATCTTGGAGCCTCCAAATGGCCTCCTCCTTGCAGGTCTAACGGCCAGCCTTCTCATCCTAGAGAGTTTAAAATCGAAAGTACTCCTGCAAGATAAAAGCAAGCATGTATTAATATGTAATTAAAATACTAGCATATTAGGAATTTAAAAATTAAACTAATTTTGATTTATCAGAAAAATCTTCTAGACTGCATCATGAGCTCCAGATGGCCAGCTGGAGAACTCATTCATAGACCTCAGCATCAAGCATCGAATGATACTGGTAACCACACGAGATACTCCAGACTCTCTAAATGTGCTATAAAATTGATTTTGGAAAATAAATGTTAACTATAGAATGGCTAAATTCTAAATATATTAATTAAAGTTATAGTACTTATAAGCGGCTCTGAATATGGATGAGTTATCCATCCTCCAATCGAGTTGAAGATGCCGTGAGCTAGGTGGGTCCTTGACCATGACTCTGTGTCTGGGAGCCGGTCGCTATTGCGTGTGACTATGGGGTCACTGGTAATCCCCTATCATCCGAATCTGAGTGCAAAATATCTAAGATAAAGAATATTATATTAGTTAGCAATGGACAAAATGATATCAATAAAAATATCTAAAGTATTAGAGTTTACCACCTGGTATAAGAGGTGTGGAAGAGTTGACCGCATAATTGCTCTCTCCTCGAGAGCTTTATCCTTAGCTGTAATGGCTACGATCTCTGAAAGACATGATGTATAATCTCTAAAAATAAAAATAAAAACTAAAATAAATAGATAACCTAAAAATTGATTTAAATAAAATATCTATCAAAATATAATAAGATAATCAAAATTTAACTCACGTATAACAAAGATTGTTAGTTAGCATCTGCAATATATCAGCAGAAAAATGATTCTCATCCAGCAGTACATGATAATGTATTGGTCTGCTGGTCTCCTAATTTAACCATTATCTGATCCTCATCCAACAGTACATAATAATTTCAATACATGAAAATGTGAAAAAGTCTCAAATCTACCTTTGAAAAATAAGGCATTGCAAGTTCTTCTGCACCTTTAACCATGAGGTGGCTGTAAGTAGTTATCTATGATGTAACAGACCATCCAAGCTTGCCTTGCATTACAAGTTTTTCTATACCTTTAACCATGAGTTGCAAACAGTTGTCTGTGATGTAATAAACCATCCAAGCTTGACCATACAATAATAAAAATAGAAATGCATCACCTCCATTTAGGCACATCTCACACAAGCAGTCATCATAGCCTCTCTGAGTCCCCGATCGCCTCCTCGAGTTGCAAACTAGGAGTAAAAATTTTTAAAAAAATAAAATAATAATTTAAAAATGAAATTCATGTGCTCACGCAGTCTAATCATCTAGCCAGCTCCAAGTATGTATGCATGGGACATGCATCTTAGCCATCCCCATTTGCAATGATATCTTTTACTTTTGTAATTATACTTTTGATAATGCTGCACTCTTAGTTCAAGAACGGGCTTGTTGTCCTTGTAAGATGTATCAAAAGAAAAATGCTTGATAAAGATACAATAGTTGTCTATTTATATAGGAGCAGATTTATGCCAAACTACAAGCGTTGGTACCTATATGAAGAGACGTGGGAGACAAATATGTAGATGGGAGGCTCTACTTGTCCAACACATTTGCTGATGTACAAGAGCTTAATGCTAACAGGCTTAAGCAGATGATAGTATATTTGATGGGTTTGATCTAATTATTGATGAAAGTTCATGTAGTAATCTTTTAAGTAGCAACCGCCATAGCCATGATGGACTATAGAGATGCTATGGTTATAGCCTTGCTTAGCCTCTAGAGGTTAGCAACCCTATAGCGAGTAAGCATGGCTATAACCATAGTAACCTTATAGTCTATCACAGCTATAACGATTGCTATCTGAAAGATTATTACATAGACATCCATCAATAAACAAATCAAATACACCAAATGTGCTAATCATCTACTTAAGCCTGTCACCAGTAAGCTCTTGCACATCAGCAAGGTCTTAGATAAATAGAGCCTTCAAAGTCCTTGCAATTATCTCCTACATCTCGATCTCCATATAAGTACCAATGCTTGTAGTTTGGCATAAATTCATTCCTATATAAATGGATAATTATTATATCCGTATCAAGCATTTCTTTATTGACACATCTCTTACAAGGACAACGAGCTCATTCTTGAACTAAAAGTGCAGCATTTTCAAAAGCATAATCATAGAAGTAAGGAACATTATTGCAAATGAAGACAGTCAGAACGCGCATCCCGCACATGCAGACTTAGAGCATGCCAGACGACTAGGCCGCATGAGCACACCAAAATGGCATCCAAGTAAATCCCATCCTAGAGTCCGATCTAAAACTTTAAAACTAATTAATTAAATATTATTAATTTAAAACTAATTTAACTAAATTAGAATATATATATTAATCAAAGATGGGTCTATGGTTTCATGCAATGCAAATTTTTTAAAAAATTAACAGCATTGGCCTGAGATGCATGAGGACTGGTTGCCTCGGACGCCAGCTGGGATCCGAGGCCCGAGCATGCAGGGCATGCCTCAGCTCCGTGTTCGTAATGCTGACCGACACCTTTCCTTAGCCTAAGCGCACAAGATGCGCGGGGGCTAGATGTCTTGGATGCTAGCTAAAACCCGAGACCTGAGTGCATAGCGCATGCCTCGGCCCCATGTTTGTAATACTGTCCGAACCTTCCCTCAGTTCAAGTGCTCTACATGCCAAGACCCAAATCTTGTACTTTTAATTAAATTAATATTTAATTAATTTTTTAATATCTAATTATATCTAATTAATATAATTTAAATAAAAAATTAATTTTTAGTGATGGTATTAGCCATCGCTAATGTCATTGCTAATACTCACAATAGAAGATAAGCTACCATATAGGACTGAGGCACGGGCTGGCATGCAAGGATTGAGTTGTGAGGATCGAGTGCAGTCAGAGGAAGGCAGCAAAGGGCTCAGGGAGGTAGCCGCAGAGAGGTGGGCCAGGGAAAGGTGGATCGGGGGGAGGTGGGAGGTGGTCGGGGGCTTGCAGCTGGGAGCTCGAGGAGGCAGCCAGGGGGAGGTGGCCGCAAAAAGGCGAGCCGAGGGGTGTAGGCTGGGGCGAGGTGGGAGGCGACTGGGGGCTCGCAGTAGAGAGCTCAAGGAAGTGGCCAGGGGGAGGCAGATCAACTACAGCTGGTGTTGAAAATATGTTCCAAAGCCAATCATCAGTCTATTGATGGTTGGACCATATATTTATAATTATATATGAATTATAAATTAATAAAAATTATTTTAAAATTTTTCATCATAAATTTTGTTATCTTCTAATAAACTTCTGTATTGTGATGAAGTCCTTAGGACTATCTAGATTCGGCAAAGGAGGATTTATCATTTAGTCCTTAAATAGTTCACGACCAAATGATACATTATTACTTAGAATAACAACGTTTATCAAGTATAGATCATTGAGTGTCATATAGGTTGGTTGTCCTCATAACCGAGTATTGAGATACTGATATGGCATACAAGTGAGATATATGGGTACATCTGTACTAAACGTGACCAACTTTGGAGATTTTCTCTTGTCAAGATTAGCTTCGATGGAATATGGGTATAAATATCCCTTCGATCTGAGATTACCATGGTGACTTTCAAGCAACTCGCTATATTTTGGTGCCAGACTATCTGAATTTCTAATTTAGTGATGAAAAATTTCTAGGCACAGTCAAGTACTTATGGAGTCGGTGCATGTATCAAGATGGGATTGACCATCCCTGATTTCAGAAGCTGTATTCAATTATATTTTAATTTAGCAAAACCTTGATCAGGATAGTCTTAGTGAGGAGTCACGGAATTAATTACTTTAAGACACGGTATGAATGTATTTTCTAGGATTGACAGTCTAACCCTGAGTCATCTATTACACAGAGGTCATAGGGATGAATTATACGATAATCATATTCGCATAGGTTTTGAATATTGCAATTACGATTATTCGACCTATCCGGACATCAAATACCATTGCTACATGGTTACTTTGATTAGTATAGAAATTGATTTTTATACTACCGACTTAGATTCAAATCTGCGGGGTCACACACATTAGGAGTTGCTATCTGATCTAATGGCTGATCAAGAGTTCCATTGGTCTAGGACTCTATGATCAAGAGTTCCACTAGATTGGGACTCTATGATCAAGAGTCCTACTAGACTGAGACTCTGAGTTCGACTTATCTAGGACTCTGATCAAGAGTTCCATTGGTCTGGAACTCTATGGTCAAAGAGTTCCATTGGACTGGGACTCTATAATCAAGAGTCCTACTGGATTGGGACACTGAGTCCTACTCATCTGAAACTCTCTAATCAAGAATTTTACTAGTCTGAGACTCTATGATCATGAGTTTGATTCGTTTGGGATACTGGGTTCAAGAGTCTCACTGATTTAGGACTCTTTAAGAATTTCATGTTGATAGGACTCTATTGTCTAGTAACCCATTCAATCTGAACTTAGATATTTTTTAGAAAATTAATTAGTAATTTAATTATTGATTAGCTTAATTTTATTGAACGATGAAGATTCGATCAAATCTGATTGAATTTGATTCGATTGGATTTGACCCAATCAGGTCATGAGATGATCTAATCGCTATAGAAGTTTTGACCCTAATTTGATCAGGACGTAGATCTAATTAATTTTTAATTTGATTAAAATTTTATTGGATTAGGCTAAGCCAATTTAGTTGGGTTTAACCTAGTTTAATTAAGTCTAAATTAATTAGTTTGGTTGAAACCAATTAGGACAAAGTCAAATGAAGTTTGAATTCAAATTCTCCCATACGTCCATCATTTTTGACTTTTTCACTCTGCTTTCCATGCCCTCCCTTTTGTTTATCGAATATTTTTTGAGAAATAAAAATGTACACATAGAAGGAGAGTCCTTCTGCGTGTTAAATATAGGAGAGGGGGCGTTGGATAAGGATAAGAGGCTCATTTGATTTTTAAAATCAAGTGAGTGGTTAAAACCTCTCAACCACTCGATCCTTATCATTTTCTATACAGTTTTCCTATGGTATTCATGTTAATAAGTTATGAGAATTTTTGTGCATATAAGAGAGGGGGTTAGAATTATGTGGTAAAAATTTTAAAGTATTTGAGCAACAGTTCTGGGCAAAAAAAAATCTTGGAGTGAAGATAAATAGGATCTTGCAGCACTTTTTTTTCTTTATGCCTCTCTTCTCTTGTGATTTTTACCTCTAAAAATATTTTATTTTTAGATATAAACTAAATAGAGATTATAGATCTAAAAGTTATCTTTTCATAAGAACTTATTTCATGAAAAAACTCTAGATAGAGAGGGCGTGATAAGATTTTTAGTGTGTCAGGATTTTTGGATCGAGTAAAATCCTAGATTTGGAAATATGGATTTGGGTGGAAAAATCGAGTACTGTGAACATTGGATCGTCACCAAATTTAAAACACATCTTCATCATCCTCCAATATTTATGTTTTAATTTTTTAGAATATTTAAGAAATCAAAAGATATATGATCGATTGGATCGATCATGATCAGCCATCGAAGGTCCCAGTGAGGAGCTAGCACTCCAATGGGGCTGATCGGGATTAGGAGCTCTGTGTGAACTAACCATAGAGGCCGGACACATATGCGGCTATGACGTGATATCAGAGCATTATCCGATGGACTCAGATTATGGTGATCGACTATCCATAAAAAGATATTATGTTCTGAACACATAGATGTAGTAAATAGTTTATTATATAGTTTTATTTTCAAATCTATTGATGTATACATGCATATTATGTTTAGATCTTAATGTATAGGATTAAATAATCTGATATGATCAGTAGATAATTAATTAAATTAATTATTTTTTACTATATCATTGCTATTTTTAAAATATTTTTTAAAAGTAGCATGGCAAATCCTGCACTATTTTCTTACAGCTCGGGGGAGAAGGCCGAAGGCTCGGGGAGGCGGCCATGGAGAGATGGGTTGAGGGGAGGTGGGAGGCAGTCAGAGGCTTAAGACTGAGAGCTCGAGAAGGCAACCGAGGGAAGGCAGGGGGGATGTAGCTAGTGGAAGGAGGCTGGGGGCTTAGGGAGGTGGTCATGGAGAGGTGGGCTAGGGAGAGGTGGGAGGTGGCCGAGGAGGTGGGAGGCTACCGGAGGCTCAGGGAGGCAGTCATGAAGAGGCGGGCCGAGGTTTTGGAGAGGCGGGAGGAGGCCAGAAGCTTGTGATCGAGGGCTCAGGGAGGCAGGAGGTGCTGGGAGGCTTGGAGAGATAGGCCAGGTGCAGCCGAGGGCTCGAAAAACTGGTCAGGGGGTGGCGGCTGGGTGCTCGGGGATGTTGAATCTAGCAACACAGTGGGAGAAAATTAGGCCTATAGAGAAGGAGAGAGGGGGTGGTGGTGGAACCGGAGGGCGGGGGAGGGGGTGGCAGTAGGGGATAAAGCCATGGAAAGGTGGGAAAATGAGGGGGCGATGGGATGGAGAAAAATGAGGGTGCATAGTGGGATGAGGAAAAATGAGGACGAAAAGCTTGTTAGCGATGGCAAATTACTATCGCTAATATTTTTTTCCATTGCTAATATATTTTAAAATATAATTATTAGCAACGACAGCATGTCGTCGCTAATAATTTATTTTCATTGCTAATAATTATAAATATATAGTAAAAATAAATTTACTTATTACTGATAGAAAAATATCATCGTTAATAATTTTATTCCATTAGTAATACGACTATTAGCGATGGTATTGTCGCTGTCGCTAATTTTAATTTTTTATTTTTCTTTGAATATGGTATAATTTTAGAATTTAAAGTCCATCTTTACTATTCATTATCTAAATAATTATCGTTAGAGTATCAGCACAAAAAAACCATCTCGATCCAATAGCCCTAGCTATATTGATCAATAAAATTTAATTTTGACGACCATGAACGACCGTATAATGATCTGATAGATAGAGATCACCGATGGATCTAAAAACTTGCAATAATAATCTTGATAATATTTATAGTATATTATCAAAAATTTATTTCAATCGAATATCTTTATCATGATCAATTTAGTATAGAATGATTTTGATAGTTAAATAAAAAATGGATGATTAAAAAGTCAAATGGCATCCGATTAAGATAAATTTTTAGATAAATGATTATTGCTACTATTTTAATTATTTATACGGCAGTGATCATAAAATTCAAATTGCACGTATATGAACCATCAATATTAAGTAGATATTATAAAAGCATAAGTATAATTATTTAAAGACTTTAAGAATGAGTATCAAGAAACATAGTTTTGGATCGTTCATATACAGACGATTTGAATTTTATAATCACCACCATACAAATAATCAAAGTAGTAGCAAAGATCATTTATCTAAAAAAATATCTTATAATCGGACACAGTTTGGCCTTTTGATCACTGATTTTTTATTTAACGGATCAAATCATTTCATACTAAATTAACAATGATAATGATGTCCGATTGAAGTAAAATTTTAATAATATGCTATAAATATCACTAAGATCATCGTTGCAAGTTTTCAAACCCATCGGTGGTCTCCATCATCATATCATTATATGGTTATTCGTGGTCGTAGAAATTAAATTTTATTAATCTACATAACTAGGGCTATCGGATTGAAATGATTTTTTATGACGATACTTTAATAATAATTATTTAAATAACGAATGATGAAGATGGACTTTAAATTTTAAAATTATATCATAATCAAAAAAAATAAATAAATTAGTGACGAAATTTAGCGACAGCATTTCGATCGTCACTAATACCATATTAGTGATGCATTACTGACTATTAGCGATGAAAAAGCTATCATTAATAAAATTAATTTTTTTAAAAAAAATAATTATAATTATAATTAAATTAACTAATTATCGACGGCTCAATTTGCCATCTCTAATAATTTAAAAAAAAATTTATAAAATTTTAAAAAATATTTTTAAAAATTATTAATATTAGCAATAGCTTTTTTCGTCGCTAATAACATAATTCCATCGCTAATAATTCTACAATCAAATTAAAAAAAATAAAATTTTTTTATTAACGATGATAAAAGATTGTCACTAATATAATATGCCATCGCTAATAATGATAAAATCTAATTAAAAGAATTAAATTACTAAATATTATGATAGCTAATCACCTTTTCTAATACTGTTGCTAATATCTACAGCAACGGCACTACCGTCGCAACTTTCATCAGCAATGACTAATAGAAACGGCTGAGCTTCCATCACTAAAGCATTCGATAAAAAGTAATATTAGAGACGGCAGAATCACCGTCGCTAATTTTGTTACTAAAAATTATTATTAACGATGACAAAATTATCGTTACTAATGTTCATTGCTAATACTCTATTTTCTTATAATGTTAAGTAAGAAGCCTTCCATTGAAAGTTTTTCTTTATTTCCTACATGTGCAACGCACGGGTGCCAAAGATGGTCGAAGCCCAATAAATTTGGGCCAGATCCAATTTGGGCTGGTCATGACAGTTTATCTCAGATTTCCTGGTTTTTTTTATGCTGCACGCTTGGTTCCAAGGAGGTGGATTACAGCGGATGGTAGGTTGTAGCACTCATCTGTTTTAGCACTTGATGTTTTTTACGATCTTCCCTCTATAATTGATCAACTAATCTGCAATAGACAATAAAATACTCTGTGCTTGCATCGAGGACCTTGTAGATTAGCAAATACATAATTGAAAGTTTAAAAACTATGAGGTTTTGGCTGCAAAGGAGTCAAAGGCCATGAGAAGCACTGCTAACCATATTTGGACTTGAAGCCACACTTTCCGTTGATGGTTCCTCATCTCGGTTTTATTCAACATGGGGGTTGGATTTGAGGCCACATCTATTTGCTGATGGTATCTCTACCCTACTCACCTGAGATACAGGGATTTTTGTGGCGAAGCCCTTGGTTAGTGAAAAAGCCTACCACCCTTGATACCTAAAATCAGAATGCATGATGGTTAGTGTTATATTCCGGGAAAACCTTTATGTCATAAAATGAATATAACACAACTAGATAATCTAAAATTATAATTAGCACATACTCGAAATTAAATCCCCATATATAAGTCCCAAAGTCCATAAGAAACTATGAAATAGATATAAATATTAAAAGAAACTACAAATACCAACCACTTAACAAAATCCATAATCAAACCAAAACAAAGATTAGTCCCAAACTGTAGTAACATCCATAGTTAAATCAAAATAAAATAGTCCCAAACTATGGTAACACCCATAGTCAAACCAAAATAAAAGAGTCCCAAACAAAATGCAACATAGCATGTCTAACCAAAATATATAAGCAACATAAGTCTAAAAAAAGTGTCCATGACCATAATCAACTTTCCTTTTTCATTGTTTCCCACTTTAACTTCTCAAATTTAGGTGAACCTATAAGCTCAAAATTCAAATGGTTAAGAAAAACAATAGAGAAAAATGAAATTAGAAAATAGAAGCAAGTATTAATTAGTAAACTATGATTCATCTCACTAAGATCTTTGCATTGGCATCAATAGTGGTCGAGCATTGAGTTAATTGGGATTCATTGTTGGAACTTGAGTTCGTGACATCTTCTACAATCTCATCTAGCTTGAGCTTCAAAACATCTATGTTGAAATATTACAATCATTAAAAATAAATTCTTCTAAAAAATTATAGTAATATAATTAATGAAATATATATCTTTCTTTTCAAACACTCAATCTCTAGTACCAATTAAGGCCTCAGCAATATCCGATTTAAGTGTACTACAATACTTATCAAGTACTTGCCTATTAATAGTAAAAGTAGATTCAAAGATGATTATAGATATTGAAATAGTTAAAATATCATGTGTCATAAAAAAAACCACAGGATGTCGAAATTAATGTGCTTACCAAAAACCAAGGATATCCGGATTGCCTATCAACTCTAGTCTTATTGAAATATAGTTTCAATCGAGACTTTTATGTAGCATTCACAAAATCAAAGCTTTCAAATATATCAAAATCCTATATTATTGAAAAATAAAATGAATTATTTATCAAAAACAATACCATCTACAAGTATAATATATGTATTTTGATAAAAAAAGTTATGTTGCCTTAAAAGCATCCACTCTTCTACATGGTTCAGAAGTGTCATAAGAAATATCACTTTCTATGTCTTCATAAGTTGATAAGCTAGTAGTTGGAGTTTTAGAAGAAGGAAGCATATATTGATTAAAAAAAAAAACATACAATTATGGAAAGAAGGATGCATATATTGATTTAAAAGAGAACATATAATTATAGAAAGAAGAAACCATAAACTAATCAAAGAGAGAAAACATACAATTATGAATAGACATGCTCTTGGTACAATCATATCCATTCAATTGCTTATAACAATACTCTATAAACTAAAATTTGCATTGAGGATATAAAATAACTATCATAGCCAAGATTAAGCTATAATCTTATTAATATATCTTTCAAAATTTTCATACATACTGATGCCATTCTTTGCGTAAAAGTATCTACACTCTATATCTCTTGCCTCAAAGAATGTTCGATCAAGAAAATTAATTTGAAAAAAATATAAATTTGATGTAGGATATTTAACTCATAAAAATACTAAAATAGTAATATAGAAAACACTCAACAACTTGCTAATCTTCTCAACTTTATCCACTTCTTTTCATATGGATAATACTTGTAATTAGATCCACTAAATTTTAAATAAAAAAAGGCATGGTAGTAAAAAAGAGCACTTTCTAACATCAAAAAAATTGAATTCTATCTTGTAGGAATATTTATCATAACTCTTTTCTACTTTTCAAAAAAACTTATCTAACACATTCCAAAAACTTTTATGTTTGAACTTATAAATCTCTCACATATTTAATTCCTTCATGAATCTTGAATATAGATTCATTCATCTCCTTTAATCCCTCTTATATAATTAAGTTAAAAATATGAGCACAATATCAGACGTGAAAAAAATTTACCATTTGAGTAAAGTACATTGTCAAGCTAGATTTTAGTATGTCAACAAAAGCATCATTTATCAATGCATTATCCAAAGTCATGTAATATAGTTCCTTTTTAATCTACAAACCAATCAATAAATTATAAATTATTTCATATAAAGATATATCGTTATATGGAGGAGGGATGAAACTAAAGTTAAGAACTTTCCTTTGCGGCACCTATTCTTCATCAATAAAAGGGGTAGTTAAATACAAATATCCATCAATAGTAATAGAGGTCTCCATATTTAAAGTCAAGCTTATTCTAGAAGGAATTGAATATAGTCATAAGATTAATTTTTTCTTCTTTTTTATATAATTTTAGCAAATCAACCTTTATAGTATTCCTTGATACTAACTTTGCAGTCTCATAGATATAAGCAAATAAAGATCTAATATCTTCATGCTCAACAAATTAAAATGATAGATTATGTGAAATAATTGCAAATGTTATCAACTGACGAAATTCTTTGGGATCAAATTTAATAGAATACATTGGTATAGAACTTTCAAATTATAAAAAGATTATCTATTTTTTGCCACAATTCTTTCTACAACTCTTTATTTTTATTTTAAATTTTCGGTCCCAATGTTACCACCATATAGATATTCCATACTACGCTTTTTGCACTTACATTTTTAGGTTGCTTTATTTATATAAAAGAATTAATAAATAGGTAAAATTAGTTTTCTTTTATGTTTGTTTTGTGCAGAGTCACCCACCATAAATATATTAAAATTTAAAGGCATCGTGACGCAGCTAAGGTGCGGTAATCATTGGAAAAGAGGATGGAAGATGCATGAAATAAAATAAAATGAAAGAAAGAGGAAGAAAAGCTCTTCTCTCGAAATTTTATTTGATAACTCAGAATAAAATTGACTACAATAGAGGCCAAGGGCCTTATTTATAGCTAAAAATCTTAATTCAAAAGTAAAAGAACTCCTAAATCAAGTCACAAAAGAAATTCTAAACGAAATCAAAAAGAATAAAATAAAATAAAGTCAAAGATCTGATTCCTACTTGGATTAGGAAATCTAATAACCTTGCACGCTATCGTAAGCCTGTTAGACAATAAAAATTGACCCCAAAATTTGCGATGGCGGAAAAGCTGTCAGACCTGTAGGGCTCGAAGAGAGATTTTTGGAATAGAATCATAATAAGTATTCTGATATCGGATGACAAAGTTATGACCATTCTAGCTCGGCAGTATCAGAATCCTGCAAATCAATGCAATCAGGTCGAATTCGCATCCTTTTGGGTTCGATCCCTTAAATTCATATATTTGTCGGCTAAGACATCTGCATTACATCGATTCATTTATCCTATCATCATCACTCTCCACCTCTATAGTCATGTTATATTAGGATTTGTAGTGCTTCCAAGCCTTGGAAGGCCATAGGAGGAGTCAGAGTATTGGCTCCGGAATACTATGATGGGTGTAAGTCCTAAGGCTAGGATAGAAGTGATCTTAGGATGAAAGTGGTGTGTAGCCCTCCACGGACTTGAGGTTCGGTGTGAGCACCTTAAGAGGTTTGGTAGATGCTTCGGAGACCTGAGATATAAGGTGGAGCAAGAAATCATAGCCACGAAAAATATCAGCCAAGATAAATTGCTGGCACACAGATGGGCTAGCTCAGATATGTAGTTGAGTCGGCTCGGCCTAAGACCGAGCCAGCTCAGAATAAATTCAAGCAGGCTCTCTCAGACAGATAGAAGATAGTATTCAGACGAGACGCAATCAAGCCAGCTCGACTTCTGATAGAGCTGGCTCGACGGTGGCGAACAAAATTAGATGGGATTTTTTGTTTAGTCTTAGATTGGGTTTAATCCAAAGGATCTTAAGGTCTGGTTTATAAGGTCTTAAGAGGGCTAACTCATGTATGAGTCGGATTTAGATCCAAGAGATAAAAGCATGGGTGATATGGATGTACATGGGCTTGGTGAGTGCTTTCATATATTAGGTTAGCTAGAAGAGTTTTTAGTCGGACCTAATAACTATGTATAAATATATAGGTTGTATTATGATTTCATAATAAAAAAGATTGAAATATAGATATTTTCTTCCTCAATCTTTCTTTTCTTTTCTCTCTAGTATTGCTGCCCTAGGATTCTTAAAGAAGATCTAGAGAGGGGGGGCACCTCTCTCAAGCCCTAGGAGGAAGACGCCCCATCACAAATTCAAATGATGGATTAGTGGTTCACTATCCTTAGAGAACGTCAAAGATCTCCTCAAGTTCATAGATCCTGAATTTTCGCAATATGGTATCATATCGATATCATGGTTCTCAACATTTGGTATCAGAGTTGCCGAATGTTATAATAATTGATATCAGAGCGATATCATATTTCAACAATTGATGTCAGAGCAATATCAAATTTCAACATGTTGAACTTTTTATTTATCTATGATCATATAATTTAAAATTATATCAAAAGACCAATTTAAAAAAAAAATTATTGGCTTTGAGGAGTAATTTATTAATATATGTAAATATAATTATAGAAATTAAATATGCTCAAGAATTAAAGAAATATTTAATAAAATAACATATATAACTAGCAAATACTTAGAAAAGTAGCAAAGGGAAGGAGAAGAGAAGGCTCAGATTCATGATTTAATTTATAGTTAAATGAAAATAGCTGCAATCGGTTGCTTACAGAAGCAGACAATCTAAGATTAGTCGCCATCAGAAATAGCTAGTTTTTTTTTTCAATTTCTTAACAAATTCTTATCCGCATTGCAACCTCTTCGTACAAACCTTTTCATGGTTGTTGTTTATTTTTTGCAGGAAAAATACATATGTATCTTTTTCCATTCTATGAAAAAAAAATGTCTCAGCTTGTTAGAATCAGTAATTATCATTCACATGGGATGACATAACAAACTTACGAAAGGTAGGAAGTAGAAAATACGTCACTTCGTTCTTTTAAAGAGGGAAAAAAAAGGAAGCATAAAAACATTTCTTTTACCTAGCAGTAATATGTAAATATGTCGGTAAAATAGTCATATCAATAGTTTTTTGGTGGGCGTAGCTGAGAAGAAAGATGCTGAAGCTTACGGGTGACAACGGTGGAACATCAAAATAATCAGAAGACAGAACAGAGGTCGTCACAATAAAATAGAACATCAAAAATATGCATTGCTTTATTGGTCCGGCGCTAAAGAGCTGAGGCATCTACGAGCATCATGTGGAAGAGATTTACTGGCGACCACAGTGGCACCAGGAAGACCGCACTTTCCAGCAAACATGGCATCCAAGAATGGAATAAAAACAACATTAGAAAGTTGCCGTACCACAACTGTTGCATCCAAATTGTCATTTCCATTAGCTGCACCCTTGAATCCAAACCTAACAACAGCATGAATTGCTCATGAAATGAATAAACAATATTTCTGGAGATTGTATATACTATGGCTTTCTAGTTCACTCATTAAACAAGAATCATGCACGGGCGAAAACCAAACCATATGTATGTGCAGCAGCCACTTCATACACATTTTCTTGGACCGGATCAAGACACACGACATTAGAGGAAAAACATGAGCACATCGATCACAACCAAAGTCATGACAAGAAGACCATAAGCACATTGACATTTTCTTGGAGAAAATATGTCAGATGACCGAAAACAAGTCAGATGCAGTAATAAGCCTCAAGTTTTAAAAATAATATCTCTGTTTTAAGGTCATGGAACATAAGTGTTCTAAAAAATAAAAAGTAAAAATACAAAGAAGGAAAGAAAGTATTCATTATGATATGCATGGTACAAGGGGAACTTACCACTCATCTCAATTGCCGGTTGACTGGAAAAGCTGATGTAAATATGTAACATGATTTTTTTTTTCTATTTCATGCTAAAAAAGGCTTAGGTAAAAGGAATGTCTTTATGCTTGTGTGCTCATAATCTACACAAATCTAAACATTATAAACGAACCTTGGTACCTTGTGTCCTTGAGACTAGAGTTTTCCCCATGTTCCTCACATTGAAGACTTGGGGTGCCTTGATATTGTGCAAGTCTTTCTTTGCAAAAGAATTGACAATGCAATAGATTGAGCAAATTAAAACCACACTGAGAGATAAAAAGAGAAAAAATTAAAACAAAAGAGTTGATTTTAGGGTGCAGCTTTTTCTTGCCTCTTCTTTCCTTTGAAGATCCTCTTAAAAGGATGGTAAATAGAAAGAAAGAGGTCGGTGTCATGCCTCCATCCGAGATCATGAGTCAGGGATCATAGCAATTATCGTATATTCATAAAAAATATTTTTCACAAATATGCAAGGCATCTCATCATAATATCATAAATAAACAATAGAATTAATCAAAAAATTAAATCTAAAATTTAATTAATAAAAATTTAATTTTAATATCTCATAAAATCTAATAATATTTTAAAAATCTTACATCAACTTCAATAAAATTTTTAATCTAAAATAAAGACATCAAAATTCTGCTTCTAATCACTTTTTTGTATATATTTTTTGTATCATCTCAGTTCTCAAGTCTGTAAAATTAATAAAATATAGGATAATGAGTTAAACAGTCCAATAAGCAATGAATACTTCAGCTAGATTAAATTAGATAATAATATAATTATTTATAAAAATTAGGCATATAGAATTCATCAGTTCAAAATCAATTTCTAATATGCAGCATTAGCAAAATATTATGCAAGCCAAAATTTAATCTTTTTTGAAATTCGAGTTTCATTCATAAAGTCAATTTCTTTCAAAAAACTATCAAGTTTATACCATCAACCATAAGCTATAACCATATTTTTTTTATAGTAGAATTATAAAACCGTATGTTTACTTGCGGTGAGCTATATGTTATCTTGCAGCATGCTATTCATTATCTTATAGTAAAGTTCTTAAGAACTGCAAATCTACTAATGATATATCATATATCTGCTTGTGATATAAACCTTCAGAACTAATCAAATGCCAACATATTAGCCCTCATTGATGAGGTCCTTCATATAGTAAGGCTGGGAGTTCAAGTCATCTCAAATTAAAAAATTTTTTCACAGATCATATTTTGGTTTGATATCAATCGAGTGTAATCCAATAAAAGATCAATACTTTCGATCATGCATTCTCATAATATTTCAAAATAAGATATATTCAATAATAAAATATTATTCATCAATTTTATGCATCATGAATAATATGATTCAAAAGTTATTGATATAATAATCTTATAATTTGCCGATAAATCTAGGATAAGTGAATCATTACTTACGTCATAAGTGCTTGAACAAATCTAATAATTTTAGAATTTTTTTTAAAAATCTTTAAATGAACAAATCATATGGCAGAATTAATTGCTAGACATCTTCTTATCGAGACGATCACATCTCTATACAAAATCAAGTCCATAATTATGAAGGGTATGAATAATATAGAAAGATATGATTGACGAATAGTCACATCTAATGGTCTATGTCGGTCTAGTTATTTAATTTCATCAATTAAGATTAGGCTAGGAGATAGATGATTCAACGGAGATCAAGGATAATTAAATTAGTAGTATCCAATAAGAATTAAAGTGAAGGTCAATATGTTATTCAATAATCAGGGATCAATTCAATCAAATAACTTCATCTAATCAGAGTCAGCTAAAATACAATAACTTGATAGAGATCAACAAAGATCGGATCTTGTAATGCTCGATAAAGATACGGATGGTGTGGATATGCTATCCGACCAATAGGATAGTTCAAAGTCTATCTATCGAATCAACTTATATTCAAAGCAATAAGGCTAAAAATCCTTCATTGGTTCATAAATCAAATAGAGAGAAAATATCGAAGGAGAGAGAAATTAACAAGATAGAACAAAGGTGATCAAGTGATACTGTCCCGTATCTCGATTGATCCGATCAAAATAATTTGATCAAATCATGATTAAACTAGTATATAAATGATTCATGAAAATCATAGTTGATCAAATATAGTAGTATTTAGTCTAGCCAGGGATAATGCTAGCATACCGTCTGGTAACTATGGATTAGGATTCTTCACCATAGTCATTCAAGCTCATTGAGATAGTCTTATTAAAGATCTAGAAAATTATAAGAGAGAAACAATCTAGAAAGAGAATATTGTAGTACAAGAAATCAGAGAGAGAAGATGGAGGAGAAAATAGAGAGAAAAAGCAAAAAAAGAGAAAGGAGAGAAGGAAGAGAGAGAAAGTTCTTTTTTTTATTTTTATTTTATTTTATTTTTTTTCTTTTTCCTTACCTTTTCTTCTTTTATTTTTCCTCTTTCTTTTTTTTTTTGTGGAATAGGGGACCGACATTCCCCATTCTTTTTCCAAAACAGAGGCCATGATTGGTATAGTTGTGGTCAGTAGTGATTAGGGCCTCAATGGCATAGCCAATGGTTCCCTTCTCGCTAAAAGGCGGTGACGAACGGTACCAAAAATCAAAGAGAGAAATAACGGGAAATATGTTCATTTTTCTCAAAATTTTTTTGACGATTATTGATCGGCATAAAAAATCTAAGGCCTTAATGGGAGGGAGAAGAGAGTTAATCAAAGTTTTTGACATCTTACTAGTCTTTTTAGCGGTGGTTAGGTCCCAATTTCCAATAAATTTGGTGGAAAACTTTCGAAAGAAGGAGAGGGATTATTTTGGCGATCGCGAGTTGGTGGGGTCAAAGGGGGAGATCAACATCTTTAAATAAAGGGAGGTGTTACAATCCCTCCCAAATTCAAATTTTTGTCAGAATTTAGAGAGGAAGAAGACTCCCATCAAGATCTTCTTCATTGCCTTTTTTTCTATTTTTTTATAGTGCTTCAATATTCTTGCATGTCTTTTGGGCCCTTTTCCTTGGTGGCTAGGCCGGTCAAGTGGACCAAACCCGATTCAACATTAGGGCCCATTTTGGATTGGGATATTACCATCACAGATTAAATAGAAAGGTTTTGAAATAAGGTATTGAAGAAGGTGATGGAGGTTTTGAGAGAGTTAGGGTTTGAGATGGAACCTTAGGTCTAGCAGAAGACTAGATCTAATCCTGAATCTCAAGAAGAAAGATCTTGGTGTCTCATTGCTTGCCACTCACTAGCTTAATCAATGAGGAAAGAGGGTATAGGGCACTCGGAATTAGCCTACAGAACTATGGAAGGGCTAAGTTTGCATGGCCATGTGGCTAGGTTAAATGGTATAGAGTTGCAGTTTGAGTTATCCGATCTAACCTAACCCCATTATTAAATGGGTTAAATAGGTCAATGAATTAAAACCTAAATCAGATCCAATTCTGAAATAGGTTAAACAAATTGACTTGTTTACAATCAGAATTCTGTAGCCCAAACCTAAACGTGCTTATAGCAGGTCCAACATGGGTTGGATTAATGATTCGGATCATATTTTGCCACCCTTAGCCCTTCCTCTAAAAAGTTATTGTATAACAAGTGTATATAATAAGATATTCGAACTCCAATATATTTAAATATTATCATTTTGTTACTAATTTTTCCTTGGTGCCTAAGCAGATTTGCAATCAACCTATTAATTCAAAAGCCAAAATATTCAAATGTAAAATGTCATGCCTTTTGTAATAGTTTTATATGATTTCACCAAATATAAAATGGTAACTAGAGTTTTGTACAACATATAAGTTCTATCTAAATTAGAATTTTATATTTGAATTCAAAAGATGAAATTAATAAACTGACATGTAGAATGTAAATGACTTGTTTATATTGACGTATATAAAATTTCTATAATGCACAATATATTTTTATATATTTATGCATGCAGCCATAACAAAATTTTCTAATTTTTATTTGTTACATTTTGTAGTTATTGGAAAATTGAGTTTCTTTTGGTTATAAAAACTACACAAACAAATAAATAAAGATCAGCATTCTTATTGTTCAATCAGATTAATGGACGGTCAAAGCTAATGAAAATTTTAATATAAGCATAGAGCAAGAATGCATACAATTGTATAATACTATATTATAATACAAATATTTATACAAATTTTAATATTATTATAACAATTACAAAAATAATGAAAATATAAATATTATAATATAATACATTAATTATAATATTTGTAATACCAACATAATTTACTAATAATAATACTAATTTGATATAAAATATGACTTATTATAATATGTCTAAAGTAAATAATTAACATGAAATATGATATATAAATTACAATTTTCATAGATACTATTTTATTCTAATATATTTTTAGTATGTAATTATGGTAAAATAATATTGTTCTTAATTAAATAATACTCTAGAAAATCATCGAAGCCCTTGCTTGGATACGAATTTACTTTTCATTTTTTAGAAAATAGAATAAGACCTTAATGCTCTTGGAATCAATATTCCCATGTCAAAAGAGTTTTCAAACATAAGAATTCCTAAAATCTTCTTCATGCTATCCATTGTATATGGTGCTTATTTTAAGTCTCCTGAATTATAAATTAATAACTATTAATTAAAATTTTAAATTTCGACAAATATATTTAATAATTCAAGCAACATTATGCCTAGCTGGCGATATTTGCATAGGGACAGCATCATCAAACCAAACACGTGCGCAGAAAATTGACGTCCATTGCCTTGTGTGGTCATGAGAAGTGGGACCAATTCCGCATATAAAAGTTATAAAACTACTAAAATGCCAGGAAGAACCCTTGCAAGAAAGATTCTGCATGTACAATATCACCAATCTACAACAAGGCAAACGACTTCTACCATCACAGCCGTCTATGCTTAATCAGACGTCATGTAACTCATGTACCATTTGAACGATCCCTGCTCGGGAATTTCCCAGAATACCCTCCCCCTCAAACTCGGATCTCGAACGACAAAACCAAAGTCCTCGCCGGGCGTCGCATTCTGCCACTGGACTGAAAGCTGGGGTTTTTGAGCCCTACCAACCGCTTAAACCCCTCGACGATAAGAGCCGTTTCCATTTCTTCGTTAAGCTATTTTCTTTCCCTTTCGTTGGAGCCCACACCAAAATTCTCGCACTTTCTCCGTTTCCTGTGGGCTGATAAAAATCTTGCAGGTGCCTTTGTCTTTTTCCTTTTGTCCTTTCCTCTCTTTTCATTTCTGATTTTTTTTTTTCCTTTTATGTGTCCCAATTAAGTGAGTTTAGTCTATGCCATTGGACAATGTTATTGGTATTCTTGGAGAAATCCGTTTGAATGGGGTATAGAGATCTTTTGCTTTGCTTTTTTAATAATCCTTTCAAATAAATTCATTTGATTGCTCCATTGTGTGTCTTTTATTGTTCTAGATCACCGTTTAGTCTTTTGTTTCTGGTTTTTTTTTTCTGATGGACTTGTCTATTGGCTTTATTTATATTTCAGGTCCATCAAATGTGAAAACTTTGTTCTGGTGGATTGATGTAGTATTTGTTAGCATGCTTTATGTTGGTTTTTTTTTTAAAAAAAAATTTAATACTTGTTCGTTCGAAAGGTTTCCCAGTTATTATTAATTGATTTCGAAAGTGTTATGCTGTTGTCTGATTTTTGAGTGTTTTCTGATCGATCGGTTTCAGTAAGAGATCATGGAAGGAAGTCTGTGATGGAACTGCAAACACTTGGGTGTTTGGGTTTTTGAAGCTCGTCGGCACTTCTAATCATACCAGTTGCTAAAAATCTTGTCTTTGGATTGTAATGGCGGCAAATATATGGTGTCTGGCACCTTTTGATGGTCGATGTCCTGTTGGTGTTTCCGCGATTCGTGGGAGGAGTTTAACAGTGGACTGGTCAGGCAGATGTAGCTCATTCAACATTTTGAATGAAGGGAATGGTTTTTATGTTTCAGGTCAAAGGGCTGTTTCATGTTCTCGTGTTAGATGTTCAGCAAACTCAAATTCCCATAGCATTGGTTCATACCACAATAAAGATCCCTTCTTGCATCTGCACCCTGAAGTTTCCATGCTCCGAGGAGAGGCAACTGACGTGATCATGGATTCGAAGAAGAACAAGTTGGGCAGCAATGTCACTGAAAGCTTGAGGGAATCTTCCTTGCCCGATAATTATAATGAGGCCAAGATAAAGGTTATTGGTGTAGGTGGTGGGGGATCCAATGCTGTTAATAGAATGATTGAGAGTTCCATGAAAGGTGTGGAGTTCTGGATTGTCAATACGGATGTTCAAGCCATGAGGATGTCCCCTGTATATCCCGAAAATCGCTTGCAAATTGGTCAGGAGCTGACAAGAGGTCTTGGCGCTGGTGGGAACCCAGATATTGGGATGAACGCTGCCAAGGAGAGCAAAGAGTCGATAGAGGAGGCAGTTTCTGGTGCTGACATGGTCTTCGTAACGGTAAATTCATAATATGTTACTGCTGGTATTGGAAAAATAATGCTTATTTCCATGAGATGTTTTCCTTTCAATGTATTTATTTGGAAAATCATCTTAATTCATGAATTTAGGTTGCGTGAGTGGTGTTGTTGTTATGCTTGATGCTTGGTAGAATATTTTCTATTACTTTCTTGAGTTTTAGAAAAATGGTGATGATGTGTTATTTGAACTTCTAAACCATTTGATCCACGTCTTAAGATTTACACTGTTGTGTTGTTTATATGTTCACTGCCTCTAATTTTTATTTTTCATAATACAATACATATTCCAAGTGTTTAAGCTTCCTTCCTATCTTCATCTTATATTAGATGATCTTGTATGTTATACTTCTTTTCCTACCGAACATTTTATTTCAACTTTCCATAGAATTTACTTTTCATAGCTTGCTATTTTCAGTATTCATGTGAATTGGACCAGTTGGTTTAGGGGATTGGACATTCCCTCAAACACAGACAAAGTAAGGATATATGGGAAGCCTTAAAAGTTCTATGGAATGTAAGTTGTTTGATAAAAGAAAAAAATTGTGCATCAATTTTGATATATTTTTTGATCTTTTTTTTGAGAGGGGTTAGGTCATGTCTTACATGCTTTTATTAAGAAAATGAAAGAAAATAATTACAATATATCCAACATCCAAATCAGAATTTGGAGAATTATGGGGATTAATTTGAACTTTTCTAGTTCATTATCACCACCTTGTACCGTTACTACTTTCTATCAATTGTTATCTTATTATCCCCCCGAAAATGGAGATTTATATTTGTACCAAAAAAACAAGGAGACTGATATGATCCACCATCTAGTTGTTCTCTATCCTTAGTGGGACTTTGATCTTAAATGCTCAGTTCATAATTAGGCATTGCCACAGATATATGCAACTGTATTAACTTTACATAATGGGATAAACATAAATACAAAATGACATTCTAGTGCACTGCCATTCACATGAGTGGTTGACTTGATGAATAAAATTGACAGATTGGTTGTTAGTTATTAAGTTATGTAGTGCAGAATTAAATGTGAGCACTGGTTTATACTGATGTGGGTCATTTATCATGTAATGCAGCATTAATTTGTTTGTACCTGTCAATATTTGGCATTTGGCCCTCTCTTGATCTGACATCATATAGAATCATTCATTATAATTAAAAAAAAAAAAAAAAACACCTTGAAGAGAGAGTGAGAAACACAGTTTTGGGTGGGAGCGAGAGGGTTTTAACCTTGAACACATTTGCACTATTTGTTTTTGCTAAGTGATAATCAGCTACATTAATTTTCTTTCAAATTCATTCTGTTTTGATTTATAAAATAGCTAACTTTCCTTTTTGTCCTTGTCTTTTTTTTCTTTCTCCTCCATCCTCTTTGCTTCTTCTCTCAACATCCCTCCATTTTGCTATGTTGATGTGTATATCACAGTTATAAAAGGATGATAAAGCCTCCAGTCATTCTGATCGGCAATCTATCTCTTGGAAACCATAATTTATCATTCCACACCTATATTTATAGATGGTGATGCCATAAATTCTGTACTCTAGGAAGCATATCAGTAAGGAGCTATCAGCTTATATAGAGAAGATTCATATATGAAATTTTATATGCAGGCTGGAATGGGTGGGGGCACTGGAACTGGTGGTGCTCCTGTAATTGCAGGGATTGCAAAGTCAATGGGTATCTTGACAGTAGGTATTGTGACAACTCCATTTTCATTTGAAGGGCGGAAACGAGCAGTTCAGGCACAGGAAGGAATTGCAGCTTTGAGAAACAATGTTGATACCCTTATTGTCATCCCAAATGACAAGTTGTTGACTGCTGTTTCACCAAATACTCCTGTGACAGAAGCATTTAACTTGGCTGATGATATTCTTCGACAAGGTGTTCGTGGCATTTCTGATATAATCATGGTAAGGGATATATAGCAATCCCTTTCTATGATTACAGTAAGACCTGTATGATAAATAGCTACTCTATGAATTAGTTTTAGAGTGGAATTGCATGGAAACCATGATCTAACCCCTCGTGTGTCAGTTCTTCTCTATTAAAGAATAATTCTGAATGTTTGAACATTGTACCGAGTATGAAACTCCTATTGGTGTTATAATTTGCTTTCTTTCCCTCTAAACTTGTGAACATTATAATCAGTTAATGTATTGGTACACTTATAAGTTTATATAAGTGAATGTCAATTCACTGCATCGTGCTTCTTTTGCTCTTTCATATGCACATTCTCCAAGTAAGTTCTAATTTTTAAGATTTTTTATTTAATATCATATAGTAGAAAACAGAAAGATCATGATGAAAATGATATTTAACATGCCATATTAACCTAACCATTTCATGTTTTCATTTCTCCCAATTAGTTATTGATAGTCACCTTTTGAAAGAACACCCTATCATTCATTTAACTTTTGGATTAATTGCAAACTGATATAAATAAATTAGTATTGCAAGAACCAACTAGTATAATGAAAAGAACCAGCTTGCATAGTCAAAATCAGAAAGAGTTGTGATAACCTTACATTTATTGATGTTTATGTTCTGCAATTTATTTTTGATGAATTGTCGATCAATTTCTGTGAATCTTGTGCTCCATGATCATTATTCATTTGACTTCTATCACTTTTAGCTATTCTAAAATTATTCAGTTTTGATAATTTCAAGAAACATGTCATGATTGATACATTAGTCGAATCCTCAAACAATATTCCTGCTTCTAGAATGTCATTCAAATCCAATCGCTGTAAAATCTGCTGTCCTTCCATTCTGTTTACTCTCCCTCTCATTTTACCCTTGGATTTTAAGATCTCACACTTAGTAGCAGGAAACATCTACCTTTGGTGTACTGCTTTCTTCCAAATCTCTTCAGAAACTTGTGAACCTCCTTACTATTTCATATTCTAGAATTTTTTTTGAGAGACCTGCTTCACTTACCTGCATCTTCTGCACCCACTCTCACTTCTGGTAACTGATGTCTTTCCAACAAAAAAACAATCTGCAAAGAGTCTGTTTTAGTTAGCTTTCTTTTATCTGACTATTCAAAGTAACTTGAAGTTAGTGAATGATGGTGTCTATTTGATATGTTTTATTAATTGCAGGTTCCTGGTTTGGTCAATGTTGATTTTGCTGATGTTCGGGCAATTATGGCTGATGCAGGTTCATCTCTGATGGGAATAGGAACCGCTACAGGTAATTCTAAGAAACCATGTTTTTCTATGAAAAGTATTGGTGATTAGTGATTACATAGGTAATTCCAAGTTTGCTCTGAATGTAGCCCAATTCATCTAGTTTAGTTGAACAACTAGAATAGGCATCACAAACTGATTTATGATTTCACAGGAGCTTGCAAAACAGAATAGAATTATCTTGAAAGGCTTTGCAGCCAGGGATATAGATACTATTGAAATGGAATGGTACGAACTATACGATATAATTCCAATGAAAAAATAGCATTGAGATGGGGTTAGGTGATGAAAAAAGATTAAAAAAGGGACATACTGGCCATCTCAATCAATGTCGACTGTTACCAGGGCTGATATGGCCAGTCGATCATGTCCAGCTGTTTTTTTTGTTTCTTTAAAGCACAGTGTTTACACCGTACCTAGACTGATGACTATGCTTCGTATACTGATTAAAAGCAAGCCTAAGAATCCAACACAGACTAAGTAGTAGTAGATCTTTAAAAGGTATATCTTGTGCAAATCGAATAAAAGATTCTAGAAGGATGTCAACCTTTGATTAAATACCAACGTACAGATTGAGAACTCGGCCAGCAGACTGAAGTACTCTGGCTAGTAGGCCACCGTTGTAATTAGTCAGCAATACTCGGCCAGCAGGCAAAAGTTGTACTTGATCAGCAGGTCAAAGTACATGGTCAGCAAGTCAAGTGGTACTAGAATAATGCCAACTTAGATCGAGTATTGAGAAGTGGGCTGAAACACTAAAAATTCAGGCTGAACCACCAGTGGTGTAGGCCAAAACACCAAGGTGCAAACTAAGTACCTAGGTTGTAGACCTAGGGGTCAAGAGATATCAGCTTAGGATGAGGTCTTTAGTAGAGTGGAACCAAGGGAGTGGCTACCTAGCAGTTACCACTACTCAAAACATGGTAGGAGTGGTAGCATTGCTCAGAACGTAGTAGTGGAAGGGAGGTAACTGCCATACATACCAATAGTTGTCTATATGGCACAAAGCAACAAGGATGAGTGTCAAAATTAAGTAGTGACACTTATCTTCCCACTATGCAAAACATAGAAAGAGTGCTAGCACTGGCCAGAATATAAGAGTAGCAGAAGGAGGCAAATCTCTTGCATGGCAATAGCAGCTTACTTGACACGAATTAAGAAAGAAAAGTGTCAAAGCTGAATGGTAATACATGATGTAGCAGTTAATAGGAGCCACTTATAACTATTAAGTTATATGGTTGCTATACACACTACCATCCCAAGAGTTGGTATGGTAGGGGTCAATACAATTATGTTATTGGAAAAAACTGGTACCAACATCGGCACTGATATTCCAATCCTTATTGGTAGCTGCTTGTGATATATTGATTTGTTGTAGAACAATTCAGGTGTTTTCTTCTGTATACTGTTCTCTCCTATCAAGAGACAGGAGTGGTTTATCTGCTAACTCATGTCTTGGTAATTTCCATGGGAAATGACATGTCAGCTGTCAAAAGTTTAAATTTTGAAGGCAGGTTGGCATATCTAATGACATGTAGGTCTTAGCTGGAGTTTTGCGGAGAGGACATTTTCAAGCACCAGTAGATTGCCGTTTATTGCAAATACTTTCGAATTTGCTCGCATTACCACATAATAATTTAAGCAACTTTTGAGTAAAGTAAGGTTCCTTTTTGTAATATTACGATGGATCAGTTGTTGGTAGGATGATGTTCCATCCCAATGCATTATATGATTATTTCAGCAAGGATCTTAACAGTTGTCTGCTTCTGCATTCACCTTTTCCTCTCTTGAAGAGGCATACAAGAAACAGGATATGTAAAAAATCATGAAGATGAAATGGCATTACTAGAAGATTGAAACCATAATGAATATCTGCATAAAAATTATAAAAGGCTAAGTAACATAAACCATAACATAACTGTGTAGCCAGGGATATACAAATAACATACTACAATAACATCTTTAAGATTGGGAATGTGGTGGATGCATGTAGTTGAAGATAGGGATGGCAATGGATCGGGTATTGGTCGGGTTGACCAATATCCATACCCATCCCGTTAGACAAAAATCCATACCCATACCCACTTCGTACCCATTATGGTTCGGGTCGGGTCGAGCAAAATAGAGATATAGCGATGGGTCGGGTCAGGTATACTTGAAATCCATCTTCCATCTCTTCTGATAAAAAATCCCGAGCCCCTCCAATCTTCGATCAAAAATCCTAAGCCCCTTTGATCTTCTATCAAAAAGAAGATAAAACAAAAAAAATAAAAATAAAAATAAAAAAAATGATCAATTTATGTGCGAAAAAATCTTATCTCAATTGCCTAATCAGGTGGGAGGCCGGAGGCAATAGGCTTGGAGTAGCTGAATAGGGAAGCTTAGACGATGGCACCTCCCCCGAGCAACGACGGTGCCTCCTCCAGTCGACGATGCTCGATTCGGCGAAGTAACGAATGGAACCTGAGCTGCCGCCTCCCCTAAGCGAACTCTCGATCCCGCTTCCTCTCCGCCGCTGTTACGGTCCTCGTTCCCCACCAAGCTGGAGAAAGCTCTCGTCACTTCCTCTCCACCGCCGGCACCCTCCTCGTCCACCACAAGCCTCCGCAGGGCCACCATTAAGGTCTGGGTCTCGGGTGGGGAGAGAGTGGGGACCCATGGGGCTGCTGCTAGGGACCTAGGGTTAGAATGTCGACCGTCGGGGTTGGGGGGGTGGGAGGAGTGGGGAGCCATTGGGCCACCTCTTGGCTAGGATTCGGCCATTAGGTGTCAGGGTGGGGGGGGGGAGGACTGTATTAGGTTTTATTTAAACGATATATTATTATTGGGGCAGGGCATAGCATTACTCGAAATCTGCTTCAAATATTTTTTCTAGAATCCATACCCGCCCTGCCTCTTAATCGGATCGGATAAAACCCACTACATTAGGGTCGGGTATCTGGTGGGTCAGAAAAAATGCCATCCCTAGTTGAAGAACTTAAATTTTGAATTGGATATAGATCTAGTGGAATGGATTGTGGGTAAATAGATATGATAATTTATCTCTTTGACCTTTCTAAGTGTTTTTTTTCTTTTTGTTTTTTTTTTTTTTTTTGATGTGGCTGTGAATGTCAATTGCTTTACAGTAATCAACATATAAGAAAGGATATTTTCTGGTTATTATTTTTGATGCTTTTTGAAGATTAAAATTTACCTCACTCTATTTAATCCATGCACTTCATTTAATTTACTTAGATGCTTTGTGATGTGATTTGGATATTTTAAGGACACACCTGATAATTCTCTGCAACGATCTGAATTTTGATATAGTGAATTGTTCCAAAATTATGTAGCCTTCTATATGACTGTTTTTTTGGGTCTTCTGGCATCATTTGCAGGTAAAACAAGGGCAAGGGATGCTGCATTAAATGCCATTCAGTCACCTTTACTAGATATTGGTATTGAGAGGGCTACCGGAATTGTATGGAATATTACCGGAGGAAATGATCTGACATTGTATGAGGTAGGAAGTATCTGCTACTTATATACCATTACATATTCTCTCTAACATTTGGTTATATCCTGTTTAGCAGTAAATATATCACACGGTGCAGTGAGACTTCTGTGATGTCTATTTGATCCTTGTATTGCATTTGCATTTGATAATATGTGATGCATCTTTGGAGTAAGTCTTGCTGGTTTTGTCCTAGCAACAAGGACACTGGATTTGGTTCTCATAAGGACAGAAAGTATGGACAAAATGATTTATGATGTTGATGCAATGGTGATGATAGAGCATCTCCACATGCCACTGACCTAGCATTAGTAAATTAGTCAACTGCCTGACTTGCTTGATAAGTACATTTTCAAGATAATATATCATAACTTAGTAATCGTCATTGAAGGAGAGATATACTTGTCTGGAAACTTAGATACATCAACTTGCCATTTGTAAGTTGGACTAGTTATTTTTAAGTACCAATTCATGCATTTCTTTTCTATGGAGAATCAATACTTCGTAAGCTCAGATTTAAAATATGGTACTAAGATCTTTCATCTATGCAACTTTTGTTATTAGCATACTGCAATATTCACCTTTTTTCTCCATCGGCAAAGAATTGAAGTTCTGTTATGTCTATGGATCAGAATGTGTTCATGATTGATAATTTCTTGATTGTCAACAAACTAACTAATGAGAGATGATATCTGTACCCCTTGATGGTATGCCCTTTACTCGGCAAATAGAGTTGCAGGCTGCTGCTTTCTTGATTTTAATTGTTCAGGACAAGCCAAAATTGTTGCAGAGAATAAAACCAAAACAAAATACAAAATGATTAAACGTGGCATGATGTTTTCAAGGAAATATAGACATGAAAATGGAGAATCAAAAAGAAGCATGCAAGAAGACAGGCAATGCAAAAGAAAATTAAAATCCCCCAACCACCTATATCTTGGCAAGAAAGTGTCATCAAGGCAACGAGGTATCATATGCCGATTGTGTTACTGGTACATGAACAAGTCAACATTAACATGTTTTCCTTGTGTCATTCCCCCTCCTTTGGGCTTGTGTGCATGCTTGCTTACGCACACATATACCTGCATGCACAATGCACTTGTGCATGCTACGCATGCGTGCATGTGTGCATTCATGCATATTTGTGTGCTTTGTTTTTCTTCTTTACTTCACCATAGAAGCCAAGCAGAAGTGTTATGTTGGCTTTTCTAGGGGCTGGACAATAAAGATAAGCTTGTTACCATCACTACAATAAGGAATGGGCATTTATGTTCCTCTAGAAGGGAAGTGTCGTAGTTGTTTCTTTTGATTGCTCTTGCAGCCTTGCTCTCCCAAGATGAAGACATGCCATGGTTATGAGACGCCAGAAACAGGTAGAGAATCTTCTGTAATAAGCCATTGTTGCTTTCCAATTTCTGTGTGGAGTACAGAATGTCATTTCTGGAATCTACGTAAAGTTTTTTTCTGCAACTTTGGTGCTTTTTTGCATAATTACCAAAATATTAGCACATTTACATGTGGTATTTTTTAATTCAATTTGCTCGTGATTTTGATGGATGTGTTTCTTTACTCTTGATTTGTTTGATTTCTTAAGGTGAATGCTGCGGCAGAAGTGATTTATGACCTTGTCGATCAAGGTGCAAATTTAATATTCGGAGCTGTTATTGACCAGTCACTCAGTGGTCAAGTAAGTTGAAATTTCAGCAATGAATTCTGGCAGTTCAGTACTGCAAAGAACTTCTAATGCAAACTTAATATAGTTAAAACCCCTGTTTAAATGTCAATTTTATCGAAAACGTGAAAGAGATCTAGTGGTAATTTTACCTCTGGTCAGCTATCATATGAACTTCTGTATTTTACTTCCAAGCAACCAGATTCAGTGGAAAATTTCAAATACAAAGAACCTTTTACATTATGTTATCTACGTCAGTATCAATTATGGTGGTCTAGATCAAATCAGAACAGACACTAAGTTGGCAACTCTTTGGTGATTTCTGTTCAGGTTAGCATAACTTTAATTGCTACCGGATTCAAACGCCAGGAGGAGAGCGAAGGCCGGTCTTTCCAGGTAATCCCCTTGGTTATATTTATCATGCAAATTTGACATTAGTTCTACTGAATTTCATCTGAGTTAGCTTTCTGATGTTGGAAAATGAAGGGAGCCCAGCTGGGTGGAGATAACCTTATTGGCATAAACAGACGTCCTTCATCTTCTTTTACTGAAGGGAGTATGGTGGAGATCCCTGAGTTTCTAAGAAAGAAGGGGCGTTCACGTTATCCAAGAGCTTGACAGGTTCATGCTTGCAATATATATATATATATATATATGCTCTTTCTGGCTTCCTATGCCCCCCCCCCCCCCTTATGGACACTCAAAAGTTATTGTACCTTCATTAGCTGCACTTGCTCCTATATATTGGGTATTTATTATTCTTGTTGTATACGTACCCCATTTCTCTTATCAAAACTTCACTAATTGAATGCAACACGTTCCGTTAGTTCATGCATGGACTTGTTCATCATTCTGCTTGTTGATGAACAGTTTGTGCTTCCTTGGTAATCTTTCATTGCTATTTACTTTTATTTATAAAAAATGTTACATCTGTATCCTAGTCCAAGTGATTTTGTTTTGCTCAGAATGAATAACAAATAACATAAATAAAAGTGCCATGATCCCCTGTTCAAGCAGAAGCATAGAGGTTATCCAATGTATGTGTTCTTGATATTATTATCATCTGTCAGAATAGCGAGGACAGTAATAACAACAAGCCGGACATTGCAAGCAATTTCCCATGGTAATACATACCATTTTTGAAATAATGGAATTGGGCATTGTTCTTGGCAATGATCTCTCCCTACCACCATTGGAATGCATCCAATAACAAAACATCAACCCAGACATTTGCTTTCTTCTGCATCACAACAGGCTCAATTGCAGAACCTTCTCTAAGGACAACTCTATACTGGTGACTAATGGCTAAATGAAAGCTTCCTTTTTTGTTTCTTTTTTTTTTCTGAAAAAAGAGTCAGGGATGCTTAACCCATATATGAAGCAGTTGCAGAGAAGAGAGAAAGAAGGGGGTTCAGGGAATAGAGTGAACAACGGACAAGTGGGGAGGAGTTACAGTGACATTGGAGTTACAGGGTTAGGGGGAGCGGTTTGACACGGAGAGTTTGAACAAAGAAAGCTTTAACTGAAGTAGATGACAGCTGTTGTGAAATATTGCATTTGGATTGGTTTACTGAAGAGGCTGTTCCTACCCCAAACATATATTCTGCATCTTTTTTCTGCTTTCATGCAGAGGTAGAAACGACTTTTGATTTTATTGCAGCTTGCTGGTGTTTTTGGCAGCAAATAGATGGATGGTGATCGTTACGTGCTCCGTTGCTAAAGACTATGAAACAACCCTCAGGGGCTCTGTAAATGGTGTTTTCCTAATGGAAATTAGCATTGAGGGGCAAAGCATATATTTAAAGTATGATCTTCATGCACTTATGTCAGACCATGCTAAGTAACATGATGCATCCACAAGAGGTTCCGTAACCCTACGTAATTAGAAGCACACTTTTGAATAACTTTTTGGGGGGAAAAGAAAAAAAAAAACCTGCAAAAAGAGCGAAAGTAATGGTTTCCGTGGTGGACTTCTTGTCACTTGTGCGGATCAAGTCATTTCTAGTCTTAGTGAAAGGATATATGCTTATCTCTACTTAGGTGAAAAAGATCTTAGACCTGTTGGTACAGAAATTGAATCATCATCGGAGATGTTGAAGTGGATGTCTAAGATTTTAAGATTGTACCGGTAAGACCTGCAAAATAAAGTCTTGGTCGGAGGTTGGTGGTTCTGGCGTGGATCTTTTGACGTTCAAGTTAAAAATTTGATCAATAAGAATGGAGTACTCAGAAGTTAGATAATTAGAAGAAGAAGACATATCTGAAATATTCTATTTATAGATGGTGTTGTAATAGATTGATAGTGACTACTATAATTGATTGTCAATGGATCGTTCAGGCCATTCCAATTCTATTATGGAGGGTGAGTGGACGGTTGTAACTACTTGATAGTGGCCAGCTGTAATCTAGTTGTGGCGTGGATGAAAAATGCCTACTTCTATTATTGGTATTTGGAGGTCGCAGGCTTCCGAGCTTAACGGCTGGTTATATGGGCTAAAGTTGTATTATGTAATCTGAGGTTGGATAGACTAAGCTTGAGAGTCAGTTACCTGAGTTGGACTTGTGCTTCAGACCCTGAGGTCATACGAGCTTGAGGGTCTGACGAGCATCGAGTCTTCTGGCTAGAACTACGGTAGGGTCACTTCAACTGATTTGAGAAAGGTTAGCTAGAAGTTTGGCTACGTTTGAGATCCGATCCTGATAGGAACCGCTAATTCAAAATTGTCGTTGTCAAGCCTAAACTAAAGGTCGGAGTCGGAAAACTTGGTAGATACTCAAGGTCAGACATCAGTGAGAAGTAACTGCCATTTCAAGATAAATTATTACTAAACTTAGATTGAAGGTTGAAATGTGTCGAGCTCGAAGATAAGCCTTTTGGTATCCATTAGAGTTCAAGGACTAGTTTGGCCATATCTCAAACTGGACTGCATCAAATGCCGGATGGTGCCTTCAGGGGTTCGACGATATTCAATTTGTAAGGACTTCGGTGAGAGCCATTTTTTTCTCAATACTTGTTCCCTTACTCACGAGTTCAAAGTTCAGACGAAGAGAGTACTACAACTTATGACTACCGAAGTCCGATCCTATTTTTCAGCCTATGAAATATGACATCTTTTGGAGAATCGAGCCGGTACAATAGTTCATCATTATGAAATGGCTCGAGGCAATTTCGAATTTTGGAATACCTTTTGGTGCGGAGCTCTACGTACATCGTGATAAATGCACCATCTGACATTAGAATTCATAATGGGTTGGACACATGGTAAGCTTGGATAGGGTAGTGGCAATTCGAGATTATGACGGTTCAGGGCTCTACCGACTATTTAAGTCCCCCTTTTCTCTTTCTTTCTCATTTTAGCTTCTTTCTTTTCCAGCTCTTCCTCCATGACCCCAACTCCAGTCATCCTTACTCCTTCATGCCTTTTCGATCTCAATCGTCTTCTTTCCATCTTCCTTCTGCGATTTCGACTATTTTATTGAGCTTCCCTCAATCTTAGGTTAGTGTTCTAACCTTTCTTTTTCGTTGCGATATCTTCCTCTCTTTTTTTTAGGGCTCTTTCTCATTTGTTCGTTCTTCCTTTATTTTCTAGAATCTTTCTTCTAATTTTCAGATGATTTTCATCCAATTTTCTCTTGATCTGAAATGGCTTCCCCTGATTTGGAGTTTTCTTGGTTAACTTCTGAAAACCCTTCTGAACCAAATCTTTCTAAACCCAGACACGAGGTCAGTCCCGAACCCAGGCATGAGGTCAGACTGACCTTTATGACCGAAATCCTTGCTTCAACTCTCAATTCCGTTGATTGTGGTGTGCATATGTTGATGTTTGTGGAGATTCTCACAAGAGGTAGCTCAAGACCATTGCATAATGTTTTTAACGATGCCGCGTTGTATAAGAGTTGGATTGCAGCAAATATTCTATATCATTGGTACTATGTATCATATAAATAATTTTGGTTATGGTATGAAAAAGAAGATGTAAGGTTTTAAAGATTAGGATATAGTGATTTTGTAACCAATCTTGGTGGTTAATTTCAATTGTAAATTAATGTTTATACTGATTATCTATTATATTTAATACCATCCAAAAATTTTCAGCATAAAAAAATTTGTTCTTGTCAATTTTGTAGTTTATGTTTCAATGCTTAATGGCTATCATCTTATGTTTATAACAAGATGATATTTATTATTATGAATTAGAGCTTATGCCATGATACTTCAAAAGCATGCTGTGATATTTGAAAAGTGTGTTAGTTAAATGAATCCTACACTCATTTAAATGATTGTTACACAGTTAATTTAAGATTGTGTTAGTTAAATTAATCCTACATACAGTTAAATTAAAACTGCACATAATTAAATGAATCTTGCACTAACTTAAATGACCACTGCACACAATTAAATGAATCCTGCAATCACTTAAATGAACACTGCATATAATTAATATAAAATTACACATACTTAAATGAATCTTATAAATCACTTAAATGAATACTACACAGTTAATTGAATACTGCACACACTTAAATGAATCATATACATAGTTAAATTAAATCTGCACAGTTAATTGAACACTGTATATAATTAAATGAATACTGCATACAGTTAAATGAATACTGCATATAATTAATTGAACACTGCACACAGTTAATTCAATAATATATATAGTTAATTTAAGATTATACATAGTTAATTTAAAACTACACACAGTTAGTTGAACTTCATAAGTCATAGTTAATTATTTCGTATCATGGCATACTGGCACAATATCATTCGTAGCACCATGCTACGCCCATGCCGGCACCCCCTAGGACATGCCTACGGCCAAGCTTATGACATAGTCTAATTTATATCATCAAAAGGACCTTCTAAGGTTACTTCAAAAGATCGATCTATCTTATGGATTTAAATATGTTGTTTCACACCATAATTGGTCAACTCATCTATAACCTAATCTAAACTTTAATGAATAGGACATGATATCAATTGCATATATTCACATATACTAAATTTAAAAAGGTACAAGTTGAAGTTTCATGTTTAGAGCAATTAATTTTCTTATCATGGCATACTTTTTAAGTATAATTTTCTTCGCATGGTATGCTTTTGAAATATCATGGCACGAAATTCGTGGCATACTTTTGAAGTATCATGGCATGCTTTTGAAGTATCGGAGCATGCACATAGTTAAATGAATCTTACATAGTTTATTAAATATTGCACATAGTTAATTTAATAATATATAGTTAATTTAATACTATATATAATTAATTGAATACTGCATACAAGTAATTTAACACTGCACATAGTTAAATGAATCATACACAAAGTTAATTGAATACTGCACATAATTAAAGAAATCCTGCACGCAGTTAGTTTAACAATGTACACAGTTAATTAAATACTGCACACAATTAATTGAATACTATACACGGTTAATTTAAGACTATACATAGTTAATTGAATACTGTACATAGTTAATTTAACACTACACACAGTTAAATAGATCTTGCATATAATTAATTGAATACTGCATATAGTTAATTTAAGACTACACACGATTAATTTAAGACTGCACATAGTTAATTGAACTTTATAAGCTATAGTTAATTATTCTGTATCATAACATGGTGGCATAATATCATTCATAGCACCATGCCACGCCCATGCCGGCACTCCCTCGGACATGCCTGCAACCAAGCCCGTGATATAGTCAATTTATGTTGTCAAAAGGATCTTCTAAGATTACTTCAAAAGATTGATCTATCTTATGGATTTGAATATGCTACTTTATACCATAATTGGTCAACTCATCCACAACCTAACCTAACTTTAATGAATGGGACATGATATCAATTATATACATTCAAACTTAAAAAAGTAACAACTGAAGTTTCATGTTTATAGTGGTTAATTTCCTTATTATAGCATACTTTTCAAGTATAATTTTCTTCTCATGGCATGCTTTTGAAGTATCATGGTATAGAACACTTTTGAAGTATCGCGACATGCTTTTGAAGTATGATGACATGCTTTTGAAGTATCGGAGCATGCTTGCTTTTGAAGTAACTATATGTAATATATTCAATTGTGTACATGGATGATTTAAATATGCGTAGTATTTTAACTATGTATCTTATTTTATTTATTATGTGCAGTATTTATTTAACTATGTATAGTGTTAATTTAATGAATCATGCACATAGTTAATTAAACACTATACATAGTTAAATTAATGTCTTCTCTATGGCTTTTAGTACAATGGTTCTTCTCAATGACTAGTCTAATTTATGTCATCAAAAAAACCTTCTAAAGTTACTTCAAAAGATTGATCTATCTTATGAATTTAAATATGCTACTTCATACTATAATTGGTCAACTTATCCATAACCTGACCTAAACTTTAATAAATAGGACATGATATCAATTGCATACATTCACGTATACTGAACTTAAAAAAGTACAAGCTGAAGTTTCATGTTTAGAATGGTTAATTTTTTTATCATGGCACACTTTTCAAATATAATTTCCTTCTTATGGCACGCTTTTGAAGTATCATGGCACGGAACACTTTTGAAGTATCGTGGTATGCTTTTGAAGGATCATGACAGACTTTTGAAGTATCGGAGCATGCTTGCTTTGAAGTAACTATATGCAATATATTCAATTATGTACATGGATGATTTAAATATGTGTAGTATTTTAATTATGTACCTTATTTTATTTATTATGTGTAATATTTATTTAACAGTGTATAGTATTAATTTAATGAATCCTGCACACAGTTAATTAAATACTATACATAATTAAATTAATGTCTCCTCTATGGCCTTTAGTACAATGGTTCTTCTCAATGACTAGTTCAATTTATGTCATCAAAAGGACCTTCTAGGGTTACTTCAAAAGATTAATCTATCTTATGGATTTGAATATGTTGCTTCATACCATAATTAGTCAACTTATCCATAACCTAATCTAAACTTTAATAAATAGGACATGATATCAATTGTATACATTCATGTACACTGAACTTAAAAATGTATAAGCTAAATTTTCATCTTTACAGCAGTTAATTTCCTTTTCATAGCATACTTTTCTAGTATAATTTTTTTCTTATGACATGCTTTTGAAGTATCATGGCACGAAATGCTTTTAAAGTATCGCAGCATACTTTTGAAGTATCGGAGCATGCTTGCTTTTGAAGTATATTGGCATACTTTTGAAGTATGTGAACATGATATCATGGCATGCTTTTAAAGTATTTTAACTATATACCATGTTTCATTAACTATGTATAGAATTTATTTAATTATATATAATATTAATTTAACTATATGCAGTATTTATTTAACTATATATATCTATGCTTTGAACTATGTATTGTATTAATTTAACTGTGTACCATGTTATTTTAACTATATGTAGTATCCATTTAACTGTATATGATGTTAATTTAATGGTGTGCAATTTTAATTTCACTACGTCCAGTGTTTAATATAGATGTGTATAATGGTAAATTAACTGATAATCATATTAAATTAATTATGTAAAATTGATAATTTAACTATATCATCATGTGCCAGTACACCACACTAATACTAACAATGTATCAAATTCTATTGTATTTAGAATTTAGTAATATTCAAAATTTATAATTCTTAGCAAAGCATATAAGTTCAACCGAGAAGTAATTAAATAACTAAAAAAAGATAGATATTTTTAGGTTTTACAAGTTCACAATAAATTGCAATTTCACAACATTCAGACTGTCTATTCTGATAAAATAACTCCAACCTAAAATATTACTCAATAGGATCATTACATGTTTTTATGTTATGTCCTTCCTTTCTACATCATCCATATTTCATATTTCTCGATAAATCTATATGTGAAGCTCTTCTCTTCTTTCGAGGCCTGCCAGGATGAGTTTTTGTAATAGGAGGTAAAAAATGAATATCATTTGAGATACTCTAGATCACCTCAATATCAAAAATTGGATTGATGAATTTTACATATGCTGCTTTATACATTTCAGCTTGAAAATAATTATTAATGAAGTGATATAATGATCTACCAGCCTTCTCAATATATGACATGCATGCTTATATGGCATTCGAAAGATTTGCCAATCACCACAAGAGCATATGCATTCTTGTAGGTCAATCTTACATGAGCTTTTCGTGTCCTTTACATCATAAATCATGATACTTGATACAAAGACAGATAACCTACGATCATCTTCTGTATTTCTTTGCAACATTTTTTAGGATCGGGATAAAGATAGGTTTGGATGTTGTAACCTTGACTCCGTCTATCATGCATTAATTACATAATTTGAATTCTTATATGATCAATCATCTGAGGAATGGAAAGATGTCGAGCCTTCAAGATCCAACTATTAAAACATTCAACTACAATATTAGATGTCATTATACCCCAGCATGGATCTGGAAAGACTGAATTTGTCCAATGCTCTTGTTTCACATGTGTTATAAAGTTTTTTGCACTTGGAACCTCTACTATAAGTTTGCTCATTAATTTTTAAAAAATATTCAACTTTAGAGTATATACATCAATATTTAATAAATCAACAAATCTCTTTCTTTTACTTGTAGGATGATAGACAAGCACCTGCATGTAAAATAATAAAACAACATATATAATAATTGTATGTTAAAATACTCAACTAATTTAGAGATATGATTAAAAATTTAGAAAAGGATGTTGTATACCTAATTTTTAAAATTATCTTTAACATGACGGATACAGTAGAAGTGGTAGCTATCTTTGAAGTGTATCTATCATAAGTCCCTAATGTGTATCTATCATAATCATGAGTGGCACTGCTTTCATAAGTCCCTGATGTGTATCTATCATAATCATGAGTAGTTGTCTATGATAATCAACACAAGACTCTAAGGTTCCTTTCAAAATCCGACAAAACTAGTTTCAATTATCATCATTCTCTATTTCAATAATGACATATACTATAGGAAACATATTATCATTCACATCTTTACCCGTAGCATCAAGTAAAACTCCTCCATCCTAATGCTTAATGAATGTTACATCTATGAATATCAGAGGTCTACAAGTTTTTATGAAACCATTGATTGAGCCTTTAAATAAAATAAATAGACGTCTGAATCGATCTTCGAGGATTTTATACTCCGCTATGCTGTCGGAATTGGTCTCAATAATGGCATTGCAGTACCATCAGATCTATTCATAAGATAGTAACCTCTGATTATAGAGCTCCTTAATGGCGACCTTTTTTCCATGCCAAGCTTGATGATATGGTAATTCTACAACGAATTCACGATGAATATCTTTTACAATATCACTTGGCCTATATAAAGACATATCCTGAATTTTCTTTACAATATTAAAAACCCAATATTTTGAAGCCTTAGGATGAGATCGAACTTGTAACTCTACTCGGCATGTATGTTCGTTGTTCAATGTTTTAATTGCAAATGTATCTTGATTTCTAAAGCGAGAAGCATGAAGAGGCTATCCATATCTTTTATATGCACACTCAACAGTCACATGTTGATGATCATTTTTTACAAATATAAAATCTTTGCAATTTGTAATGCAAAAATTATAAATTATAAGATGAAGAATTTTGACATCCTTGAATTCTTGACCTACACCCTTTATAGAATTCTTCCAAACGTCCAATGTGTTCCTTGGATTGGGTTCATCTTTAATGATAGCTCTTGTTTCTTAGATCATTCGAACAAAATTACTTGAGATACCAAATGAGGAAAAATGAGATGAACTGCTCTTCTAATAATTTTTTGAACAATCTACATATTTACCAATTTCAGATGGGCCATTATCTCTAAAATGTAAAAGAATTATTTTTTTAATATATTAGTAAATGTTAATTATCACATTAGATTAAGTCTAATTAGGAGTACTAAAATCAACTACAAATACATATTGTATTACCTCATATTGATTATCACATTATGCGATTCAACCAATGATGAAGAATGATATATAATCATTTTAATTATTGCAGTTTTTAACTTTACATGTATTTTACACATATTCCAAATATCCTTATCCGTCGTGAGCATAACAAGCATTCTCGAATTGTTAGGAACATAAAATTTTATATCAATCATTGTAGAAGATAAATGCTTCTATCTCTTCGCTATTTCATCAAAAATATAATTAAAAATTATATTTTGTGAAATTGAAATGATATAAGCTTCGTTATCATAAAAGCATACAGCCATAAAAATAATATTTTTATTGTTCTTACAATCCATGACTTTTAGAAATCTAGATGAAGTCTTTAAAAAAGACATCCATAAATAAGAAAGATGTTTAGGACATAAATAAGACAACAAAATAAACTAAGAACAATAGCTAAAATTCAATACGTATCTGAATCTTAGTTTCATGATAAAAATAACAAGACTAAAAACAATATAGCAAGATAAGAAAAACAGCTAAATGAGTTAAGTTTAGCTATCTGGGAAAGCTAAGAACAGCAGCTAAAAGAAGCAGCCTCATTCCCTATTATTTTTTATATTAATAAATAAAAATCTATGATGAAATACGACATCCTGTAAATTTAGAAATACAAGAAAAAAGGTTCCAAAAAATCTGTAAACCGTGGATAGGAAAGAAGTCAATAATGGAAGGCAGACGTGGAATAAAGAACGACTTCAAACATGAAGTCTCAAAGAGTAAGTTGGGTATTTTGAAAAAAAGAATGGCGCCAAAAGAATGTCTTATTAAAATAAGTATAAAGGAAGGGATTGGAAATTAGAGTCTTAGGACTCGTTTGGTTGAAGTAGAAGAGGAAAGAGGCAGTTCCTGAAAAGTGGAGAGGAAGCCTCTTATTTGATTGAAATTTTAAGAGGAGAGAGAAGAAAAAAGGCTCTTCCTATAAGAAGTCACTTCCTACATTTTATGGAAAGTAAAAATTCATAGAGGAAGTGGATTTTGGCACTTCCCATGGGATGAAAAATGATGGTATTTTTTTTTTCTAAAATATCTTTTTAAGATTTATGACTAAGATTTTATAAAACATCATGAATGATTAAGAAGAAATACTGAATAGTGATAATATAATATAATAATATTAATATACTAATATTTATATAAATATAATATTAATATTAATATTATAATATTTATTATATTTTAATATTTATATTATTATAATATTTTTATTAATATTTATATAATATTTATATTAATATATCAATATTTATATTAATATAATATTATATTTATTAAGATATTAATAAATTTATCATATTAAAATATTAATATTATATTAACATAATATAATATATTGGTATTATATTAATATAATAAATTATTATAATAATATTATATTATAATATATAATATTATATTAATATTAATATTAATATAGTATTATTATATATATAAAGTTTAGAAGCAACATTTATAGTCTTATATCTATTAAAGATATAATAGATATTTTACATAATTTTTTCAAAAAAATGAATATTTAATTAAATATAAATTATTTTTTAATAAATCATTTCTCATGGTCAATCAAATATACTAAAATTTTATTAAAATATTTTTTTTTTTTTTTTTTTTTTCGTGAACCAAGTTCTTGGTCATCAGATTCGTTATAGCAGCATAAAAAGAAGACCGGAAATTAAATTCTTATTTTTTTCTTTTCCTTTAACAAAAAAAAAAAAATCTCTGTAAGGCTTACCGCGCCTTCAACTCGATATCCATTCTCAACTCTCGTGATGATTCTTCATCGGCCTTTTCCCAAGAACAAAATCCATGACACTGATGTGTGAGCAAAGGATCATCGACAAGAATCTGTGCGCCAACTCGAAATATCCAACCAAATACTCTCAATCTATTGGCTGAAAATTTAAAAACCAACGCCCACCACAGACTTCTCGTTGGGTACGACGCATGGCAGCCACAGACAGCACCGTGGACACGTACCCGCTCTCCACATACACCATATGATGGAACAATGGCCTTTAGCTGAGCTTTCCTTCCCCCACTCATCTCCCATCTCCCTGCTTGCCTTTGCTCCACACATTATACTATAAGCTCTCCTTATTGGCCTTTCTGAGCTTCCAGCTCTAGAAAGAAAGTCCCAAGTAGCAGTAGCGGTAGGAAGAGGGATCATTCAAACGATATGCTTCACCAAAGTCGGATTGCTTGTGAAGATCCAATGCCAGCTCCAGAGATCATTCAGTCGGAGGATTCGAAAAAGCTCGGCGACCATGATGCAGCTTTAGAGGATTCAAGGGGAGAAAGGCAGAGATGCTTGGCTTTGGAGAAACACCAACCAGAGGCCTCAAAGGGCCATACTGGCTTAGAAGATCGTGGGCGAGCGAGGCTAAAAAGGCACAGGTTCGAGAAGGCCGATCGAGTTTGTATACCAGAAACTTGGGGGCAGGAGGCTAAGCTGAAGGATTGGACAGATTGCTCCGCCTTCGGTCGCTCGTTTGTCCCCAGGGGAGTAGCATCAGCCCGTGAAGCTTTGGTCAAAGAGTGCCAACGGGCAAGATCTGGCAGGTTGAAAGCAGAGATTCGCTGTTGAATGGGAAGTCTCGAGGTTTCCATATCATATCGATTCTACTTTATTTTCTTTTCTGTCATCATGAGATCAAAACAGTGTAATGTTAATTAACATGGCTTGATGATGACTTATTTGCACTCACAATACATATAAAGCTTGAAAATTCTTACCAGATCGTGCCAGTTCTTAACAAAATCTATGTATTGTTTGTTGGAAATTTTAATTTAAAAAGATTAATATTTTAAATGGAAACTTATCCTCTGCTTTTAGTTGTTTCAAAAGCTTCAAGACACTTTTTTTTTTTTTTTTTTTTTTTTTTTGCTAACATAGAAATACTCTCCTTGGAAGCCTAAGTCGGGATTCAGATTAAGAGATTGCGCTGTGAGAATATTTTCTAATTATGGGCTACTATTAATTAATTATTTTATCTTTATTAAAAATGGGTTAATTATGTGACCATGGTTAATAGACATGTTTTTGAGTCCAATGATGTTTGTAATCCTTTTGTTTTGAGATAGGTACACCTTATATTGGGTTGATGTGGTTAAGATGGTACATTATAAGCTTTGGTCCGACATGAATCCATGATGGATGGGCCTGTTAGGATTTTGTTTTATATGGCTAGGTTCCCTCCACTTTTTATAAATATCGTGAGACTAGTTCTTTGGCTTGTTCCATCGAATAGCCACCTATTGAGAGAAAGTTGATATAGAAGGATCTGGTTCCAGTGTTCGTCTGAGCATCCACTGCTGTCATTTTTGTAAATTAATGACGAACACAAGTACGCATCTGTCTTTTGTATTCTAATCTTCTGCATAGATTCATAAGAATTATCTACATATGGTATCAAAGAAAAATTGTAGAGGATTAGAATCAAAAAAAAATATTTAAAGAGGAAAGGGACGGATCTTCCTGCCTTCTTCTCACCGGCATGGCGAGATCAAGGTCGGCAGCCATCGGGACCAGCCAGTGGAGGAGATCCCGTCTGGATCTAGATCAACAATAATAATTAAAAAAAATAAAACAAAGGGGGATCAGTCGTGCCCTCCTTCTCTGCTCGTGTGCGCCCGACTGTGGCCATCTGGCCGGAGGCCCCATCTTGGGGATCCGATGGCGACCCCGATGGGTGGTGGCGCCGGCGGTCGGACCGATCTTCCCTATTAGAAACCATTTAAAAAAAAGAGAGAGTTTGAAGGGAAGGAGGAGACCATCGGCTCCTCCCTTGCCGTGCACTCCTCCTCCCATGGATGGTAGATCGCTGGCGGCAACCGATAGGTATGGCCAGAGAGAGGACGGCGGTCGCCCTCCCACCGACCACCGGTCCAAATAAATTAAAAAAAAGGGAGGTACTTCAAGGGCGGTGGCTTTCGCCACCGCGCCCTCCTTCGCCCCTCACATGCGGCGGCCGACGGCAGGCCTCTTGGCGGTGGCTGGTGGTGATCGTCGGGCCGAATTTGAGGCAGAGAAGAGATGCCGGTGAGCCCTCCTCTCCGTTGCCCAAAACCCATAAAAAAAGGTTGTAGAACCCATCGTGAGGGAGATGAAGTGGCCTAACGGTTTTGGATTTTGGGTTTTGACCCAAAATCCAAATCCAGTTTGATCAATTAAGAGTATAATTATAGTTTTGCACTTTAATCCCTATAATTATAAAAATTTGATTTTAGTCCAAAAAATTATAGTTTAGCCCCTATAATTATAAAAATTTGATTTTAGTCCAATAAATTACATTTTAGTCTTTTTATTATAATTTATTATGTAAAACTTCTATTTTGCAATTAAGACCCTATTGAAGGTTATTATTTTATATTAGTCCTTCAAAATTTTAATTTATTTTTAAAAATTTTATTTTTGATCATGCTTTTTAAAAAATTAATATCTGATATTATTTTAGCATAATATATATCTTTTGAACTATATAAATATGTTATTATTATTTTAGAATGCAATATTATGTTGTATTATGATCAGTGGGATGCATATTGTTAAGTATCCCATACTAGACTTAATAATTTTGAGTATTTAATTTTCTGTATGGATAAATTTATGGATTAGCATAAATAGTTATATCCAAAGTGATTTATTTATGTTAGTTCATGAAATTTTTTATCATTAGAGCGATATTTTCTAGTTGTGATATACAATCACCTGCCCAAAGGATTGAAGGAAAATCCTGATTTTTCGATCCAGATTCGTTCAGATCTGATCAGATCAAGAGATACATTTCAAAAAAAAAATTTTTTGATCTGTATCAGATCTGGAATGTCTCAGATCTGATTTTTATTATTTTAATAAATAAAATAAAATAAGGATAAATTAAATCAAATTTAATTTACCTGATTTGGGAATCCAATTATCTGTTGATGATCCTGTATGCAGTGGAAGGTTCTGGATTTAGCCACGCAAGCGCCTGGCCTCTATCGGTATCCACTCGGGCTGGATCTGGAGATCCTCTTCTTCTCTATCACGTCTCCAAAAATCAGATCTGGATCTGATCTGGAGGATCTTCAAAACTCCTTTTGAAGATCAGCAGTCGTCCTTTGCAGCAGTGCAGCCTTCTTGCTTTTGATCGCCTTTCTTTGATCTGGATCGCACCAACCAAGCTCCAAAACTATTTTGGACGTGGAGAGGAGAGGGAGAAGAGAGCTATGGTGTGGAGGAGGAGAGGAGAAAAGGCCTTTGGGCATATGGAAACTCTTAGCCTCTTTGAGTTGGGTACAGGGTCTTATTTATAGACTAACTGTGATCCAACTCCTCTTCTTCCCAACCAATCACAACCCTTTGTGAAATCAGATCTAAATCTGATTGGTGGGAATAGAGTCCCCTGGATTCCTCCTTAGAGGTGCCTAAGACCAGTCAAAGTTGGTTCTTAGAAGAACTCTAATTGGAATCCAAAAAGGAGGTGGAGTCCTTGTCCAACAAGGACTCCTAGGCGCCTCCTACTTGGGCACACGCCTAGGTGGCGTGCGCCCTTCTCCTTGCCAGGTTCTGGCAGGGGGACAGGCCCCCACCAGCTCTCCAATAGGTGCATGACATGTGGTCAAAAGTCAAAGGTGTCAATGGTCAACGTTTGACCAGTCAAAGGTAGACTTTTGACCAAAGTCAAAGAACAAGAAATGGCAGGTGACCAAAAATGGCAGGTAATGTCTTACAAAATAAAGACAACCTATTCTGACTTGGACAACCTCCAGTCAGACCATATGAAGGCCTCTGATTGAGCACAAACTCCTTTGGCTCAGTCAGGACAACTTATTTATGATAGTAAAAGAAGAACGTTAGGTTCAATCGAGTGCTAGCACGATTTCCTTGAACCTAATTGAATCTCATTCAGATCAATTGAACTAGATCAGTTCAATTGATGATCACCAGATTCAAACCCTTGTTTGTGTGACCCAGTTAGGTTCAGTTCTGTATGGTAATGGGATATGTCATGATCTCTATCATCGACATCATCGAAACTCCTTTCGATGGATCAGAACTCTTCTGATTCGAACAGCTAGAATGATCGATCATCTAAATCATTCTAATTGCTCCCAAAATCCACCAGTGACACCTAGCAGTATATGGTGGCAACCCATCAGAGCTGAATGCGAACCTCTTGGTGCAGCTACCTGTGTGATTAAGTTCTTCTATCTTGAGCCCCGATCAGATTAGGGTTAAGGTGAACTCGTCAAACCCTAGTCTCTGTCATATGATGTAATCATTCGATTCGAGTCCAATGTGAAAATCTAAATAGAAACTCTTTCTATTATTTCACTCTACCATGGCCATGGATTTCAGGACTTGATTCTCATGATCATCATAGGGCTGCTCCTCTACCACCGAGGTAGATAGATTCCATCTTGATGCAATCCAGTTCCTACAATGAACATGCTATAGCCAACATACACCTCAGGGTTCCATATGGCTAGGAGACCGAGTAATGGTGTAGTCAAACTATAACACCCTCAAGGTGAACTGCCGATGCATCTCAGGTCAAAGAACCAGACACACTACTGCAGCATCGAGTCAGTCATTGACGAGAAGGTAGACTCCCTAATGACTACTCGAGGTGGTCACGCTCAGTGCCCTCGTTCTCTAACGAGTACCTGTACTCTCGCTCCGGTGTCTCCACACCGTAGACTCAAGACTCATCTACTAAAGAGAAGCGATTGTACACCAACCTTCCGGATCAATCACCATCCTCGTGATGATCCTATGGTCGGGAGCATTTTATGAGTTAATAATGATTATTCATGTCTTAAATTTTCAACTCTTGAAAAATATGAATTATCATTACCATTAACTCAAAGGATGTATCACAGACACTAAATACACATATGTGATAGAAAATAACCCATTTTATTAATTATAGTCAAAATTATAATTTTGCCCCTAGAAGTGTATTACAAGTGTCAGCCAATTCTGACTTCTAGGGCACATATATCTAACAATCTTTCACTTGTCCTAAAGCCAATTGGCTACAAGTCTAAGTCCCATCTTCTCAAGGTGGGCTTCGATCCTCTATTGGCCTAACGGCTTTGTAAGTGGGTCTGCCACATTATCTGTGGAGTTGACTCTCTTGACCTCGACGTAACCCTTCTCGAGATAATCGTGGATGAGGTGATATCACCACTTGCTTGAAACTTTTTCAACCGACAGCACCACCATTGCACACAAACAGACTCTCAGATGTCGACTTTCGATCATCTATATCAGACATAAAATCTGAGTCTGTGTATCCCTGGACTTGGAGTTCTCCATTACCAAAGACCAACATCATATCCTTAGTTCTTCTCAAGTACTTAAGGATACATTTCACAGAAGTCCAGTGTTCTTCACCTGGATTTGACTGATATCTGCTTGTGACACTCACAGCATGGGCTATATCAGGTCGTGTACATAGCATGGCATACATGAGGCTCCCTATTGCAGAAGCATAAGGGATCTTGCTCATGCGTTCTATTTCCTCAGGTGTGCTGGGGCACATCTTCTTGGAAAGATGAATACCATGTCTGAAGGGTATTAATCCCCTCTTAGAGTTTTCCATACTAAACCTCTTTAGTACTTTCTCTATGTACATCTTCTGTGAAAGTCCTAGCATCCTATTCGGTCTATCCCTATAGACCTTAATTCCTAGAATAAAGGATGCTTCACCTAGGTCTTTCATGGAGAATTCCTTGGACAACCACATTTTGACTGATTGTCAACATGGGAATATCATTTTTCCCAATAAGGAGGATGTCATCCACGTACAATACGAGGAAGACAACAGCGCTCCCACTGACCTTTTTGAAAACACACGGTTCCTCTTCATTTTTGATGAAACCAAACTTTTTGATCACATCATTGAAATGAGTGTTCCAGCTCCGAGATGCTTGCTTAAGTCCATATATGGACCTTTGCAGCTTGCAAACCTTGTGATCAGTATCACTGGATGTGAAACCTAGCGGCTGTTCCATATAGATATCTTCCTCAAGATATCCATTTAAGAACACCGTTTTCACGTCCATTTGCCATATTTCATAATCGAAATAGGCTGCAACGGCAAGCAATGTGCGGATGGATTTTAGCATAGCCACTGGGGAAAAGGTATCCTGATAGTCAATGCCTTCACGTTGACTATAACCTTTTGCCACTAGTCTAGCCTTGAATGTCTCCACATTCCCATCTGCACCAATCTTTCTCTTGAAGATCCATTTACACCCAATAGGTACTATACCTTCTGGTGGATCTACCAAGGTCCAGACTTGGTTTGAGTGCATCGAGTCAATTTCTGACTGCATTGCCTCTAGCCATTTCTCGGAGTCGATATCTGATATCGCCTCGTTGTAGGTTTTGGGATCATCACCATGAGCACCATTACCTATGAGGAACATTTCCTCTACTTTCTCTGAAATAATACCTAAGTATCTTCTCAGGGGGACGGGAAACTCTTTCCGATCTACGAGGTGGAGGAGGTAGTGTTCTTATTGGCTCAACCTGATTTGGTTCCAATTGGTCCTTAGCTCGTTCTGCTTGTGAGACTTTCTCATCAAGCTTGATCTATTTTCCAATGCCGCTATCTTGAATAAACTATTTTTTCAAGAAATATGGCATGTCGACTCACAATCACATTGTGGTCTTCTGGAATGTAGAAATAGTATCCTAATGACTCTTTAGGATATCCTATGAATCGAGCTCTAAAGGACCTAAACTCTAACTTGTCCGCTTGTTGTCTTTTGACATGAGCCGGACAACCCCAAATTCTGAGATGACTCAGACTTGGTTTCTTACCGTGCCATATCTCATACGGTGTGGTAGGAACGGTTTTAGAGGGAAACCCTATTCAGTAGATAAATTGAAGTTAACAATGAAGTGTCCCCAAAGAAAATTAGGAAGGTCTGTGAAGCTCATCATGGATCGAACCAACATATCCAATAGAGTCCGATTTCTCCATTCTGAAACTCCGTTGAGTTGAGGTGTTCCTGGTGGAGTCCATTGAGAGACTATGCCATTTCCTTGAGATAGTCTAGGAATTTTCGGCTAAGGTATTCACCTCCTCGATCTGATCGAAGAACCTTAATGGGTTTTCCAGTTTATTTTTCTACTTCATGTCTGAATTCTTTGAACTTTTCAAAAGCTTCAGACTTGTGTCTCATAAGATACACATACCCATACCTAGACAGATCATCGGTAAAGGTAATGAAGTAGACAAAATTGCCTCTAGCCGGCACATCAAATGGGCCGCACACATCAGTATGTACTAGGGCAAGGAGATCTGTGGCCCTCTCCCCATGTCCAACAAAAGGGAGTTTAGTCATTTTGCCTTGAAGACAAGATTCACAAGTTGGATATGACTCAAAAGTCAATGGACTCAATAGCCCATTTTTCTCCAATTTGTTGATCCTATCTTCTGCTATATGACCTAATCTCAGGTGCCATAGATATCTGTCGTTTGGACTATCCCTAGGTCGTTTGGCATTCATGTTTTGCTCGATAGTTAGAACAGGTACATCAATATGTAGCTGATAAAGACCATTAATAAGGAAACCATTTGCAATTTTATTTCTTTCATAAAGAATGTTACAATGGTCCTTAAAGAAGGTGATCACATAACCTTCTTGTGCTAAGCATGAAACAGAAATCAAATTCCTGCTAGCTGCAGGCACAAAATAACAGTCTTTCAAAACTAAGTCTAAACCAGATGGTAATCGAAGAGGGTATGTTCCCACGGCTACTGCAGCAACTCTTGCTCCATTACCAACGCGTAGGATCATGTCTCCATCCCTCAGCCTCCTGCTATCCTCAAGACCCTGCATGCAGAAGAAACCGTAAGGTTAGACTCAATAACGAGCATACCTCCAGAAGGACCTTCCTTCTTGTTCTTCAGGGTGGCCAGGTAAGTAGGGCAGTTCCGCTTCCAATGGCCGTCGCTGTTGCAATGGAAACACTTTTCCTTTGACATCGGCCTTCTTCTTCGGCTCTGCCTTCTTCTTCTTTGATCCTTCCACCTTTTGCTTTTTCACAGACTTCTTTTTCTTTCCATAAGACTTTCTTTTGGAAGAAGTCCGTTCCATAGCAAGAACTGAGCCTTTAGAACCTTTCATAGAAAGCTCAGCGGTAACCAGCATATTCATTAATTTGGCCAAGGAATTCTGAAGTTTATGCATGTGGTAATTCATGATGAATTGCCCATATGCATCAGTCAAGGATTGCAGAATAATATCATTCTGCAGGTCCAAGTCTAACTTCACACCGAGCTTCTCAAGCTCTTCCATGTCCTTGATCATTGTCAGACAGTGATCTTGGACTGACTGCCCATCACGCATCTTAGCCTTAAAAAGTCATTTCGTGACTTGATATTTGGCTGCGCGACTCTGTTCACCAAACATCTCCTGCAGGTGAGCCAACATTTGGCGAGCAGTCCTCGATATCTTCATGTTGGCGCTGGAGCTCATCAGACATCGAGCCCAACATGTAATATCTGGCCTTATTATCTTCGTCTATCCATTTTTCCAGAGACGCTCTCTGTTCAATGGATGGACGGGCTGGTAAGGTGGGAGGGTCCTGGTCCAAAGTACATGGGTTAACTTCTCGGAACCCAAAACTATTTTGTAGTTCCTGAGCCAATCTTTATAATTGGGTCCAGTCAGTCTATGTGTGTCCAGGATACGTGCCAATGGGTTGGACGCAGACATTTTCCTGTAGAGAGT